>ML685810.1:10589768-10653171 GCA_007922175.1 Pelusios castaneus
CCCCCCGGCCGCCGCCACCCCCCGGAGCCGCAGGGGCACCAACGGCTTCATGCCGGGGGTTCTCGCGCCAGGCCCGGGCACCGGATGAGATGCAAATAATATGCTAATGTGCGCGCTTCCCTTGCGATACCGCGGCGGGTTTGTGTCGCGCCTGGCGCCGACGGCGCGCTGACGTTACGTATGCAGATTCCCGTTCTGAGACGGTGGCGGATATCGAGTTTATTGTGATATGCTGATTTATGCAGATTGCCATCATCATGCGCTGACGTAGATCGCTGCATTAGAAGAGCACGCTGATTTACGCAAATTGTCAGTGGGGAGCGATGCTGACAATTTTTATTATATGCATATAGCCATTACAATGATATGCTGATTTATGCAAATTTTCGTTATAATACTTGTGCTGACAGATTTTATTATGCTATGCATATAGTCATTATAACGATATGCTGATTTATGCAGATATCTATTAAAGCAATACACTGATCAAGGGAGCATTTACTGTAATAATTTGCAGATTCTATCTGATCTAGGCACATCTCATTGTATGAATACTATGCTAATAAGTTAGGTTTAAACGAAAACAGGTGTGTTTACAAAGCCTCTGCACTGGATTAACTGCATCAATTCAAAAATCACCTTACATTAAACCAGTGTGACTCTGCTTGGAGACTAGGCAAAGCTCTGTTCACAACACACACCTGATTTAAACACTCTTTTGGAGAGATGATGATGATGCACAACAGGTATGGGACTTACTTTTGGTCTCCATTACACAGCTCTGATCATTCCACTGGAGAGGCTGAAGTCACTCTGGATTTATGCTGCTCCTCTTCAGAAAAAGAGGTCTACCATCAGAGAATTTGTTACCAACTTACTCACAGTTGGGTAGCAGTATTAACAGGAACAAAGGTATTGCTCTCTGCAGCAGGCCAGACCTAACCTGAGCACCCCTTCACAGCCAGAGGTCACTCCCCCACACCCTGCCTGTGTTTCTCCTTCCTCATGGCCCATTATACAGATTGCATACATTTTTTCAATGGTAAAAATACCCCTCCTTGGGGGGCCAGGACTATTCACAGAAAATGACCTCAAAATCCCAAATTAAAGTCCAAACAAACATCTCTCATCCTATTACCAGGCCTTTCTGCATGGAGTACTCTGGAGTCTTTCCTCAGCTTGCTTGGGGTTCTCCCAGACTGGCATGCAGAGCTTTGCAATTTGTTCCCCTGCTTGCATCTCTCCCAAAACCTTCCTTTTGCACACTTCCCTGTTTGTGTTTGGTCAGGGTAATGAGCAGTGTCCATTTACATTAGCCCAAGAGATGGCCTAGAAAGTTCAGACAGATCCTGGTTCAAACATAGCCCCCTAAAGCAGTGGTTCCCAGCTCTTCCTCCAGTAGGACCATGTCTAGGTGCTACAGCTGATTGGAACCTGTGGGGAGGGTGGAGGAAAGAAGGTGTTTCAGTGGAAAATTTCAATACAAACATTTTTGTCAAGATCTTCAGCTGAAAACTTTGATTTTTTTATTTGGACAAAAAATATGACTGAAACCCTACTTTTTTAAGCTGAAGATTTTCAGGTGTTTGGCTTCTCTGAAACAAAATAAAGGACCACAGACACTTTCCACAAAACACTTTGAGGGAAGATTTTCAGTCAGCCATGTCTCTTCCATGCTCCAGGCCATGGCCCCTCAACACAAGTGTATGGTAGATAGGACACTCTTCCTCCCTGTCCTTTTCCCTCTCCCCCAACCATCAGCTCCTTCTGTTCCTGCTCTGTATATTTAATATATTTTAAATTCTCTTTTACTCTCATTTCTTTCTTGGTCCCTTTTCTTTGGTCCCTCCTTCTCTACCCCCAGTCCCATCCTTGTTTTCTGGTATCAGCAGCCCCTGCTCTAAATCCCCTTTCTTGGTAGCTCTCTTATGTCATCCTACTCCCCCAGAAGGACCTGCATTTTGTTTTACTTGCAGCTGAGATAGCATTAAGTTCACTGAGGAAGGGAAAGGTTAGGGTAGAATCAGATTTCCCTTCTCCCACTGCCAAATTGGTCTCTGCCCTCCTTTCTAGATGGGCCTACCCCCCTAGTTGAGGAACTTACTGCCCAATGAATTCCCTACCACCACCATCCATGCAAACTTTGATATGGAAATTACACCCTCAGCAGAAAAAGAGTCTGAATGAGAGACCTGGGCCGATTCTAAAAGAGGTATTATCATGATAAACAGGTAATTCTTCAAAGGGGTGGACAAACAATGCTCCAAGGCAATTGTGCGCAGCTGCACTGGGGGCTATCTAGCCTACACCAAGGAGGCTAAATCTGCAGCTGTTCTCCCATTCTTATTTTCTGATCGTGGCTTTATATATATCCCTTTCCCTCCCCCAGTCAAACAAAGAAGATCACCCATTCAACTGCAGCTCCACAGCCTACTGGGAAGGCAGGGAACAAAGCACCACACACAGGAAAGGCTTGAAAAAAGTTTTAATGCTTTTAAATGGTTAGAAATAGTTGCAAAGGGAGAGAAGGAACCAGGAAGCATCCAAGCTCCTGAAGAATGGGCACTCTGTTCTTAGAAGCACTTCCTGTGGACGATGGAAGGGCCGGCCTCGTCGTATTCTGGTTTGCTGATCCACATCTGCTGGAAGGTGGAGAGAGAGGCCAGGATGGAGCCTCCAATCCAGACAGAGTATTTACGTTCAGGTGGAGCGATGATCTGTCAAAACAATTGCAAACAAGAGCTGGTTACAAGGTGAAATGAGGTTCTGCACTTCCAGAAGGTCATGGTTATCGAGCATGGTACTGACACCTAGGTACAGACTAAGAACAGGCGTACACATAAAAATTAGATTGACCTAGCTATATTGCTCAGGGCTGTGAAAAATTTCACTCCCTGAGCACCATAGTTAAATTGAACTAACCCCAGTGTAGACATGACTTAGACTGAAGGAAGAATTCTTCCATCAACCTACCACCATATCTCTGAGAGGTGGATTAACCACAGAGACAGAAAAACCCCTTCCGTTGAAACATCTACACCAATGGTTCTCAACCTTTTGTGGGTCATGACATACTTGGCGGAATATTGTAACTCTACAGGACACACTAGCCCACACCCTCCAGGCCAAATCCAGCCATCTCCCTGGCTCTCCGCAACACTCTTTCCACTGTGTGTTGAAACCGTAATGTGTCCCGACACAGTGGTTGAGAACCACTCATCTACACTACAGCAGCCCAGCTATAACCATAGTGTTATGGTGTAGATGTGGCCTTACCAACAGGTCTGACCCTGAAAAGTGCTGAGCACCCTGAGTTGAATGCAAGGGGAGGGGCTGAGCCAATGGTCATTGAAATAAATGGGGAGTCTTGCCACTGACTTCAGCTGGCTTTGGATCAATCCCTGAGGGCATGCATTGCCTCACAGGATTGGACCCATAAAAAGCAAACCAGTTTCTGGTACGGCACGTACTGGCTTGGAATCAGGGGTAGGGGATTACTTGTCCTTATAAGCTACAGGAGACTTTTTTTAAGCTCCTAAGAGATTTAGGAACACAGGCTCTTTGGGGCAGAGACCGTCGTTTTGTTCTGTGTTTGTATAGCTGCTAGCACAGTGGCTTTTGAGTTAAAGGCCAGGAGGGATTGCCAGATCACCTAGTCAGACCTCCTGTATATCACAGGTTACCAACCCCACCCTCACACTAAACCAAACCACCAAGATTAGACCAAATGACTCGGGCTTCTAGGCTCTTTGGTAAGACAATTCTGAAATATTAATAAATCCCACTGAAAGTCCCTTATTTGCTTTAGAAAAGTCATCTCCTGTCATATTAAAAAGTTGTTTTCTGGAGTTTGGAACTTCCGGGCCAAGCTAAGCACTACATGACCATGTATACTGAACACAGGGCATACTGTACACAAGGGAAAGCTTCTGTGAAAAACGGTTGCTTTGTTATTAAAAGAGTACCTCTGCCGAGGTAGCAGAGATCATGCTCAATTGTGTGAGCTAATGGAATGAAAGGAGATCAAACTGTGGGCCTGAAATTGTGGTCATCCAGACAACCTTCAAAATGTGGGGAAAACAAAGACTCTACCTGGATATTTTGATTTAATCTCACTGATAAAAGTTTTACCGTCAAACTTTTTCTGAAGTAACAGCGTAATTGGGTTACAGACTGTGTGTGTTCTGAAGTAACTCTGCGCAATCACATTCTAGATCGCTGTACAATAGCCAATAACCAAGACCTACCTTAATCTTCATTGTGCTTGGAGCCAAGGCTGTGATTTCCTTTTGCATCCTGTCTGCAATGCCAGGGTACATGGTGGTGCCCCCAGAAAGGACGTTGTTGGCATATAGATCCTTACGGATGTCGATGTCGCACTTCATGATGGAGTTGTAGGTGGTCTCGTGAATTCCAGCAGACTCCATGCCTGGGGGAAGCCACACGCAATCAAGGTTGTGCTACAAAGGCAGAGACTGCTCACCAGCACTTTTCCTCCTTCAAAGCCTAATCTGTCTGCCACTGGAGTCCCTGGAAGTTTCTCCATTGATTGCCTAAATAACCTTCTTCCCCATAACTTGAATTTTCACACGCACAGACCTGGGGGGGTGGGGTGGGGGGTTTACACAGGCCTATGAATAATTACTATAGTGATCTGTACTTAATTTAAGTGACTGACCCAGGGTTAGCAGCAAATCCAACCACTGCATTTAGACTGCGACTATCTTTTTGTTTTGCATTTGTACAGCACCTAGCAGAGTGAGAGTTCCTAGGCACCAATGCAGTACAAATAGCACATATGCACTGTGTATTGCATAGCAAGGACTGCATCTTCTATCCCCAGGCTCAGATATTCTAATTAAATGCAAAAGGCCAAGTTTGCTCTTTTTTCCATCCATGAAGCTTTCCGTGACATTTGCTTTGAACCCATGGAACCAAAGAGTCTGACTCTCAGCCTTTTCTTCTCTTCATGAGAATTAGAAGAGAAAACCAATCACTACCATCACAGGAATCACACCATCTTAAATTTGTCTCAAACATTTACAAGAGAGAGTCCTGCTCTGGAAAATATGGCAAGTAGAAGGGCGGGGGAATATGTTAAGTCTATCCCCATCCCTCTGTCCCAGTACAGACTGAGGGGAAAAAAATAAAACAATCAACCCATCCTCCCTTTCCTCCTCTTCCCCTCCAGGAGTTGATATATTTAGAAATGAGCTCTAACCAACTCCTCAGATCCAAGAGCCCTCAAACTCTGGCTCCAGATCTGAAAGTTGCAGAAAGTTTGGCCAACAGTGGATCCAGAGCTAAGAGTTTTAACTTAAAAGGCGGTGAAATGAAATGGACCCTCACCAATGAAAGATGGTTGGAAGAGGGTTTCCGGACAACGGAAACGCTCATTGCCGATGGTGATAACCTGACCATCCGGCAGCTCGTAGCTCTTCTCTAGGGAGGAGGAAGAGGCCGCCGTGGCCATCTCGTTTTCAAAGTCCAGGGCCACGTAGCAAAGCTTCTCCTTGATGTCACGCACGATTTCTCGTTCAGCTGTGGAAGGCAGGAGCAAGTGCGGTTAGCTCTGCAGCTCAGACCCAGTCTCTATTCCACTGGGCCAAGAGTGGTGGGGCCGACCAGTCAGAACTATGGGCCCTGTTTCCATTGAGCCATGAGAGTTGATTAACCAGTGGAACGAGCTCCCAAGGGGAATGGTGAATTCTCCACCTCTTGGAGTCTGGAAATCAAGCTTGGATGCCCTTCAGGAGGATGCTTTAGCCAAATACAAGTTATTGGCCCAGGATAGGGTAACTAGGGGAAACTGAATGGCCTGTGAGATACAGGAAGCCAAACTTCCAGCCTTAAACTCTATGAATTTAGTCCAGCCTGATCCCACAAGAGGTGACCTCTGCCAGCAGAGAAGTGTGTCATCATTCAATATTATCCCATGTCTATGAACTCCTTTTGCCCCCCGTCCCCAACTCACAAACCTCACATAGAACCTTCTAGTGCCTTATTAAATGCCACTCCTGATCAGACAACAAGAATGGCCATGATCCAGTACGAATCTTCTCCACTCCCTCTAAATCAGGAGCGGGCAATAATATTTGGCGGGGGGGTGGGGCGGTGGTAGCAGCGGAGAGCCGGCCTGGGGCCAGGGTGGAGGGAGGAATGCTGGGGGTGAGGAGTGGAGGGAAGGGCCGGGGGGCGAGGGAAAGCTGGCTGGGGTGGGGAGAGGGCAGAACTGCAGTGCTGGCCTCTGCCCTGCATAGCGCCTGCCAGGGGGAATATGGGGCAGAGCAGAGGCAGCGCCAGCAAGGGGTGGGGAGGAGGTGAAGAGGACAGTGCAGTGCTGGCTTCGGTGAGCCATAGCACGGGCCTGGCCCCACAACAATAAAGTATGCTGGCTGGGAGGGTGGAAGGGGGTAGCGCAGCAGCCGGGAGGGAGCGAAAGTGGGGGAGGCGTGGGGAAGAGAGCAGCCAGAGGCAGCAGACCGGACAGAGGCTGCAGGCAGGCTGGTTGCCTGCGGCCCATATTTTCCCCACCCCTGCTCTAGATGCTGAGGGCACCTTCTCTCTGTGTTGCTCCAGGGGATCAAAAAATGGAGTTTCCCCACTTGGCACTTCCTAACCTGCCCCTTTGGGTCACTGAGTCGAGCCCACAGAAACCAGACCGAAAGTTCCTATTCGTACCAGTGGTGACGAAAGAGTAGCCTCTCTCCGTGAGGATCTTCATGAGGTAGTCCGTAAGATCGCGACCAGCCAGGTCAAGACGCATGATTGCGTGGGGCAGGGCGTATCCTTCATAGATGGGGACGTTGTGAGTGACACCATCACCAGAGTCCAGAACGATACCTGGAGACAATGGCAAGAGAGGACGGTTAAAAGGCGGTTTTTGGATCTGCTTATGTACAGCAAATCAAGAGAAGCATGTGTGTCAGTTATTAACATAATAATTCCATTCCTGGTAAGTGGAACTTTTCAGAGAGGGAGTATGCTGCACTAGCATGGGCCAGGGAAACCTAGGTTCAAGTCCCTGCTCCACCACGGCCTTCCTGTGTGCTCTTGGACACTCTGTGCCTCAGTTCCCCATCTGTATAAGATGGATAACAGCACTGCCCTACCTCATACATGTGTGAGAGGATAAATATGTTAAAGAACGTGAGGCCATCTGATCTGGACCTCTCAGATTGACACAGAGCGTGTCATTTGATTTAAAACACTTTCACACCTAACAAGGCTGCTGTGGTATGTAGAAGAGAGGGATGGCAGCAGTCAGTCAGAATAACTTCCTGGTTCATTTCCAAAGGGCTAGCCGTGTTAGTCTATTATAGAAAAACAACAGAGTCCTGTGGCACTTTTAAAGACTAACAGATTTATTTATCACATGATTTTCTCCCACGAAAGCTCATGCGATAAATAAATCTGTTAGTCTTTAAAACTGCCACAAGACTCTGTTGTTTTCCTGGTTCATTGATAGATATAGCTGGCAAGCATGTATTGCATGTCAAAGGGACATGTTCAAATGGAAGGGTATGCCTGTCTCTGCCCTCACAGCTGTCTACTGCAGACACTGCCATCATTAAGTTCTAGCCAGCAGCAGCTCGGCACTATGCTCTTACCTGGGGAGCAGTAACATGTGGCCTTCTGGTGTCCTACAAGACAGCTTGCTGCATGCCATCAGATCTGTTCTAGAGATCTTCCGCAAAAATCAAGTCGATAGCACAGGTAGTGGAAGAGGAGGGAAGAGAAATACTCACCAGTAGTACGGCCAGATGCATAGAGGGACAGCACAGCTTGGATTGCAACGTACATGGCCGGGACATTAAAGGTTTCAAACATGATCTGAAAAGAATTTTCATTCACGTTTTAAAAGGTCAGTGCATCGCAGGAGGTGGAGTGCACGCAGAGCATTTATATGCAATGTCTTCAAAAGCGCCTTGCTGACTCTACATGAAGCCTGATGCATGGACACACCAATCTAGAGATCAGAGGGTGCCAAAATGCAAGATGTGCTGCTGTTATCATAGCAACATGTGGGGTAGCTGCGTTCCACCATGCACCCAGAAAACATAGGTTGGGTGTTCAAACTCTTCATATACCATCTGGGGTTGGGCTTAGCTGAGTAACAGAGAATTACATCATCCACTGCAGTGGCAGAACATCTGGGGTCCTCATCCGCCTCTTCAAATGTGCTGGTTATGGATATCCTCCCTCTAGTATGGATGGGGGCATGGTCCTCAGCTAGGAGCAAGATCTAAAGGCATCCCATTCTACAGATCCATCACCAATTCTTCTCCAGCCAACTTCCAGGAGAAGATCATGTTGTTGTTGTCCACAACTCACTAGCTGGCACATTTTTCTACACCAACAATATCAACAAAGGCTGGACATCAGGCAGCCAAAGAAAAGCTCTTCAACTATAGATGCAGCATCTCAGATCCCAATACGCTAAAGGTTTGTCTGGGACTCAAGAAGAGCAAGAGTCTCCCACCAGTATATGGTCCAGGTGAATTTTCCCTCATATGGGACAGTCCCTAACATGACACCAGTATAGGAAATGTTCCAGAGAGTTCATGTTTTACCTGGGTCATCTTCTCACGGTTTGCCTTAGGGTTCAGAGGAGCTTCTGTGAGAAGGGTGGGGTGTTCTTCTGGAGCGACTCGTAATTCATTGTAGAAAGAGTGGTGCCAGATCTAGGCCAGAGGAGACAAAATGACAATGTTAGCTCAGACTCTGTGCTGAAGGCTCAGTTCTTCTAACCAATTCTGTGGAGGGAATGGGTAGAGGCTTGTCTACACTGGAGAGTCACACCTGTTTCAACCATCAGTGCTGCTGTACCAGAGCAAACCCCTTGTGTGAAGATTAAAGCAGAAGTAAATGCCCCAGTGCACGTGGTGGCTCTGCCCTTCAACACAAGGGGCTGGTAGGAGCATGGCCATGCTGGTGACTGGAATTGGGGGTAAAGCAACATTTCATTCTAGACATTGGCCTGAACTGAAAAATCCAGACATCCTGACTAACCCCTTCACTCCAGAATTCAACTGCAGCTTGAATGCAACCAAAATACTGAAGCAAAGAGTCAACGGGGCTCAGATTTTCAGACTCAGTTCCACCTCCATTCACCCACCCAGATCTTAGGTTTAAAACTGAGGGGCTGATTTGGGATAAGGGAATTGAATTTGTTCAGCTGGGCTAAAATACATGTTGGGGCCTGCAGCTTGAAGTGACCAGCTGTGTAAGCGATGTAGAATGAGATTCATTGATTAGGGTGCTTCAGAAAAGTATAGCTAGGAGAGATAAGAGGACATTAAGCACAAGTCAATATTGGTTGTACATCAGGAAACACTTCCTGAGTAAGATCTCCCCAGGAACAGGACAGTAGCTTCATTAGACTGGACAAAGTCCTGAAGATTAAACTCACGGGTGTTTCTGTACTCCTATCATTATAGCATCTGTGTAACACCTCCAATCAGTGTGCCACGTCCCCCTCTAATGCCTGCCCCCAGGGTGGATAATAGCCTATTGCTGCCAGCAACTGATGGAACCATTCCTTTAGCTGAAGTGGCAGAGGCCTATGGTTTGGAGATAAAGGGTTAAGGATTCATTCCTTGCTCACAACGCATGGTAGACATTATGTAAATCAAAAAGGAGTCTTGTGGCACTTTTAAAGATTAATGATATTGATGCTGTAGAGAACAGTCCTGCACTGGCCATAGAATCTGTAGAGTGTAAGAACTTTGATGTTCGACCCAACAACAAAAATTTCATGCAAATGTCGCAGCCACCATTTTGGCCAACACACTGGGAACCAACAGAGCTAAAGGCATGAAGAACTACGGCTCAAGGTAGAAAGCCACATTCCCTAGCTGGGACTGTTAAACTCGCATGCTTTGCCAATCAAGCACAGCAGGCAGATTTGCAACTCAATCACCAGTGAGTTAAATGAGTGTATTTTGAAATTAGGAAAGGAAAATTAAAATAAATCCAACTTAACTTTGACTGATTCACTTTTTTTAATTCTACTCCTCCAATGAGTGGGATTATTGAAAGCAAACAAGTGCAAATGATCAAAGCCATTAGAAAAACAACAATGGAGAAAGTTTGGGGTTGGATTATGGGTGGTTTGTTTGTTTGTGATCTATGGAGTCCAAAGAAGAAAAAGAGCTCCCTGCCCTACCTTCTCCATGTCGTCCCAGTTGGTGATAATGCCATGTTCAATGGGGTACTTGAGAGTAAGGATTCCTCTCTTGCTTTGAGCCTCGTCCCCTACGTAGCTGTCTTTCTGGCCCATTCCCACCATCACACCCTGGAAAACAACAAGGGAGATATTAACAGCCAAGTTCACCTCCACAGAGCAGAAGAAAACTGTTTGGTAGAGTAGCACAGATGTGCATATCAATCCATATGCCTACTTATCTTATCCTCACTGACAGGAGAAATATTGGACTAAAACCAGAGGTTCTTGCTCAGTTTTCACTCAGTTCTACCTTAGAGCCAGTCTCTAATGAGACTATTCCCAAATAGAGATATTATTTAGCTACTATTTGCACCTGAAACTAGGGTAAGCTGTGCCTTCGCAAATTGCAGTGTTGTCTGACTACACTGGGGAAGCTGTACCGGTGTCTGAAATTGGGCAAATTCCCAGTGTAGACAGGCTCCCTACATGGGGCAGCAACAATATGTCAACCAGAGCCTTAGTAATAGTTTATGGCCAGATACTGATCTCGCTTTCATGTAAATCCACAGAACCGCTTTGGAGCTACTCCAGATTCACACCAGCACAGCCCAGGTCAAATAAGAACTAATCAATAATTGTTTTTATGGCCAAATTCATCCTTCACTTCCCATGGATTTACATAAATTTGCCCTTTAAGACTCCCCTCATTTGTAGCAATCCAGATGCCTTTTACTCATGTAGGGAACAAAACAACATGAAAAATCTTCCATGGCAATGGCATAATGACACAGCAGCAGCAAGGGCTGGTGGACGGAACTGTGGCTAGGGGCCAGGAACCCCTGAGTCCAAATTCCATCTCTGACACCGGACGCCATCCTGCTCCCTGTATGAGCAGTAGGAATTTGGCTCTTAGATTTCTAAGAGAATAGCTTCTATGAGAAGGGCTGGCCACTTGCTATGTAGCCTTGGGAAAGTTATTTAACTTCTATAGATCTGTCTCCACTGCTTTGAAAATGCTGATCTGCAGGAGCCAGGCTTGCAGACTCAGTGTTTCAAAGCCTGGGCTTGAGTGTCCACACTGCAGCATTGTAAACTTGGGTTTACAATTGCTAGACCCAGGTCTCATAGCCATCCAAACATGTCCATACGGGGTCCTGGAGACCTTCTGACTTGGGTCTGTGGCTTGAGCTGCATCCACACTGCAAAATGAAAGAGTTTGGATCCAAGTCAGAGCAGGATTCAGGCTCTGACTCCTCCCACCCCCCACCAGCAGTGTACTTGGACACAGACCCTGAGTGCCTGTTGACCTGAGTCAGACTGATCTGTGTGTGGACTGAAGAAGGGCTTGAGGTCAAACCTGAGTTGAAACCTGGGGCTTAGTGTGCAGTGTAGAGAGACCCTGTCTCTCTCTCTTTTGCTCCCACTTGTAAAATGGAGATAATAGGGATCTGCTTCCCATGGCCATTGTGTGGATTCATATAATCATAGGGTTGGAAGGGACCTCATCAGGTCATCTAGTCCAACCCCCTGCTAATAGCAGGACCACTCCCACTAAATCATCCCAGCCAGGGTATTGTCTAACTGGACCATAAATATCTCCAAAGATGGAGATTCCACCACTTCCCTAGGTAACCCATTCCAATGCTTCACCACCCTCCTAGTGAGAAAGTTTTTCCTAATATCCAACCTCGACCTACACACCTGCAACTTGAAACCATTACTCCTTGTTCTGTCTTCTGTTACCACTGAGAACAGCCTAGCTCCCTCCTCTTTGGAGTACCCCTCCAAGTAGTTGAAGGTTGCTATCAAATCCCCCCTCAGTCTTCTCTTCTGCAAACTAAATAAGCCTTAGTTCCTTCAGTCTTTCCTCGTACGTCATGTGCCCCAGCCCCCTAATCATTTTTGTTGCACTCCACTGGACTCTTTCTAATATGTCCACATCCCTTCTGTAGTGGGGAGCCCAAAAACTGGACACAGTATTCCAGATGCGGCCTGGTTAGTTAAATGTCTAGGCAGCATTTTGAGGCCTGTAAGTGCTAGGTATCATTATGTGGATTAATTTAAACAATCAGAGGCAAGTTCCAGCTCTGCAAACTTTGGGGATCCCTTGGATCTCAAGGCAAGATGCAATCCAAGGCACCAGCAGCTTTAGAACTGTAAAACCCTGACTCATCCTATACAGCTGCCCTCCCGCATGCAAAAGAAAAATCAGAAGGTTGCCCCTCATTCCCCATCCCTTCTTTAAATTCACACTGACTTCCACCACTTTGCCAGCACAGATCTGTCTGTGGTGGATTGGAGATCAGATCCTGGCTCATGATCTTTCTTTCCAGCCACTAAGCATTCACCCAGTTTCCCTACCACTGGGATGATTTTATCAGCTATGACTAAACTCTGCCCTGGAGGTGGTAAAACAGACTCCAGTGATCAGCTATTTTGACAGCTTCAGAAAGATTAAACACTTAACAGCCCCCTCCCCATGTATCATGACAGCAGATCTTTGAGCACTCTACTTGGCAATGGCAGTCTCGTCATCTTCTGGCTCCTGATGGGAGGAAATCATATATCCAGGGTCTGTCCAGAGGGTGAATTGTAGCACTAGATTCATGGATCCCACCGGGCCCTGCTTATATAGCACCAGCCAGGTACACAGTGCTTTATTAAGAAACAAGAAAAGGTTGACTCCCTGCCTCAGAGTTATCATCATCTAAGTCAAGATAAAGGCAGTGAGAGGAGATAACATAGGAAGGGTGAGGGTGAGAAAGACTACATGACCTGTGTTGAACTGGAAGAGGTTGGTGTGCACATCTTGGGGGGTTAGTTTTATCACATACAAGGCTGTAGGTTATAACTAAGATTCCTTAAAGGGCTGCCACTGGGCAGACCTTTCCTTCTGGGTCCTCATTGCTTTCTTTCCACAATGCATACAAGGGCCAAATGCTCAGAGCACCTGGTCTTCTCCCAAGGACTGTATTCTCTTCCCAACAGTCAGCTCTCACCTGTAACCCCAGTGCTCTTCCCCTTTTACATTCTGGGTCTGGATGGCGAGTTACTATCTGCCCCAGTGGACCACTGACAATCAACATGGGGCCTGAACTGTTACCTGGCTAGGCCTTGACAATCCAAGTCAGAGGCTATCAGAGATTAAGTCTTTAGCAGTAGCAGACTCAGTTTAGATCCGGTGTTTTAATACGGTGCCCTGAAAACTCTAACGTTGTCTAACCGCCCACGCACAGCACTGCTTACAAGATAGTTTGCTTCCAGAGAAGCACTTCACTCTTGGTTCCTCCATGGTTACCCTGAGGTTCTGACAAGCCTAACTGTACCCCAGGCTCCTTCCGTGCTCCTCAACTTCCTCCCTTGGAATATCTCATCCTCCTGGAGCATCTATTCTAAGAGCATACAGGAGGGGAGACATTTCCATGTTAGTCAAGCACTGTTAAGAATTACAGACACCATTTGAAGAAGCATCCTGCTAATTTTGGATGCCCAATTTCAGAGGCGTCGTTGTCGTCAGGCTGGCAGGGCGCCAGCCCCGGGTAGAAAATCCTGAGCCCCGAATCTATTTTCCCCAGCAGGCACATGCGCACCCAGGCGGAACGCTGCGTTCCACCCAGGGGCCCCAGCGAAGCCGCAGACTCCTGCTGCGGCCAGGCTGGGGAGATTCAAATCTCCCACCCTGAGCATGCTCAGACAGAGCATGCTCAGGGTGGGAGCGGCCTGGCCCAGAAGCAGCTCTGCCGGCCATCCCTGCAGCTCCGAGCCTCCGGCCAGGTAAGGGGGCTGGGAAGGGGCTGGAGGGAGGCCTGGAGAGGGGTGGGGGGGACAAGGAGACTGGCTGGGTTAGAGACCTGGAGAGGGGTGGAGGGGACAAGGAGACTGGCTGGGGGCTGGGTAGTGGTGGAGGGGACTATGCATGGCAGGAATGGGGACTTCGTGGGGGGCTGGAGAGGCATGGATGGAGTTAGAGGCCTGGAGAGGGGTGGAGGGGACATGGGGACAAGGAGACTGGTGGGGGCTGGGGAGGGGTGGAGGGGATTATGGATGGCTGGAGGGGGACTAGGTGGGGGGCTGGAGAGGGATGGAGGAGGTTGGGGGATGATTGGGGGTTAGGGACAGAGGGGCCTGGGGAGGTGTGGAGGGGGTTTGGGGGCTGAAGGGGGGTGGAGTGAAGATGGGGGAAACTGGGGAGTTAGGAGGGCTGGAGTGGGGGTTTGGGGGCAGGGGTGGGCTGGGGGCCACAGCCCTGGATCTCTTTGCTATCCAGCAATGCCCCTGCCCAATTTGAAGACTGATGAACCCAATTTTTTCAGAAATCCTGATTACCCACTGCTTCAGCTGAAGCCAATGGAAGCTGCAAGGGCTCAGCACTTCCTCAGCCCATTCCCAGGACAGCTCAGGAACTGGGGCATGCAAGAAATCAGTGGCTACTTATGAAAAACACTGGGTTCAGCAACTTGCCTAAAATCTGCCACAGTGCCAGGTGACTCCCAGGCTGGTCCTTTATTAGTTGTATTGTTATAGCACCTAGGAGCCCGCATCGTGAATTAGACCCCCATTGTGCCAGGTGCTGTACCAAGACAGTCCCTGCTCCCAAAGAGTTTTTCAACCTTTATATTAACTTTCCGTTTGAAAAGGATTAATATGTGATTCACAAATGTTACGACCACATGATAGGCATGAACTAGTGATAGTTATCAGCAGAAGGGGTTGTAGATGGCTATAAGAAACCCATTGATCTGTAGGACTCTATAAACAATTAATCAACCACTTCTCAAAAAACCCATCTTAACCCTTTCTACCTGGAACTGTAATAGAAAGGGTGACCCATAGTTCTTCAGATTATTGTCCAAATCAAGCCCAACATGTGAAGAATGAAAGAATAATGATATGATTTTAAGGTTAGCTCTCTCCTGAACCACAAGCACTAGACTGAAAGGGTTGTAGGCTCTCCTTGGCCAGAGGAGTCATGAGACAGGCCAGCCACCCTGAGCATGTCAGTCCACTCTGGCTCTGATTACGTCGATTCCCTCCATGCAGCATTCCTGTGGACTTCCCAAGGTCTCTTGGGCAGGCCGACTACATTTTCTTACAGGGGGTGGACCACCATTGAGATACTGCACAAACCTGGTGACGTGGGCGACCCACTATGGATGGGAAGACAGCGCGTGGGGCATCATCGCCGGCAAAGCCAGCCTTGCACAGCCCGGAGCCATTGTCACAGACCAAGGCGGTGGTCTCCTCTTCACACATGGTGGAGCTGTGACACGCTGGAATTCAGGGGCACCTGGAAGAGGCAGAGATCAAGAGGAACGTTAAAAAGAGAGGCAGCTCTGAATGGCAATTTGAGGATTGGACCAAACTCCACTCTTGGCTACACCTACCCAACTGCAGAGGAGTCACCAGAGTGCTATACAGAAAAACAGCTCCCAACCCCACATTTGCAAGGGATCCAGTTGTGAAAGCAAGTTAATAAAAACTATATGAACCCAGCAGAGAAGCAATGGGGTGCAGCCTTATAGGCGTGAATAGGAGGAGCTCTGCTGAAGTCAGTGGAGTTGCAGCCATTTTCCTCAGCTATGGGTCTGGCCTACTGAATGCAGAGATTTTCTCTAGATCCCCTCCAACTATATATTTGGTCACATATAGGGGCAGGGGAGATGGAGGAGAAGAGATTAGGAAAACTGGGTCTATATTCACTCAGGTAACTTTATCTGTTTCAGACACTTCAGGCTCCCTTGGCACTGAGAACAAATGCTTATTTGTCAGTGAGAAAATTCAGTCATGAAAAAGCAACGCTGTCAGCTAGAACCATCCGGCAAAGGCTTAGCCAAACAAAATGACCCTTACACCATACCCCAAAAGCTTTAGTGTGTAGATTTTCAGGCCTGTAGGGACCATTATGACCATTTACAGCCTTGCCTCCTGGCCAGAGACTCTCACCCAGGGAGTCCTGCACCTGATTCATAGCTCCAGTTTGATCTAGAGCCGATCTTTTAGAAAGAAATCCAGTCTTGACTTAAAGACGCCATGTGATGGAGAATTCAATTAATCACACCCAGTGATTCATTACTCTCACTTATCCAGTCTGAATCTGACGACCAACCACAGGGGAGCATTCTACAGCCTTCCAATGGAGTCCCCCTGCCTCCAGCTCTCAGTGGTTCATGACTAAGTGCTGTTGAGAGAAGCACCTCAGCACTGAAATAGAGGATAGGGAGAGAGGCCTCTTCTAAAATAGCCAGCTCCAAAACCATGCAGACAATGCCTTGGGTTGCATTTGGATGCAGAGAGGTTGCCTGTGGTTTGCTCAGAGCACCAGTGTAACATGCCTCCACTAAAAGGGCAACCCCAATATTATACAGCAGAGTAATCACAAAGGTCACCGTTTAGGGGTAACTTTGGAAGCCAAATCAAGAGTTCAAGGTTTGATTTGCTGTCCTGGTCCTCCCAGCACAGGTTGGGAGTGAATTGCAGAAACTACAAGTGGAGGAGCTATGGCAAACCAGGGCACACTGCACATGCTCTCATGGGTCCCTTTTGGAGACTAGTCTAAATTCTTCTCTCAGCTGCACAGGGAAGCCCCACTGAATCCCAGTGACTTCAATGGGGCTGCCATGGAGGGAGTGTTAGATTTAGCCCACTCCTTTTAAGCACCTCCCTATGCTCACAGGGTTTGCACCACAGAAGTCAATAGGAGTTTTGCTAGGGGCTTATATGAGGCTCTTCAAGAGGTGTTCTCCAAGATGCTATAGCAGCTGGACCCAGCTCAGTGGGGAAGTGAAAACTCTTGAGACTGATGGGTGCCAGGCTCTCACAGTGGGAAGCACCTTATTTTAAATAAAGTCTAGGTACAACTTGGAAAAGAGAAGGACCTTGGTCTGACAAACAAGGCCCACACAAAGGCAGAAAATCAGAGATGCTAGAAATGAAACAGCTGAAGTAAGAGTTAAACATCACAAATTAGTTGGCAAGAAGGAAAGGTTCAGAGGGGGAAAATCCATCTTGGAGCTGGTATATATTTGAAATCTTTGTCCAGCTTCTCTATGTTCAGAGGGGAGCTTCCTTCGGTACAAGAGAATCAGGCATAAACACTTACTTATAGGAATCTCCTAGCTAGCTCTTTACTATAGTGAATGTTAACACAGACTAATAACATCACTCTTGGGCATCAATATAACTATAGATGGGCCCCAAACCCTGTCCCTCATTCAATGTGTAGTCCCTGTCCAGGGTTTTGTACAAACTCCTCGGTTCCTCCAACTGATACCTGGCCAGATGTGCAATACTGCACACCTGGAGGAGAAAATTCTCCATCCACAAAGTGCAGAGAAACACTGGGCTCCTTGCTACTCTGGTGCATAAGCAGGGTAACGCAGTTTAAGTCAGAGAAGTTATTCGCGGGGAGGTTGGGAGTGAAAGCAGAACCTGGCATCTTGCATATAAACAACAAATCGAGCCATACAGCAGATCATTGACTTTAAATGAGTTAGTTTCTTCATTTGTCCTGTAATTGACATTGTCAAGCCCTGGGTGGACAGCCAGCATGGTGAGATTGGAGATGCCTGCCTTTTTTAAATGTGTTGAGGCTATGGACAGCAACCTCTTAGCAGGAAAACAAACAAGAAGTCCTGTGGCACTTTTAATGACTTTTAAAAGTGCCACAGGACTCCTTGTTTGTTTTGCTGAAGTAGACTAAGGCGGCCATCCCTGTGGAACTTGTTAGCAGGAAATAGCTGCACATTAGAAATAGAACTTGAATCTTCTCTCACAGCACTGACCTCAGTGCAGTTACTTGTGATTGATGCCAGGCAGGCCACAGCCAGGTGACCCCCACAGCTCACTTCACAAGGCGAAGCGATGGAAGGGATTCCTGACCAGTTGATAGCACTGCAGGGTAGCCCACAAGAGAAAAGAATTGTGAATGGGATGACCTGCAGCTTAGACGAATCATGAGCCAATGAATATTTTTCTGCTTCCCAAAAACCTTTTTAAAATCCCTGGGCCAGATCCTCAGCTTCAATCCATTTACCTCGGCCAAGGATTTCCCCAGCCCCATCCATTCTTCCAATGCTGGATTACTCACGCCTAGGAGCAGGCTAATGATCCCTCACGTTAAAGCTTTCCAAGAGCATTTTATACCAACTGCATGAAATCCTCTGGCCTGTGTCATGCAGGAAATGAGAGATGAACAGCTGGATCCAACCTAGCCTTAGAATCCACCAATCAAAACAGATCATTCCAGCCAGAGTCCTAGCTGTGTTACTGTCAAACCTCCTGATTCAAAACTGCTTTTCCTTCCCTAAAGCAGAAGCTTAATCAATTATCTTAATGCCCTGAGTGCATTAATTTAGTGTATTTAATTTGGCGCCTGCTGAGTTTTAAAAGAAAAGTCAATAGCAATAATGCCATGCTCAGTCTTGTCTAGTGCTTTTCACCCATTGAGCCCAAAGCAATTTACAAAGAAGGTCAGTGTCATTTCACAGATAAGGAGGCAGGCACTCCTGAGTCCCAATCTAGTGCTCAGAACATACTGCTTCCCCAGTAATCCTTATTCATAGCCAAGGGCGGCAATGCTAAAAAGCTCTTCAAGGCAGGGGCTGCATCTTTCTCTAAGTGTGGACAGTGTCTGGTGGATGCTACAGGAATAGAAATAATAACCAATCTTGCAGTCCTCACTCATGTAAATCTCCCACTAAAGTCAGTGAGAGTTGGCTTTGAGTGGGACCCCTGATGGAGGAGAGCTGCCCATGAAATAAGCAAAATATTTTACACCCTGCATTATCCAATGGAAAATACATCGTTAAAGAAAAAAAAAAAAAAAAAAGAAAGAGGCATGAGGAAAGTAACATGACTTGTAAAACCAGAGATGTGAGCCCAGATTCTGCAAGTCAGAGGTACTCACTTCGTGTAAGTGTAATCAGAATGAGGCACCTGTGTCCACTCCATACAATGTATATGCTTCAATGCAACCTATAGCGTATGATATGCCTCTATAGACATTCATGCATGTTGTGTGGTCTGGAATCATACTAAATATATGAAATATTTCCCTAGTCCGATTCTTTCCAGTTACATTGCCTTCAATAGGAATTATGCTAGCTTTTGCTGACGGGACTGAGATCAGCATCTGGGCCAATCCATCTTCAAATGGCTGTAAATCACGGCAGACTCTGAATTAGTTTGTCTTTAGGCTAACCTTACATATCTTTGGAAAAACCCCTTGGGATCAAAGCAGAAGTAAAAGCATTGCCAGGTCTGTTGGGGGGTTGGGGAAAGGGAGGAAATATTTATCCTTTAAAGCTCACACTAACTCTTACCACACTGCAGCAGAAATACTGACCCATTCCTCCAGCATTCTGGAAGACAAAGGGTTAAATTCCAATCTCATTTACACTGGTGCCAATCTAGAATAAGCCTACTAGCTTCCGTGAAAACCATAATCAGATTCTAACCAACATTCCTGAGTGTCACTTCTCCCCTTTGAATAGCCCTTACAAACCAGTCTTTCTCCCTGGAGAATACGGCAGTCCCATTTCAAAACAAATTCCCTGGTATACGAGACTGCATAGGCATGAAGGCAGGTATTAGCTCTTTGAAAAACACAGGCAGTTTTCCTTTTAACCAGTTTGCAACAGCCCCTGATCGTCCTAATTCTTTATCGGCATGAATCAGAGCACGAGACAAGCCACACTGGGGCTAGAGTAAACGCTACATCACAGGCTTTCCCAAAAATGGAAATAATTTTCCCAACTCCGGGTTTGCTGAAGGCCACTCCCAACATCTTCCTTCATATCTGGAGGCAAAAATGCAGCTCCTTCAATAAGATGCTGCAGCCCAGAGGAGGGGAGACATGCCGACAGCACTTACCATTGAGCAATAATCCATTTCAGTCCCCACTGAAGACAACACAGCTTTATTAAAAACAAATGAGAGTCTAAGCAGCCCAGAGCATATCAAACTGATCCACTCAAACGATCTGTTGCATGCAAGATTAAAAACCCACCTTCCCCACAACGGGAGTGCCCCATTCTTCCTCTCCACCCACCAAGTTCTGGTTTTTGGGCTGTCCTCTGGCCCATGCCTGTGTGAATCGCTGCCTGCCTGCAGACCCCAGGCGAGTTAGTATTATCAAAGGGCTTGGTTCCTTGGAGGAGCTGGCAGCTCATCTTTTCATCTGGCGGTAAGTGCCGTGCACCTATGCTATAAACAACACATCTCAGCAGTAGCCTGCTCCGCTGCAAAACCAGAAACTGTCAGGATGTGAGCATTAAAATCACACCAGCCCCAAACGGATATGCAGCCTGGGTTCTCTGGGCATTCACGGGAAATCTTTTCTGCTTTAAAACTGCTAGCATTAGGATTATGCTGCATCCCCGAGTTTCTCTCTCTTTCTTTACAAGAGGCATGGTTAAAATGCTCAGAGAGAACTTGCAGTCACTTCCCCTTTTGCTACTACAACCTCCTCACCAGTCTCCCCAAAAGGCACCCACTGGGAGCAATCCGCAGGTGCAGTCTGAGCCCGTGACTTCACAGCAACACGATTTAAAGGTTATTCTTGTAGGATTCCCGTGTTGCCCCTAGATGGACCGCTTTCCTTCTGAACCTTAGCAATGGTTGTGATAGCAAAGAGAGAAGAGATCTTTAGCAGTACTCACCAAGTATAAAAGAGTTCCTTTCCTCTGGGACTGAGTTCTGATGTGCCTTCGGTATAAATACCAGCCAGACTATGAACCTTCAGAGGCGGATCCTCCTTATACAGAAACCCTAAAAAGGCTAACTGATGCTGTGTTAGCCATATGGCCATATAAGGGCTTTTATTTCATTATATTGACCTTGGGCTGATGGTAGCACTAAGCACAGTTAATTATTGTAAGAAAAATGCATGCAGGAATACTCAGGAAGCAACACCCCTTTAGTGAATCTGTTCCTTTTATGCTCCATTTTGATAAACAAGTTCAACACAAGTCCTTATAAGCTGCATTCAAAAAGGAAGTGGAGTCACCTACAATTCCTGGAGAGAGAAAGATACCAAGAATGGCATTAGGGCCTCTGCCGTCTGGCCTGTGGGTCTTGCTCTTTCTTCAAAATTCAGAGGAAAGGAGGAATGCTGGAGAAGTGGAAGTATTTCATTGAAAGCAATGATTGGAATTTGGGGCTGGCTGCAGCCCTAGCATAGGACTGGCTAGTTAAACTAAGGGTGTGAGCCATCTGTTTAAAAACCAGTGGAAATCCAGAGTCACTCCAGCTTTACAGTGGTGGAGAGTGACTTGGGGCCTGATCCTGGAAGAAGACCACAGCCCATGCATGAAGCTCTATTGAGGTCACCAAGGCTCCACCCCACCCTTAGCCTATCACAGGATTGAGTCTACCAGGGCGTAGATGAATAGAATTTGGCCCACTTGTATGGTGCAAACTCAGAGCATCTCCACTGACTTCAGAATCACTCCCCTGGATTTACATTGGTAGGAAAAAAGTGAATTTGGCCCAGAGTCCAAATTACGTGCTAGCATGCCAGCAATATTACAACCTTGTTCTCCCTTCTGTCCGAGCCTTCAACTGATTCCAGAAGTCTTCTGTGGCACCCCACCCATTCTAGACTTATTCCACTGGAGTGCCGGCTCCAGGTTTACACCAACTGTACAGGACAGCACAACTTGGTTTGCCATCCCCCTGGCAGACCTGCCAGTCCCTCTCAGTGGCCCTGATTCCTGCTGCTGTCAACATCAGTGGTAAAAACCCTAGTGACGTCAGGAGAAGCAGGAGTGCGCCCAATATGGTCGCTGACGCAGTAGCAAGACAGAAGTCAGTTGGTGTAAGCCAGTACCATAACTCCAGCAAAGTCGTGGGGATAGGCAGACTTACCCCAGTTGGGATCTGGTCTGGTGGGTACAATTTGCATTGAGATTTAATGGGATGTTAACAAATAAAATTTCCCCCCTGCCAGTAAAACAGGACTGATCCTGTGAACTGTCGCTCTTCGAGTCCGCCACATGCCGCGTTTGCAATTTCCTTGGGCCTACTTGTGTATTTGCCTAAGCCATGTGTAAACAAGAATAGTACCTTAGGCAAAGAACAAGAGAATATGCAATTACAAGGGGTTGAAAATGCATGTGCCATGAACAGGCATCAGATTTCAGACCCAAGTGCAGTATATCAGGGGTTCATTGACTTCAAAGGCAAATCTGCACCTAGGAGGCTGGAAAAAAAGGAAAAAAACCAAACCAAATCCTTTGCCAAGTGGAGTTTAAATGTAACCTCAACTTTAAGACAAAGTGTAATGTAACGATATAGATATGGAGCTGGCTCCACCCCAGAGCTGGTTACATTTCAGCAGAGGTAACATGATCTTTTTATATATTACACTCAACAAAACTATGGTAAGAGAACTCTAAAGTTATTAATCAAGCCTAGAAAATTAGGAAATGTCAGAATTAAGTTCCAAAGGGGTAGCTATGTTAGTCTAGGTCAGTCAAACAAACAAGGAGTACTGTGGCACTTTTAAACACTAAAAATTTATTTATCACATGAGCTTTCGTGGGAGAAAATCCTGACTAAGTGGGATTTTCTCCCACGAAAGCTCATGTGATAAATAAATGTTAGTCTTTAAAAGTGCCACAGGACTCCTTGTTTGTCAGAATTAAGGTTGTCTGTGCAATCTTAATTCAATCCCATTGTGGGTATGCACTGACAGTCTTTGACCCCAGCATCCTGCAGCACTTAGCCTGGGAATGAATCAGTCACACTGCAAAAAACATGTATTTCTCTCTCCTCTCATTCTTGGAAATGGCTGAACTATTTTGGCTAAAAGACTTTCCAAAAGAAAATTCAGTCTGAGAGCAAGTAGAATTTCCACCCAAATGGTTTAAGTCTGATTGTAACTTTATCAGCTGAAAACAGGGGCTGATGATGGGAAATGTTGAGCAACCTTAAAAAGTAGGAGGTGGTAGTAGTCCCACCTGTATACTTTGTTAGCCTTTTAGAATCTTGTTGTTCTATTGACATGTGCTCCTAAATCATTTCAGTATGAAGGGCAATCCCATTCTGTGTTATCGATCTGTATCACATTTTCAGAGTGGGTTATAGTCCACGAAAGCTTATGTCGAAGAAAATCTATTAGTCTACGAGGTGCCACAGGACTCTTGTTGTTTTATCTGTATCACAGTAGTGCTTAGCAGTCCCAACTGAGGATCAGGGTCCATTGCGCTCGAGGCTGTTCATACATGCAGTAAAAAGACAATCCCTGTGACAGAGATCTTACAGTCTAGGATTATGACAGGACATGACTGGTGATGAAATAGACAAACCCAGGTGCTGCTGATGAATTGGGAATTGGGATTATTAATCAGTGTGGGTAACAGATGTAATTTACTCAAACCAGACTGAGGTGATAGCTCTCAGATCACAGGGATGGGTGGCTCTAGGTAGACACACACATGGGACATCAATTTCAGAGTCTTCCTGGATGGAAATTTTAGCTTTGCCACTCAGATGACAAAAGTGCACTAACTGGCATTCTGAGCAATACATTCTGCTTCTCTCTTTTTGCCTCTCATCAAAAGTAGATTCTCTATTATATATTTGTACAGCGCACGAGTATGTCTCTTTCTAGTATTATTAAGTGCTCTCATACATCCTGTGGGTGACACCGCATACTATGAGCCACAGCTGAGTAACACAATTGACTTCAAAATAAATGAGAATAGTTTATAATATTGAGGGACTTCGCATCTGTCACTTTTTAATAGTGGATTGCAATGAACTGACCAATACATACTATGATCTGCTGTGCTGCTGGATTGATTCAGAATGGCTCAGTTGTGTGTCATTGGCCCCATATTGCTAAAAGCTAAATGGAGTCTCCTTTGGCTCATAGTAGTAGGACCCAGTGCTCTTAGAACACAGAAGATCTGAGGTCTGTAGCAAGAGCTCCGAGTAGACATGAGAGGTGGCATTGTCACAACTATGAAGGCCTCATATTTTTAAACACTTACTCCACATGGACTGGAACATAGATTTATTTTAGTGACCAAGCAAGGGAATTTGCTATTTCAAGCCCCTTGCTGCAGCTTCTGTTGCACTGGAATGTCTGTTGTCCCCCTGGCTGCCTCTCTGAATAAGAAGATGCTACAGCACCATCTCTGAGTTGAGTGCCTGGGGCCCATTCAGTAGAAGAACAGAGTAGTTCTAAGTACCCCAAAATGCTTCCTGCCATGGTTTCCCATTGGGCCAAGGTAGGGTCACCTCGAAGTCTTTCATTTACTCAAGCCCTTCAACCAAGCATCCTTGAATCCTGCAATGGCAGGATGCGTTAAGCCATTGGTGTGAGCATAGAGACACACACTAAGGGCATTCTGATTTGTAGCTCCACCAGGCAGACATTTAACTCACCCATGGAGCTTTAAATCTTTTACTGGACCAACATCTGTCGGTGAGAGACAAGCTTTCCAGACACACAGGGCTCTTCTGGTCTGGGAAAGATACGCCCAGCATCACAACCCAATGCAAGGTGGAGATGTCTCCAACAGAAGCTGGTCCAATAAAAGATATTCCCTCACTCAACTTGTCTCGCAAACATCCTGGGGCTGACATGGCTACAGCTACCCTGCATAAAAGCTCCAGTGATGGTTAGGTGAATCGCAGGTGCTTCCATACCACATCCCTACAGCCATCATCGCTTCATAACAGCTAGTCCATTGCATCTGGTGTCTTCCTTCAGCAGCTGCTAATGCTGGTTATTACAGACGAAAAGGCATCAACCTCCTGTAATAGAGCTCACTTTGCAGATGCCACAGGAATCAGTTCTTCATGAGCCTGGCTGCTGATCAGCATGTCTGCTGGAACAGCTGGATGGATAAAACCCTTGGCATGTCACCATGGCTGTGTCATTGAAGACGCTTTTCTGCTTTCTACAGAACAAGCTGTGAGATCATTTTAAACTGAGAGTTTCCCAGGCAAAATCCTATGGAGGTCAGCGGGAGTTTGCCAGAGTAAACACTGTGGGCCTGATTCTGAACTTGCTTATACCAGTACAAGTGAGGAGTAACGCCGGGAGTGTTCCAACTGAAGTGAGGGAAGAATCAGGCCTCCAGACAAAAGTGAATGAGGTTCACAGAGACCAATGTGTTGCATCTTCCTGGAACCCAAAGACTTAAACCCTAATGGCCAGTTCCATCTTATCCACGCCAAGTTTAGTTTGTGGCGGTAAAAGATCCAACGTCATGATTTAACAATGCCCGGCCCTTACATAGTCCTCTGCATCATGTGGCCGTCCAGCGTCCTGACAGACGAAAGGAGATGGTCCATCAGGGGTGCTTAGCAACAGTATGGGAAAAGAGCCCGATATGTGAGCAGCAAACCTTCCTGCCATGCTTCGGGCCCACCCACTGGATGGAAGCTGAAGCGTACTCCATTTCCTGGCCTTAGCTTGGGCTCTCCGCAGCGACTGTGACCATCTTCACTTGACTTCTCCAATCTGCACAATCGTGGGCAGGGGTTCCCAGTGGTCAGAGGGTAGGCTGAATTTCTTGCGGCCTTGCTTGACCTCATCGCTGTACTGGCGCGTTGGCCTTCCTCTGCGTTGTGGATAGCTCTTAAACTGGCCTTGGAGCACAGCCTTTGGCAGAGTCTTGAGGCCCACGCTTCAGTGTCCCAACTAGCTAAGCCTGCAAACTTCCAGTGCAGTCTGCATAGACTATAAGTCGGTTCTCTCAAGAATCTTGTTATGCTGATCTGTTAGTCCTAATAAAGGCCCAAGGATTTTTTCTAAGACAGCGGAGGTGGAAACTGTTCAGTCTCTGCCCCTGCTTGGAGTATGCCACCTAGCTTTCACAACCATAAAGGAGGGTACTAAGGATGTAACCCTGCTAGGTTCAGGGTTAGCACTGTGCTGTTCCAAACGCAAGGGAAGTTGGCCAAAGGTAACAGAAACTTTGTCAGTTCTAGCATCGCGTTCTCTCTCAAAGGTCAGTGAGCTGTGAGAACTGAGCTGAGATGGCAGAAGTGATCTATGTTGTCCAGAGCTTCATTATTGACATGGATTTTTAGGTGGAATATTGGTATCTGTTGACATGACAACTGCTGTCTTGATGCCAATTACTATGCCAAAGTTCATCACATCAAGGGGTGTGGGGCGGGGGAAAAACTGAAGCACTGAATGACCTGTCTGTGGTCCCCCAGTAGCCTACCCAGGAACAGCACTCAGCTCTCCTGAGTTACAGCCTAATTCTCTATCCACTAGGGAAGTCTGCAGGAATAGGAGGGAAGGTGCTGGCAGAGACCCCAGGGAGAGCACTGACTGGTGAATCAATGAATGTGCTTAATTAACCCTCCTATTACGTGGAAAGGAAGGAGGAAGCCCCTTGAGGGGAAGAACAGGGGATGGGGCCATCTTGAAAATGACGGAGAATAGTTATGTCCAGGATGCAAATGACAACTAGTAGTTCTGACAGCACACAAGCTTCCTGCTGCACACAGCTGAGGACAGCTGAGAATCTCTCCACTCCAAATCATATAAAACTCCCATTTTAATTCTGATCAGATTTAAAGTCCTCCCTGGACCGGGACCAAACACCGCCCTGACTTGGGCTGACCAGCAGTGGAATGTTTTTGGTGGCTGGTGAACGGGAGTTGGCACAAGTTGGGGAAAGCAGAGAGCCTTTTCCTAGCTGGTGGATTCTTTGGAGCTGTTCAGATGATCTACAATGTCAGAAGGTGTTTAGGTGTTGCTAAGTTGAGTGCAGATGAGGTGATCAGATAGATGCCATTTAGGTAAAAGTAATTCACACCAAATGTTAGAAATGTCAATAGAAATGACTGGTGCCTAGCTTTTTGAGCAGCATCCTGGAGTCATAGATTTTTAAGGTCAGAAGGGACCAATATGATCATCTAGTCCAGTGGTCGGCAATCTTTGCCAGCCCCCGTGCCAGCCCCACCCACTGCATCCTCAGCAGGTGCTGGGGGTGGGGCCAAAAGGGGGTGGGCCAGGCCTCAAGTTCCTGGCTGGCCAGGCTGGATCCTGAAGGCGGGGCAGCCTCTGGTTTGCCCCAGGGCCAACTCTCGCCAGCAGCCAGCCTTTGGTTCCCAGCAGAGGCCGGGGCCGGTGCCAGGGCCGGCTCCTGCAGGCAGTGGCGGCTATGGGCGGGGCCAAACCACCCCACTCCCCTCCAGCAGCCCTGTCCAGCAGGGGGTGGGGATAGCAGCCACAGGTGCTTTTTCCTGGCTGGCCACACTCCCAGCAGGGAAGCGCGGCAAGCGGGGGCGAGCCGTGGCATGTGGTCTTGTGGCCCCAGACTGTGCTGTGGGGCAGGACCAGCGCGGGAGCCTGAGTGGCGCCATGTGCCGCTCAGGCTCGGCCTGCGTGCCACGGGCTGCCGACCCCTGATCTAGTCTGACCTCCTACACAATTCAGGACACAGAACCCACCCACTCCTGCAATAGACACCTAACCTATGATTGAGTCACTGAAGTCTCCAAATCATGGTTTGAAGACTTCAAGGTACAGACAAACCACAAACAAGTGATCCATGCCTTATGCTACAGGGGAAGGTGAAAAACCCCAGGGCACTTGCCAATCTGCCCTGGGGGAAAACCCCTCCTGACCTAAAATATGGCAATCAGTTCATCCCTGAGTTTATGGACAAGACTCACCAGCCAGACACCCAAAAAAGAATTTTATCAACTCAGAACCCACCCCATCTAACATCCCTATCGGCATTTTTACCAATAGTAGCCAAAGATCAGATAATTGCCAAACTAGGCTGTCCCATCATACCATCCCCTCCATAAATTTATCCAGCTCAGCTTTGAAGCCAGCTAGGTTCTTTGCCCCCACAGCTCCCCTCAGAAGGCTATTCCAGAACTTCACGCCTCTGATGGTTAGAAATTTACATCCAGTCTAAGCCCTATGGATGTCGCATGAGTCTCTGTCTCAGGATTCCCATCATTAAACTATGGATAATCTTTCACTTCCTGAGACCCTCTTTGGAGGACTGTCAATTAGCTAATTAATATTTGTGAAGTGCTTTAAGATCCATGGAAGAAAGGCACCCATAGAAGTAAAATAATATTTTCTATTATCAATAGTTCCATGTCCAGGAAATGTTGGTGTTGGCCACATGGATACTGGCACTAATTATTTTCTGCCAGAAAAGGATTCAAGTTAATTGCCAGAGTCAAAATATTTCCACACACAGAGAGCTTGCTTTTAAATTAGAGGAGTTGCAGCATATGGCCAGTGAAGCTAGTTCAGAGGCTCAGAAACTCGTTAAAAAGCAGGGCAGCTGGTGTAATAAATAACACTTTAGCACTCCGATCACCCCATGAAAAGGAGGGGAACATGCTGCCTTTCTCAAGTACTTAATAAGCCAGCAGCTAGATTCTACATGCTGCAAGAAAGTTAAAGAGGAGGCAGTGTTATCTGGTGGATAGAGTTCTGGATTGGGAGTCAGGAAAACTGTTTCTGTTCCTAGCCTGCTGGGTGATCTTGGGCAAGTGACAGCCCCTCTTTGGCTATGTCTACACTTGTTAATTTAAGTCGACTTAGCATGTCCACACTTAAATTTTAAGTCGACTTAAATGGGACCCTACAAAATCGACCTAGAGCATCCACACTGGATGCCTAGGTCAACTTGTAGGGGTTAGGTGGACCTGGGACAGGTCCACGGTGGCAGGGGGGCCACCCCTTGCCAAGTGCCAGGGGGCTTAGCCTTTGCCCCATTGTACCTGGGTACAATGGGGCAAAGGGGGACAGGGACCCAGGCAGGGACTTTGTGGGGGCACAGCCACCCTGGCAGGGAGGGCAGTGGGAAGCCCTGGAGCCCCCTAAGTCGACTTAGGGCTACTCCACATCTACACTGACTAAGTCGACTTCCTAAAGTCGACTTAGCCAGCAAAGTTGACTTTAAATGAGGTTTTACAAAGTCAACTTAATTTTTCCTTAAGTCGACTTAAGCAGTTGCTTAAGTCGACTTAAGGAAAGTGTAGTTTAGACGCAGAGTAAATTAAGTCGACTTAAGCAAGCTTAAGTCGACTTAATTTACAAGTGTAGACGCAGCTTTTGTGCCTCAGTTGCAGGGGTAATGATTCTACCTTCCTTTGTATGAGCACTTGTGGCTCTAATGATGACAAAAGGTGGACAAGACCTAGGTCATTAATAATATATTAAAGACACCCAGCTCAGGAAGTGGCTGGCTCAGCGGGTTGGCCTCAGCTGTTCATCTCACCAGGTCAATACCACACAAAGTTGTCAGCGACGGAGAGGTGGCATCAACTGGTATCCAGTGTGAAAGGAGGGGTGGGTTGTTTTGGGATTTTTTTTGGCCAGGAAGAGTCTCAGTTCAGATCACAGCAGATAAATAATCCCACCACTGAACACCAGCAGAGTTATTATTTGCATAGCGGTAGCACTGCAGCATTGTAGGCCTGGACTGAAGGATGGGCCCTCCCCCCAAAAGAGCACAATCTAGATCTAGAAGATGCCTCCTTCTGTTGCTAGTCTCAGTGAACTAGAACTGCCCTTGGCTCCCCAGGACAGACTCCTACAGGACAGACTGAGGTACCTGAGCAGAGCTGGGAGAGCTCACCCTGACGTTCTTGTTATGGGGATGGACAAGGAGCTCAATCTCCAGCACTACCCACATGACATCTCTCCCGATTGTTCCAACCCACAAGGCGTCAGGTGCTCCTTAAAGATCCTGAGAGCTGCCACAGTGGGGATTGAACTGGGGACCACCAGGGCCAAAATCACAAACTGGGGGGCCAAGGCTAGGTTGTATGGGGCTCTCACAGCTCCTATCCTCAAGGAATCAGACACAGGGACCAGTAATACGTGGTCACCACCATGCCACACGTCCTCTTCTCCCCTGGAGTCGCGGGTGCTCAGCACCTCGTGGGATCAGACCATGAGTGCACATGTGCGAAGAACATCTCCTGAGCAGAAGCAAATCCAGACACTCGTCAGCCCTGCTCATAAAGGAAGCCTGTTCGAGTAGCCAGCTTCCTGCAACAGCTGGTCTGTCAGGGGGAACCTGCATGCCTGGACAGTTGCCTTCCCCCCTACGAGAACAAATGGGGACTGGCATCTTCACGCAGCCCATGGAAGCTACCTGCTCATGACAGCCCCCGTCTTCATTTCTCCACTATGCCTTGCAGGGTACGGCTATCGCTGCTGCCAGAGCAGCTCTTGGCAAGCTCATAATGAAGCTCCACGGCCGTAATGGACCCGGCCTGAGATCCAACCAGAAGTGGAGAAACTCCCTGCTGCCTTTTTAAGGGAAATGTGCCTGTTGCACAGTAGAGGGGAGGGACCCTCCTATTGACTGCAGCAGAGAAAGAGAGAGAGAGATCCGCCAGGGCAGGGTGCAGCACATCCAGGGAGAGAGCAGGAGCTCCCAGCGAGGAGAGGCAGCAGTTGTGACTCAGGGAAAAGACATCTGTCTTCCATTAGCTAACAATCCAAGCAGCTTCCAGACACGGACACACAAGGGAAGGCGGGTGTGATTACTGGTTTACAAACCAGGAAACTGAGGCCCAGGAAGGCCTAAAAGACTGGGGTGAGAGGGGGAAATAAGCTTGAAAGGCAAGAGAATGCAGGCCTGAGTGCTGGCTCTGTGCAGCATTCACTGTATTTGGCCCTACGTATAACTCACACCCAGCCACTGTGATGGGATTGAGCCGGGCGGGTGGTCTACAGGTAGATGAGCCTGTGCAGTCATGGTTAATACAACAGACTTTTAGCTCAGGCAGTAGAGACTCTTGTCTTTGGAGTTAAATTAGGGTCACCAGTTCAATCCCTATTACTGCCCCACCCAGCAGCCAAACTCTAAGGAGTTAGGAAGACCCTAGCTCAGCATCCACTAGCTGCTAACCAGACCAAAGTCTGAAGGGACCATCATGATCCTTTAGATTGACTCCTGCCCATCACATGCCAGAGACGCTCACCCACCCACTCCTGCAACAGACCCCAACCTGCATACTAGCGCCCTGACTCATCATTAGCAGATCTTGCTGTCTGTCCCCTGCCTTTGTGTGTCTTTTCTGTTCAGACCAGAAGCTCTTCAGGGTAGGACTGCACTATTACTATGTATGCTTGCAGCACCTAACACAAGGGGCCCTCGATCTCTGTGGGGCTTCTCTGCCCACTACCGCGCTACAAATAATAAACAGCAGCTTTGTTGCATCTATTGGCAAAGTCCCCGGTGCAGGATGGGAGGAGAGCCCTTGTCTCCAGTGTCACTGCGTGGCCTGAGTAGTACAGCTGTCTGTGCCGGGAGTCAGTGAAATAGAGCAGAGCTGGGTACGGGGTTGTACCATCCACGACTGTGACGCGAGAACCAAAGAGCTCAGAGTCTCCAGCAAACATTCGTTAGAGCCTCCCACACTTCCCGGGAGATCAGTATACCCAGCAGGGAGATGATCAGTAGCCTGCCAATATTTACTCAGTGAGTCCACAGCAGAACAAGACCCCAAGAATCCTAGCTCCCAGTCTTCGCACCTCAAACCACAAGAAGCGTGCCTCTCTCAGCCTCAGGAATCCAGAGGCCAGACTCTCAGGCTCCTTGCTCCCTCTAGCCGCTGGACAATATCCTCCTCTCCCCACCCAGAGCTGGAAATAGAACCCAGGAGGAGTCCTGACTCCCAGTCCTCCCACTAACTGCTAGAACCCAAGAGGCCTGACACTCAGCTCTCTCCTGCCACCACAGAATAATTTATTACACTTGCAATTCTCTAGCCTAGCTGCATCAAAATATACCCTAGCACCAAATTTCTCCCCTGCACCTAGGGCCAGATTGATGCAGGGGGTTTAGGGGCTGAAGCTCCAGGCCCTGGCCTAAAGGGGGACCCCCAGGCTGCAGCCCCTAAGGCCTCTGTGTTGATCTGGCACCACCACCACCCTCAGCCTAGCACAGCACCAGCCAGGTGTGGGGCACTGGTAGGGGCCCTGATGCCAGAGACCGTATTCCTGCCCCATCCCTGTGGCAGCTGGTCTGGCAGCAGGGATGGGGACAGCCAGCATGCATCTGTTGCGCTACATTGGGGCAGACCAGCTGGCCTGAGGGGGCAGGGGAGGGGGGGTGTCAGGTGCACTGTGGAGCATGGCCTTTGGTCCCAGGACTCCACCCCCCAGCAGAAGCCCACCCCCAAACCACCATGGTGAGGGGCCAGGGCCCCAGGAGGGGGCCCCACAAAAGTGGGCAGCCCAAGGCTCTGGAGCCTCTTACTCTGGCCTGCCTGCCCCCTTATTGCAAACCATGCCCAGAGACGAAAGCTGTGCAAGCCGCTCAGCTCTGCGGCTGCCTGAGGCAAGCACCGGTCCCAAAAGGGGAAAAATTTGTTTCTCTGCCCTTCACAAACCAGCTCCGAGACCGGGTGCAGGCGCTCTGCTCCACAAGAGTTAGACTAAATAGAGAGACGAGCGAATGATTCCATCTTCCAGCAGAGCCACCACGCCTGTATGAATCCCAGCAGCCTCCGAGGCTTCCCCTTACCCTAGCTGGGGCCTGAGAGAGAGAGAGACATGCACACTGCAAGAGTCCTGTCCTGCAATTAAAGGCTGCTCCGAGAAACCACAGCCAAGTCCCTGATGCCAGGTTTACATTGAACAGCATCCAAGATGAGGTCACTGAGGCAGAGGGTTGCCATATATGACATTACCGGGGGGCGGAAAAAAAGAGCTTTTAAAAAGAGGCAGCAGCTGTGCACATGCTTAGGATGGCTGGACACTGCCCTGCACCAGAGGTGGGGGATTTATGTATCTGCAATACTAGTATGACAGGCTAGATCTGATTCTCAGAGGATGTGCGCCTATTACAGGTGCAATCAGGGTGCTAATGCTTTGGAGGCACCTGGCTCAGTCCCACTTTTGGGAGCCAGCACACAAGCTTTAGGGAAAGCCTGGCACAAAGAGACACATTGCAGAGAAAGAGCTAGGTTGAGCCCAGCACTGAAATACGCAGCCAGGTTTTAACCAGAGTGCTCAGCACACCAGGTGCCCTTTGGGTGCGGTCTGTCTGCATCACTGTGGGAGTGGCGGAAATCAATCTGGCCCTTTCTAAATGGGAGCTGAGCCTCATCACAAAGCTGGTGTCAGAGGAGGGAGGCTGACACCTTGAAAATCTGTCTCAGGGAGGCTCTTGCTAGGAGAGAATTCAAAACCAGCTCAGGGGGTTAGCGAGCGTGGTAGTTTCTCACATGGCTACAACAGACTTGCTGTCCAGTGGGGCTCCGTGAGCAGAGCTGTTCTCAGATTCAGTGATGGTTGCACAGGCTCAGGCCACATCTACATTGACAGTGGCAAAGTCGCCGCCATCAGATCAATTTTTCCGAATCGACCATAAGACATGCTCAGTCAATCTGCAAATCGGCTTAACCACCCCATCCAGTGGCGTAGTGCTACGTCGATGGGAACACATTTCCTGTCGACGCAGCGCAGTGAAGACAAGTTAGGAAGTTGCTGGGAGTTACGCCAGCTATGCTACACAGCTGGCATAACTCCCATTGACTGCCCCCGAATTTCTTTGGCAGTGTAGACTCTGCCTCAGTGCCTCTGAAGTCCAGCCACTGGTGACCACAGCTCTGCAGAAACGATCCTAAGTCTAAACAGGAGTTTGGTAGCACTTTCAAAGACTCCTTGTTTGTTTGCTGACTAACACTGCTACCCCTTTGGAATTATCATCTTAAGGCTGCACTGCTGGGAGAAGTTGAAAGGCAGTCCAGAGAGGTCTCTGCTTGGGTCCCCTCACTCCACTCTCCATTCAGTCTCCCCTGCACTAGGAATATCTGTGGAACAAGGAATGAGTGGTCTTCATCTCTGCAAATCTCCCCTTCCCTGAGGATACCAGAGTTGGGCATGTAGGAGTTAGGCTTAATTCCTACACACCTCTGGGTCTCCCTTGAAGTTGCAGTGAAAGCTTGGTGCTTTAGCCCAGTTCCAACAGCTGGAGTACATGCGCGAGAGAAAAATCTCAGCCCTGGCTCCTGAAGGGTTTCTTGCACCCTGCCTCTAAAATAAACCACCAGCTGCTGGGCTACATATCCAGGTACTTCTGTAGCTCCTGATACCATGGTACTGCACAACCTAATGTACTCACCCTCATGACAGCCCGTTATTTAGGCTGTCAGTGCCTTGCGGCAGGGACCAGGTTTTGTTCTGGATATATACGGCACCTAGCACAACAGGCTCCTAAATGCATCAGCACCACACACATTACCCTATTACCCCTATTCAACAGAGAGTTAACAGAGATGCAAACTGGGGACCTGCCGAAAGCCACAGAGGAAAGCTGTCAGAGCAGGGGTTCACCCTCACTCTGAGTGCCAGCCAAGTGCCTCAATTCCTAAGCCCATGGTGGAGAGGATATGGAGCTCTGCAGCAGTCTGGTAAGTCCTCTGATGCTCCAAGGCAGAACAGAGCCAGAGCTGCATGTTTCAGGCTGTAACAGAAAATATTATCAAGGAAAAGCCCCAACCACATGCAATTTGAGACGGCAGTACCACTGCCCAGGGGTAGGGCTGACAGCACGGTCTCAGCCAGTTTCAGGATTCCAAAAACCAGAAGCAAGCAAACAAAGCCATTAGCCACCTCCTGAGCTGGGGTTTAGACAGAGGGTCCACTCAACACCAAATATGGACCTAAGACTCATGCTTTCCAGTGGTAGCTGCTACTACAGCTAGCACCCTGCCCCAGCAGCAAGATGGGAGCAAAGATCTGAGAGACTTCAAAGAGGTTTGCAGGAAAATCAAAGGAGGGGAATAAAAGCTGAAACAGAACGCTAACGCTTGCATGGGCTGGTACACAGACATCCACACCCATTGAAGTGAGTGACATGGCGCTAACTTACTTAACCTGGGGCAAGTTTGCATGGAGTCACTCTGCTAGTTTAAAGATGGCAAAAACAAACTGCTGCAAGCCAGATTTAAATGGCTGTAGAGCATCCATGCTCAAATGTGCACCTGTTTAAATACATTAGTGAAACATCGCACCTCTGCAGTTAGAATGGAGCCTCCTCTGTAAAATGCTTTAAGACCTACCAAAGAAAAGTACCAGCGAAGACTAGGTGCTGGTATCCCAATGTGTGGAGGCAAGACATAAGAGCTGGAGCTCTAAGGCTGTAGGGGGCAGTGTCCCACAGTCACACACAACTACCTGTGAAGTTTTAGAGCATGCACTACTAATAGTCTCTGCAGAGATAAGGGATTGCCCAGATACTATGGTGATGAGGGCCATGTATATATCTAGACAGAGAGATTGCAGTGTTTATGGCACAAGGGTGATGCAGTGGGGTTCTAACCTAGTTGTAGAACCTGGCTTAAATCCATAGAGCTTGCACACAAAGCTTAGCACCCCAACCCCGCTGAACCAGCAATGCCCAGCCACCCCCACCATCATCACTCTTGTTAAAAACCTCTTACATGATCATAGAATCATAGGGTGGAGGGGTCCTCGACAGCCCACTGTGCTGAGGTAGGACCACATGAACCTAGATCACCTCTCACAGATCTTTGTCCAATCTGTTTTTAAAACCACCAATGATAGAATCTCCATCTTTGGAGATTTTTAAGGCCTGGTTATACAAAACCCTGGCTGGGGTGATTTAGTGAGAGTGGTCCTGCTTTTTAGCAGGGGGTTGGACTAGATTACCTCATGAGGTCCCTTCCAGCCCTATTATTCTATGATTCTATGGGGATGCTACAGCCTCCCTGGAAGGCCTGTTCCAAAGCTTACCTCCCCAAGTCAGTTTTTCCTAATATCTAACCTCCATCTCCCTTGCTGCAGATTAAGCCCATAACTTCTTGTCCTTCCTTCAGGGGACATGGCAAACAATCGATCACCAACACCCTCTTTATAGCAGCTCGTAGCACATTTCAAGACTTATCAAATCCCCCCTCAAGTCTTCTTTTCTCAATAGTAAACAGGCTCAGTTTTGTTTTTTCAAGCTTTCCTCTGAGGTCAGGTTTTCTAAACCCTTGAGTATTTTTGTTGCTGTCTTCTGGACTCTCTCCAATTTGGGGCACCCAGAATTGGACACAGTATTCCAGCTGAGGCCTCACCAAGGCAGAGTACAGCAGGACAAACACCACTTTGTCTTACATGCAAGACTCCTATTAATACACCCCAGAATGATATTACCCTCTTTCACAACTGCATCACATTGCGGATTCATTCAATGCATGATCCACTGTGATCCTCTCATCCTTTTCAGCACTACAATCAACTAGTTCATTTTGTACTTGTGCACTTGACTTTTCCCTCCTACCTGAAGTACTTTGCGCTTGTCTTTACTGAATTTCATCTTGTTGAATTCAGAGCAATTCTCCAATTTGTCAAGTTCATTTGGACCTGGTCCTCCAATCTGGTCTGCCAAAGTGCTTGCAACCCCTCCCAACTTGGTGTCATCTGCATATTTTATAAGCATATTCTATACTCCATTACCCAAGTCATTAATGAAAATATTGATTAGTATTGAATCCAGGAGTGACCCCTGCAGGATCCTGCTACTTTTTGTATAGTCTTTCAACCAGGAGTGGTCTGTGGTCTTGTGGTCTGGATGAGATTACTCTCTTTCCCTTGTTAGCTTATGAGAGTGTCAGGTTGGAGGGTGGTGAAAGCCTTACTAAAATAAAAATTGAATAAAGTCCAGCGGTTCTGCATTGGCTCTGGTTTTGGCAGTCACCAGAAACGAAATAACAATGGTCCTCCAGCACTGCTTACCATAAGCAAATCAAGGCTGACCCCTCACCTTCCCTTTCAAGCCGTCAGGCATGATCCAGTGTAACACTAGTTTTCCCCACAAAAGCACACATATAACACAACCTTCAGCAATTCAACTGGATTTCTAGTACTGATTCAATACTTCAACCAAACAAGAGAGAATTATTTGTATGACCTAAAGGCCTCAGCGGAGACCAGGCCCTATTGTGCCAGGAGCTGTACAGAGACTGTGTGTTCTTCAGGACAGGGACCATCTGAAGAGAAAAGAACAAAGGGTAGGAAGGGAAATAGAGAATGAAGCAACCTGCTCAGGTTGATGCAATCCATTAGTCAGTGGCATACCAAGGGTGTCCAGCAGCTGGGTGCCAAGTCCACATCTGCAGCCCCCACGCATCATGCTCCCCCCAGCACATGGCAGGAGGGGGCCCTGCCCCACCCCCAGTTGTCCTGGGGCAGGGGGTCTGTATCTGAAGAGACTGGGGGAGGGAGTTCACGAGGCTGCAGCAGCCCTGCAGCCTGGCCTTGGCTGGGACAGGCAGTCTCACACCCCCTGTCTCGGGAGCAGAGAGGGGCCAGATCAGCCCTTCACCATATGCGGGGGCTGTGCCCCATAGCACCCTCCTGCATCCCCTCCTATCCCCAGCACTTGCCCTCTACTGCTCTAGCCCGGCCCTGGGACAGGGCAGCCTTGCCCCCTCCTTACCCCCCCCCCCCCCGATGGGGTAGGGACATCACGATGTGTGTATGGGGGGTGGGGGCATTAAGGGGACCTCTCAATGCCTTATGCATCCTCCGACCTGTGAAGGGCCAGCCCAGACTGGCCAAGTGCCCCACCCCCCCAACCTCCCACCCCAAGTACTTACCCACCACTGCTCCAGCCTGGTGCTGACTCTGACATAGGATGGGCTCTCCCCACTCCTGTGTCCCTCCTCCTGTGCCTTGTGAAGGGCCAGCCTGGTGCCCCGGGGCCTGCCTCCCCACCCACCCACCATCAGTATGCCACTGCCTTTAGCAGCAAAGCCAGGAACCAAATCTAGGTGTCTTGGGTCCCTCGCCACTACACCACATTGCCACCAAGCTTTTTCTTCACAGGATGTTCTCTTTAAAAGAGTGTTCCCTCCTATTCAAAGTCCCTGCCACCCTTAAATATCCCTGCCCCAGTCACTGACTCAGGTCAAGCCCACTGCATCCTCATCCGTTGGAGTTTTAGCTGGGACAGAGCTGGGAGAGTTGAAGGCACATGGCAGACTGCATCCATCACACAGCTGTGTGTTCAAATTTCCAAGAGGAACTGGACCCCAGAGCCTTGAGCTAGCAGGCAAGGAATACATTAGGCAGGAAGTGGGGATTTCGGGGCATAATAGCAAGGGGAAAGATAGCAATTTCAGAGCATCCTTGCCTAGCTGAGAGCAACATTATAGCTTCCTAACGGGAAACAGGGACTAGCCGCTGTATGGGCTAAGGGTAGCAAAGATGTCTACTCTACCAAGTGCCATTTAATCCTTAACAGGAGCCTTAATGCCTCTAACACAGTGTCTTGTTTAAAAATCCAACTGGTACGGTAAGGAACAGCTCCAGAGCAGGGCTGTCCAGGCACCAAAGCCTAATAAGGAAACGCTCTGCCAATACAGCCAATCAAGCTCCTAGACTCGCTTGCACTTGGCATCCTGCAGCTGCTGGGACAGAATCCAGGCGTCTGACACAGACCAGGCCTCCAGCCGGAGGATGCTACAAGGAATCCCAAGCATCTCCCTGTACAGGAGGCTCCCAAGTCTGTTACTCGTCATTTTCCAGCTTCTCCTCTTGGGTGACAGAGCAATAAAGACACCACCTGATATCAGGCATAGCTGTAATCAGAAGCATGGAGGGCAACGGCTACTTTGTGTTACAGTAGAGGGGACTGGACAGAGATCAGCTGGCAGAGTGGGCAGATGAAACACCGAGAAAGGAGATTGCTTTCTGATGTCAGACTGCTTTGCTCCACGCTAGGACGTGAGGCAGCACTTCAATACACCGCTAAAGCAATACTGTATGGAGAGGGGATTTTAAACTAGCTGTGCATTATGGCCACTTAAACCATGTGAAAGTTTTCAGGAAGGATGATCTTGTGGTTAATACATAGGACCAGTGAGACTTGGAAAGCAGGATTGCTCAGTGGATAGAGTACTAGTCTGGAGTGGAACTTAGACCGAGGTTTTCTGTCCCAGCTCTGTCATTAGTTGGGTGACCTCAGGCATGTCATGTCCCCTTTCTGTGCCTCACTTTTCCCCTCTGTAAAATGGACAGGGTGATACTGACCTGCTTTGTGAAGTGCTTTGAGATTTAGCGATGAGAAGTGCAGGGTGTTATAATTCTCAGCTGTACCATAGACACAGACACACTTGGATCAGTCACCGCCTCAGGGCCTGAGCTCTATCGCACAATGGCATTGTGGGTAATCTATATATAGACACTGGGAAATGGTCAGATGATGGTAGGGGACAAGTATGTTCTTATAACTTCTAGTCTAATATTTAAACTCCGATAACATCTATGGCCCTGTACAAAACATACAATTTTTGCCTCAAAATGCTCACAGTTAAAGTACAGCCCAGATCTGGAAGAGGAATGTTTTTTGATAAGATGGCAACCATGATCCTTCAGGCAATAATGAATTATTTTACATTAATTTGGGACGTGGGAGCCCTCACAAACAAGAGTCAGATCTCCGTAAGAGAGCAAGGTGTGCACAGTTCTCTTCTAACATGCTGCATCAATTCTTCCTCTCAAGATGGCAGCTGCTTTAAACAGATTGCTAGAAAAATGACAGGTGCAGTACCCCTAAGTCACGGTCAATCATTTCACAGCTACACACACCACAGGAAGCCTGGGCACGGTTCCAAATGAATGTAGCAGTGTGCTAAAAGCATGTTAAAATGATGTTGTGTGACCCTCTATCACGTCAATAGTATTAGCAACCCCAAGAGTTAAAAAAAAAAAATCATGAGTCAAAACTCCCAAATCATTACCAAAAACAATCAATTTTTAATCTAGTACCGTAAGGGTCTCTCGACCTGCCTTATGAACCTTTGTGGGGTGGGGAGGACGTGTGGGTTAGCTTTTCATCCTGGCACTGAGAAGTTTAAAAAAAACCAAAACACTTTAAAAAGTTGAGACACAACATATTCATGTGACTCCATGAGCCGGGCTTTCAGAAACACAGCAAATATTGCAAGACTTGTGTTAAAAATTACAAGCATTGGCAACACTGTCAAAGCTTTTGGTCCAGAGGAAAGAAAATTCAGATGGGAAAAAAAAAAAAAAAAAAAAAAAAAATCAGGTGTGGACAAATGAAACCTCCACATTTCTGTCAGGTACAGATAAATACAGCAGCTGGGAAAGGTAAGGAAGCCCAAACTAGAGGTCAGATCTTAAGGGCTGGCCTTATCATCGCAAAAGGATTCCAAACAAGAGCAAAACAATTCTGATCCCTTGGTCCCAGCCTCCAAAGCCTTTTCCAGCTTTCAGTAAAGTGCTAAGAAAGAGGACCGCCCTTTGTGGCTGCTTCCTAGGCCATCTCCTCTCAGGCTCTCCTCAGGGTCTTTCCTCAAACCCTCTCTTCCAAAGATTGAACCCCCAGGACAGGAGCATTCCTTTATATAGTCTCCAAGGTAGTCACATGATACCTGGTTAGCTGACCACACTATTACCTTTCCTATCTGAAGGCTAACTCCCAAATCTCTGGTCTTAAAATTTTTTGTGTCCCTGAAGGTTCACTTATGCTGCAAGAAGGCTGTATTCAACTTGCGTGAGCTATCTAGGTTTAAAATAGCAGTGAAGACATGACAAGTAAGATTTTAACTAGGATAGCAGCCCAAATTCAACCATAGGTTGCCCTGGAGACTTGAATTTAGGATGCTAATCAGAGTCAGAAGCCAGATTGAGCTGTTGTGCCTTCACTGCTATTGTAACCTGAGTTAAGAACAGGCTCTTTTTCAGTGTAGACACCCTGACAGATGTGCTGGCCACATCCTATTTTACAGAGCAGCACCCTGGTACAGTCCCCCTTCTCCTCTAATGCAGCTGAGGAGGAATGGAAGGAGAGTTTTAACCTAGCATTTAGGGGCAGAGGACAGGTTACAGCCATTAGTCTCCAAACTCAGCCACTGCAGGTCAGACTAACACATCATAATGGTCCCTTTGGGCCTTAGTCTACGTCTCTCCACAGCCAGATTAAGTTTGCCTCAGGTCTGACAGGCATCCACGTCATTTTCAGGCAGCCATGGCAGCAGCCTTGCAGATTCATGGGAGTGTAAACAGAAAGCAGGGAAATCCCTAGGACTCAGAAAGGAGCCAACATAGGGCCCATCCATCCCTGTGAGCTGGCCCATGATCTCCAATGTGCTCCCTTCCCTACTCCAGTGGTCTTTCCGATCCCTCCCCCATGTTACTTTGCAATGGCAGCAGCTGCTGGAGCTGGGTGACAGCCAGCAGGTGAGGAAGGTAAGCTCCACAGAAGCGTAAATCAGTTTATGGAGCTCTGGTCTGAAGATTCGGAAGCTGAATTTCCCAGGAGTCGTAGTCACCTGACAGATACAGGTAAGCTGCTGAAATCCTCTGCAATCCTTAGCATAAAATCAAACCCAGATGGGAAAGATCACTTTTCCAGTCTCACGGACAAATGGCCTCCACCTTGGAGATGACATCTTTAATGTCATCCTAGCTACTAATATGTAAGGGGATCCGAATCTGATCCCCTAACTCCCATTGGATAGTACCTTCATCCACGAGTTGTTCTACTGCTGTCACTCATGGAACATGGAGTTAATAAACAAAGTAAGAGTAACAGAAACAGGCCCTGAACAGTCCCAAGTAGATGAAATTGGTAAGGGCAAGTTCCTAAAAGCATTACCTCCCTTCTTCTTCCCAGGAATAATCTGTTTCCAGTTCTGACCTTCAAGCTCAGAGCAAGAACTTGGGAGGCAGGAATCCATGGTCTTGCCTGTGGTTGGATGCTGGGCAAATCACCTTCCCACCTGTAAAATGGGGCTCTCTCCCTCCTTTTGATGAAAAGGGTTAAATCAGCGCAAAAAAATATTACTGCTGTACAAATAATGACAAAACAAATCCAGCTAAGATGGTACCATCCATCTGTATTAAACTGTACATTAAAGAATCATTTGCCAAATATTATACAGAAAACATTTCAGTGAGGACACATGGTATGTTCCAGAGGGAAACCAAAAGTGCATGTGTTGATAAAAGAATGAGGCTCCAAATGTCGAATGCTGAGATCTCATATCACCATCAGATGCTCCAGAATGAAAGCCTAAAATCTTTCACTCTGCTCTTGAGCTGAAAGTCAGGCTGTTAACATTTAACACTCATCAATAATCTAACATGTCAAAGAGTTAGAAAATATGGAGAGAGTACTTTCAAAGGGGAAGAGTTTCTAGTACCTGGTTATCTTCATTTCTTCTCTCAAGACCAACAGACACTGATACAGAAAGAAGCAATGGGGGGAAAAAAGAGTCACAGTTTGGCATCTGACATGAATGGATTACACTTGTGTACAATATTCAAGGGCTCTACATAGCAGGTTTTAGAAAACAGATCATTTCAGGACTTCATGGAGTGTGAACTTTGGCAAGGAAAGAGTTAAACTTTTATGATTTTTGGCTTCCTTGGGGAGAAGTCAAGCAGCAGCAAGGGGATTCCGAGCTAACCACAGGATTCTTCAAGATATGATGAATACCAAAGGCGAAGCATTCGGATCCCAACTTTGCCAGTCTTCACAGGTATTTGAATCAGAGAACGAGGACTGACCCATTCTGGACCAGGGGCCGGGTGAGAAGGTGTTAATGCTGCCATGGTTCTAGTAGTGTCCTTGATCAGTGTGGATAAAGAGTCTCCAGGTTGGTCAGACTAGGTAACAGTTCCCATTCCCCCCACTCCAGGATTTTTCTATCCAGTGTTAGAATCACAACAATGTTATTTTACCTCTCCCTGCACAGATGTTAACAGGCCTTCAACATTCTATCAGATGGCCAGCACAGCTGCGCTGTGGGACTCCACTACTGCTACAGTGTTAGAGTAATCCATCAGAACTGCCCTCTCCCAGCCACACTGAACTATTAAAGACACACACAGTTATTTCCCATGTAGGAATAGTGATAAACTCAACTATCATAGTTCATTCCCACCCGCCATTACAGGTTTTTAGTCATTTTAAATAGACAACGAACTATTTATGGCAACTGCCCAATGGACACCAGTTTCCTCTCCAGCAGCTAGTCCTTCTGTAGTGCACACATTGTTCATTTCATGTAGAGCTGCTTGTTAGGGGCTGAGCTGTTGGCACTGGTACCACCCCTCCCCTCCCCCCCGCATCTCCCATTGCTCCAAAGTAAATGAACCACTAGTTTTTGGGAGAAAAAACTGTCTAAATGAGAATCAGATCCGAGGAACCATTTCACGCTGCTCTCAGCATAATGGCAGCCCAAATACCGGTAAAGATGGGACTTCCTTCCCTTTACAGGGTTTTAGCATTAGTGAGAATCAGACCCACAGGAGCTTCACATAAGTTCTGATCTACAACCCACTGAAGTCAATGGAAAGACTTTCAGCAGGCTCTGGATCAGGTATTAGGGGCAAAAAGAGAAGGTGAGCTCATCCTGGGGGATCCCAGTTTAGGAAGAGCTTCCTTTCAAAGGCTCTCCAGTTTCCAAGCCTGGGGTTCATAGTTATTGCCATTAATCCTTTTGGAAGGAGTGCAGAGTGACTGATTATTAGAGTTAAATCATTCTTGTAGTATTAGTTTTTTCAAAATCCAAACGAATATTTCCTCTCCCCCATCAGAATCTCAACACCACACGAGACCAGAGAAAGGACGTAATGATCTCGTGCATGCTGAGTGGGGATTACTAATTTCACCATCATTACTAAAGATCACTCTATATGGTGGAAATCATTTGCTATGGGAGGAAAAGATTCCCTAGACCTAAAAGTTAGATCTGTTATGGTGGTAAACAAGTGGGTTAAGGCAACGGGCTTATCGAAGATCCATCAGCACCACATCTCTCTCGACTACTGACACATGACTGCAGCTCTGAAAAGAGGAGAAATTGGAGGGTTATTTAAAAATCACCACTTATATTCTATTGACCCTACTTATACGGTCTTCATCATGGTATCCAAGTATCTCTAGGCCATGGATTTTATTTGTACAATACCTGCTATGAGGTATGATACGATTAGCCCCATTTTACAAATCAAGAATTAAGATTCAGGTATATTAAATGACTTGTCCAAGATCCCACACAGTCAGTGGCTGAACCAGGACCCTCTAATCCCAGTCCAGTGTCCTAGCTGCTAAAGTGTCCTTTCTGCACAGGAACAAATTATACTTAACACTTAAAGCAATAATCAGTAGATCATTGCGTAGTTACAAGTCTGAGGCATTAGCCTTTTTCTTTCATAGCTGGAGAACAGATACAGAGAGGACAGAGGGACTTGTACAAGGTCAAACAGCAAGTCATTGCCCTGGCTGGGAACAGAACCACACATCCCCAGTCTGTGTCCTATTCTCTGTCCACGGAGCCATGATACCTCCATCAGAAGAGAGGCATGATAATTTGAGAAACAGGAACAAGTACGACAGATAAATTCGCTCCATGAATGAGCAAAGTGATTCCGCCCACTCAGCCAGATGCACTTTGCACTTCCACAGAACTTTCCACATTCAAAGCCCCCTCTCATAACTTCCACATAGGAATTTAGCCCCAGTTTAACAGTGGTGATGCTCAGATGCAGAAGGGGAAATTACTTGCCAAAGGCCACAGCGTGAATCAGTGTGTGACAGACAGAACCCAGGAGGCCAGCCCAGTTCTCCAACCCCAGACCAAGCCCTCTCCCATGTTCCACGGGGTCAGCTGCACCTTTCCCTGGATTACAGCCTAGCATTGCAGGACAGCTAACCCTTAGGTGATTTACTAAACAAGTTGAACAAGCTGCAGTTCTTAGTATCCTGTCTCTTCAAGTACTTACAGTGAAGAGCGGTGGATCTTTGCTGTGTGGATGAAAGCCCTTCTGCCGACAAGAGGAGATCTCCTCCAGGCCGTGGTCTGTCAGCTTGAAGAATCCCGTCCTACAAACAGCAGAAGTTTTGACCAACTCGGGCTTCTTAAAAAGCTCAGCAATGTTAGCAGAGCAAATCCTGTGGGTCACACCTACTTTAGTTTTTCATTTTCCTTTTGTCGTCTTAGCACTGCAACCCTCACAGCTACCTCCCGCAATATTTTATTATTTATTAACTAGCTGAATTATGGCAGCACCAAAGGTATATCTGCATTGTACTGCTAAGATCTGAGCAAACCTCCTCTACCATTTACACACCAATCTCCCTCCCGCTTATCAGGGAGAACTGAGGGCCTAGGACCACCCAGGGGGGTGAGTTCAAGTCCAAGTGATGCTGAGACTCAGGGCCAAGCCCTCATTTTGCAGTGTGGGCATAGCTCAAGCCACAGGCCCAAGTCAGAAGGTCTGCATGCTGCAGTATGGAGGCATTAACGCAGCTGCAGGACATAGCTCCAGCAACCGTAATAGTTCACAAGGATTAATTGGAAGCGCTTCAGATGGGATTTTCAGAAACGTCTAAGTGACTTCACAGCAAGCGTCACACTGGAACATGTGCACCTCCTAAATAAGGTCTGCTGTACACGGTTTATATGGTTGGGTGGGGGAGGGCATGCTATTTTACTGATGCGCTATCTAATGTGGACGCAGTTGTACTAGCATCAAAGTTCCTGGAACTGCTGCACATTGCGGGTTGTGTTATTTTAACCTCACCAGTATAGCTAAAGCGGTACAACGTGCGTGTGTGTAGACAAGGTCTACATTAACAAGACTGCTCGCACTGTGAGGCAGGGAACATCCTTTTATTCAGTGTTTGTACAGCACCTAGCACAATTGTGGCCTGCTCCATTCCTGGTGCACCTTTGAAAATCCCATTTGATAACACTGCCCAGGAACAACATGCTCGGGAAACAAACATTCTTCTACTTACTCCTGGTATTTTGGCGAACACACAATAGCAATCGATTCAGCCAGCATCATCTGATAGGAGCAGTGCGTGTGCAGATCCACACTGGAAAGAAAAGCTGTTTGCGTCGGGTGAGTCTAAACAGACACATAAAAAGGGAGGAAAGAGGTGAGAAATCTGGCTCAGAGATCATGATGTCCAAAAGAAGCCGCAACTACTGACAAAGTGGTCACAGAATTGACTTTTTCCTCCATGACTGATTAAGAGATCAGTACCATGCTAAACCTTTCCTGTATTTGACTGACCATTAAAAGGAAAAAAGGGCCATTTCAAACTAAGATTCCCCCCTCTTCATTCGCTAGTAGATCAAGACAGACAAAGAAAGAGGCGTAGGCTGCTAATAAAGCAGCATATAATCTTGCATCTTAAGGCATGCCTAAGTACAATTAGAAAATAAATTAACAACCCCCAGCACGCGTGCCAAACCTGGCACACACGCCTATTCAGAGCAACATGGGTGCCACTGCTGTTCCCCCCGCTGGCCACCTGAGGAGTGGAGCCAGGAGGGAAAAGGAGCCATGGCACATGGGGCTCCTGTCCCCTGCTGTTCCCCTCCCCCATTGGGGAGCAGAGCCAGCAGGGGATAGGAGCTCCGCGTGTTGGGGCAGGGCCAGCAGGGAGTCGTCGTCCCTGGCCCCACCCCAGCTGGCCCTGCCCCTGACACCTGCTGAGGGTCCAGTGGGCAGGGCTGGCACAGGGGCCGGCACAGATTGCCAACCCATCCTGTATTCTATGCATCCCCACGCAGGAGTCTCTTCACATATTAACAAAATGCAGCCCCTTCTGCAGTGGAACATGTTAGCTGTTTAATACAGCACAGCCACACCAAACAGGGCAGGAGGCAAAGAAGATTCTGTGACGGAGTCAAGGCTGCAGGAGATTTTAGGGCAGCACAAAGCAATTGGTCACTTAGAATTGGGCCAGAACCCTGGACCTGATACCACAGCTCCAATAAAAGTGGTCCTGAGATCTGTCAGGACCTTTGGTTTTATGTCTCATCCTGGCATCTTTAACTGTAACTTGTATCATTTGGTGTCAGGTGGACTTAATGGGGTGAGATCCCTTCGTAGGAGAACAGATATCCTCTAACACTTCATCCTCCCTTATGGGGAAAAGTAAGATCTCTTTCTGCTAGTCCCTGGCTCTTTGACAGGAGGACATTGGCAAGTTAATGCCTAGGGGGGGAGCCCTGTCAGTATTTTGAAGTCGCTAGCAAAACTAAATGTTTTGCTGGCCATTGGGATTGGTGCCAAAGACGGAGTCTGGACTGGGAGCAAGGCAGCACTGACGGCAGGAGGAGAATCTGGAGCTGGCACACCGCGTGGTGGGGCAGCAGAGGGATGTCTGGAAGAGGAGTGGAGGAAAGCCCCATCTTGAGGAACCACCATGGGGGTTAACGGAGGCACCTGGCTCATAGCTGGTGTTTCAGAGGGGAATTTTAACAACTGGGACGACAACTCAGTTGTTGAAGCAGTTTGCCGGTGTCACCCTTGATACCTGAGATACCCATGTAGCTCTTAAGTTGTGTAAGTGATACACTTTTCCTTGAGAGCTCACAGGGCAGGGGGATGGGAAAATGGGGTCACAAGACCCTTCCTTATCTCCCAAAGCTCTGTACCAAGCAAGCTAGCTTTCTTAGGTTAAGGATGACTGGATACAGCTCCTGCAGCACCGCTCTCTCCTCCGATCGAGGTGGCGTTTAAGACCAAAGTGCTCTCCAACCCCAGGAGTTACAGAACCTGCTGTTTAGGTTCGCAAGGGGAAACCTTCCACTCAACGTCCATGGGGAAGTATAAGTGTTCCGATGGGGTAAGTGGGAAGAAGCCCAGAAAAGGGAAGGAACTTGTCCAAGATGTTATTTCTGAGAACAGCCAGTTTGGGAAGCGCTGCACGCAATGATAATTGCAATATAATGATATAACAAAGAGGGTGGGGTTGCCAAAACAATATTGGGTCTGCCAGACTGCATTGGACTATGAACCGTCTAGCCCAATAGCCCATCTCCAGCACCAGCTGCTTCAGAAGAAGAAGAAATCCCACAGAGGACACTTGGCCTACCAATCCATCCCTGTCAGCTGGCATTCCACTGTATTTGCTATGAGTTTAAGATCAGACTTGCAGTCTGATGGAAACACTTACATGGATCCATCCCAGAGTAATGAGGCTGTCCTGGTCCTGAATCAGGAAGAGCTCCTCCTCGTTCTCTGTGTTGCAATAATCGGGGCCTCCGTGTTGTTTGGGGACAATAACGTGCGTTATTGTGAACTCGTTCCTCATCTGGAAGATAGCAGAGAGAAGAGGGGCTTATACATAAGGGGAGTGGATCAATTGTTCTCCACGTCCAATGAAGGTTGGAAGGGCTTAATCTTCAGCAAGGAAGATTTAGGTTAAATGTTAGGAAAAGTTTACTAACAATAAGGGTAGTTAAATGCTAGAAAAGGCTTCCAAAGAGAGCTTGTGGAATCCCCATCATTGGAGTTTTTAAAAACAGATTGTACAAATGCCTGCCAGGGCTGGTCTAAGTTTACTTGATCCTGCCTCAGTGCAGGGAGCTGATTAAACAGCCTCTCAAGATCCCTTCCATCCCAACATTTCTAGGATTCTTTGTCTGATCCTACAAGGCATTCCGTGCTGAACACAGCAATGCTCAGAGCATCATACTAACCCATGGCAGGTTTCAGTGTGGCTTTCTAGTAGTGCATCAACTAGACTCATAGACTTTAAGGTCAGAAGGGACCAGTACGATCATCTAGTCTGACCTCCTGCAAAATGCAGGCCTCAAGACCTCACCCACTCACTCCTGCAATAGGCCACCAACCTATGACTGAGCTATTTACCTCCTTAAATCATGATTTAAGAACTTAAGATACAGAGAATTCACCGGTAGGTGAACCATGCCCTGTGCTACAGAGGAAGGCGAAAACCCCCTAGAGCCCAGGCCAATCAGCCCTGGGGGAAAATTCCTTCCCGACCCCAAATATGGCGATCAGTTAAACCCTGAGCACGTGGGCAAGTCTCAACAGCCAGTTATCCAAGAAACAATTCTCTGTAATGACTCAGAACCCATCCCATGTACTCTCCCCTCTTAGGCCACTTGTAAATCCAGCACACGTAGCCAAATATCAGTCAATTTCCAAAATAGGCTAATCATACCATCCCCTCCATAAATTTATCAAGCTCAGATTTGAAAGCAGTTATGGTTTTTGCCCCCACAACTCCCCTTGGAAGGTTATTCCAGAACTTTACACCTCTAATGGTTAGAAACCTGCGTCTAATTTCAAGACTAAATTTCTTGATGGACAGTTTATAACCATTTGTTCTGGTGTCCACATTGGTGCTGTACTCAAATAATTCCTCTCCCTCCCTGATGTTAATCCCTCTGATGTATTTATAGAGAGCAATCATATCCCCCCTCAGCCTTCTTTTGGTTAAGCTAAACAAGCCAAGCTTCTTGAGTCTCCACTCATAAGGCAGGTTTTCCACTCCACAGACCATCCTTGTAGCCCTTCTCTGCACCTGTTCCAATTTGAATTCATCCTTTTTAAACATTGGGGACCAGAACTGCACACAATATTCCAGATGGGGTCTCTCCAGTGCCTTGTACAGCGGCACTAACACCTCCCTGTCTCTACTTGAAATACCTCTCCTGATACACCCTAGAACCGCATTAGCTTTCTTCACAGCCACATCACATTGGCGGCTCATAGTCATCCTATGATCAACCAGTACTCCCAGATCCTTCTCCTCCTCAGTTTGTTCCAACTGATGCGTCCCCAACTTAAAGGAAAAATGCTTGTTTGTCCCTAAATGCATGACCTTGCACTTCCCATTATTAAATTTCATCCTGTTCCTGATACTCCAGTTTACAAGGTCATCCAGATCTTCCTGTATGGTATCCCGATCCTTCTCCGTATCGGCAATACCTCCCAACTTGGTGTCATCTGCAAACTTTATTAGCACATTCCCACTTTTTGTGCCAAGGTCAGTAACAAAAAGGTTGAACAAGATCGGTCCCAAGACAGATCCCTGAGGGACTCCACTGGTAACCTCCCTCCAGCTTGACAGTTCACCCTTCAGTATGACCCGCTGTAGTCTCCCTCTTAACCAGTTCCTTATCCACCTTACTATATTCATATTAATCCCCATCTTCTGTAACTTAACTAATAACTCCCTATGTGGAACTGTATCAAATGCCTTGCTGAAATCTAAGTAAATTAGGTCCACTGCATTCCCTTTATCTAAAAAATCTGTTATCCTTTCAAAAAAGGAGATCAAGTTGGTCTGGCAAGATCTCCCTTTTGTAAAGCCATATTGTATTTTATCACAGTTACCGTTATCCTCTACAGCCTTAAGTACTTTCTCCTTCAAAATTTTCTCCAAGACTTTGCATACTACTGAGGTCAAACTAACAGGCCGGTAGTTACCCAGATCATTTTTATTCCCTTTCTTGAAAATAGGAACTACATTAGCGATTCTCCAGTCATACGGTACAACCCCCGAATTTACAGATTCATTAAAAATCCTCGTTAAAGGGCTGGCAATTTCACGAGCCAGTTCCCTTAGTATCCTCGGATGGAGACTGTCCGGACCCCCCGATTTAGTCACATCCAGCAGCTCAAGTTTGGCTTCTACCTCAGGTATGGTAATTTCCACATTCATGATCTCGTTCTCATTAGCTTCCCTACCTCTACCCCCCAGCTCAACTTCACTCTCATTGAAAACAGATGCAAAGTACTTATTTAGACATTGAGCCATGCCTAGATTATCCTTGACCTCCACCCCATCCTCAGTTTTTAGCGGTCCCACTTCTTCTTTCTTTGTTTTTTTCCAATTTATATGGCTAAAGAACCTTTTACTATTGGTTTTAATTCCCTTCGCAAGGTCCAGCTTAGCTTGACTTTTTGCCTTTCTCACTCTCTCTCTACATGTTCTGACCTCCAAAAGGTAGCTTTCCTTGCTGATCCCTCCCCTTTCCCCCTCTTTGTAGGCTCTGTGCTTCTTCCTAATCACCTTTCTGAGATGCTTACACATCCAGCTTGGTCCACAGCTCTTGCCTATGAATTTTTTCCCCTTCCTCGGAATGTAGGCTTCAGATAGTTCATGCAACTTTGATTTGAAGCGATTCCAAGCCTCTTCTACATTTACATTCCTGAGTTCTTCTATCCAGTCCACTTCCCCAAACAATTCCCTTAATTTTCTAAAGTTAGCCTTTTTAAAGTCAAAGATCCTGGTCGCTGATTTGTTTTTGTTTATCCTTCCAATTAGTTTGAACTGAATTAGCTCATGGTCACTTGAACCTAAGTTGTCCCCTACAACCAGTTCATCTATGAGGTCTTCACTACTCACCAGTACTAAATCTAAGATGGCATCCTCTCTCGTTGGTTCGGTAACCATTTGGAGAAGGAATTCATCAGCTATCACATCCAGGAAAAACTGGGCCCTCTTATTACTACTAGCACACGTCCTCCAGTCTATATCTGGGAAGTTAAAGTCTCCCACAATCACACAGTTTCCAGTAGTATTAACTTCCTTAAAGGCCTTAAAGAGGTCCCTATCCATGTCTAAATCAGATCCCGGTGGTCTGTAACACACTCCAAGCACCATTCCAGGAGAAACTTTACTAGCTTTTTTCCCTAACATGATTTTTACCCCGATTGATTGTCTTGTTAATTCCATCACTTTGAATTTCCCTGCAGTCTATCTCCTCATTGACATACAATGCCACTCCCCCACCTTTGCCTTTATATCTGTCTTCCCTAAAGAGCGCACAGCCTTCAGTATCAGTACACCAGTCATGACTACTATTCCACCATGTTTCAGTTATCCCTATAATATCTGGTCTCACTTCCTCTACCAGTAGCTCCAGCTCCTCCATTTTGTTACCCAGGCTTCTTGCGTTAGTATATAAACATTTTAGTTTGTGCTGCTTGGCCTCACTCGTGTTCTTTGCCTGATTCGGCACAGTCGTTCCACAGACAATATCACTCACTAGACTGGCATTTACACTACTCCTCCTTCTCGTAACCCTCATGCTGCTCCCTATTTCTGTGTCCTTTCTTATTTCATTTTCTTCCTTCTCAACACTAATATCAGGCGTGGAGATTATTTGGGCATCTCCCAACCATCTCCCCCAGCTCTCTAGATAAGGCCTCAGTTCTACAGATGGTCAAGACCCCGGAACTGAGGCCGATGTCCCTTCACCATATAATGCTAGATCACCCGAAACCTTTGGTATGTACATTACTGACAAAAGCGTACAGCAATCCACCAACAGAACATTTTTATATTAAGCCATCTGAAGTTATGAATGGGAACATCTGATTGGGTTGGACCTTCCACTCTTATGTCCCCAGGAAATCTCTTTATTATGGGGTCGTTGATTTGAATCTAACCCATGAGTCATGACTGGAAGTTGCAACCCTCTGATGGCAGCTCAGTCATTTATTTGGTGGTCTGAACTCTTAGAGGAAAACTGCCCATGTCATTACATAGATTGTAAGTCCCTTGGGGAAAGGGCCATGTTTGTTTAACACCTAGCGCAATGGGGTCTTGGGCCATAACTGAGATTCCAGATGCTATCATAGTATAAACCATTCCCAGCTGCCAATTATCAATAACGATAAAACAATACTCAGTTCTTAGACAGTGCCAGGAGAGGAAGAATTTAACACAAGGAGGAGGGAAAGGATGTGAACACTGGAGAGAAGTTGCTATAAATAGGAAGCCTTTTGGTGGAAAGTTGCACGTAGATGTTTAGGGGGATGGGGGAGAGTGGAAGGAGGGCTATCAAGTTGCACAGAGTTTAAACATCATACAGGGCTTCAAAGAAGGGATCTGACTGCCAGCCAAACAAGGTGCCCAATCCCATAATCTGATCCAATCAGAGGGACCTGTGTAGAGCCTCACTGATTTTAGAAAAACAAGAGTCCTGTGGCACTTTTAAAGACTAACAGATTTAATTATCGCATGAGCTTTCGTGGGAGAAAATCCCACTTCGTCAGACGCTTTGAAGATGGGACACTTACAGAATGGGAGGAAATTAAATGCAGGGGAGTGTATGACATAGGAGCAGGTCAGGCTGTAACAGCAAATCAAAATGGTGTTAGGATTTGAACACTGGGGAACAGCACATAGAGGAAGGTGAGGTCAAATCACCTGTTGTAGTGAGAGAAAAATCCATAGTCCCTGTTTAACCCCAAGGCAACTGAGTTGAATTTGCATATAAATTCAAGTTTTGCAGTTTCTCTTTGAAGCTGTGATTTGTTATTCATCTGTTTCAACACAGCTATTAGCAAGTCGTCAATGGGGTGAGCAGAGAGATTGATTTCAGTGACACTTGTACATTCACATGTAGTCCTGTGCTGCATGGATCCAATCACAAAATCAGGGCCTACAATGCCATTGTGAAACTCTTAAAAGGAAAGTGAGCATCAGAGCCCAAACACCCATCAAGACAAGGTTTGTGAGAGGGGAATGAATATAAAGTCCTGGCCTATGCCGATCAGAACAATAAAGAGTCCGCAGGGCCAGCTTAAGTCACATACGACAATGTAAAGTCAATGTAGGAGTTGACTTTAGAGTAAAAGCAAGACATTGCAACAGAAGTATTTGCATGAGGTCCAGGAGCCAAAGGGGAACCTACAGCAAAGAGCTAGGAAGTAGTGATATGGTTTTATCCAGAATGTTACCGTACCAGCTTCCCACAGAGGATTCCACACGTCTCCACGCCCCTGGTGGTGTTAGCGTCGGCTAATTGGAGGAATTTATGGCAGAGCTCCTTGGGGATGATGACTTGGCGAAGGCCATCTATAGTTATGTCTTTGGGGACAGGAAGGGTAGCTGTGAATACAAGGCAAAATTGGCAAGACTTACCGCAATATACATCAGGAAAAGTCAATATCTAAAGGGGCAGGGGAAATTTTTTCAGTTCAGAAAACTTGGGACCAAAGTGTTTAAATATAAACAAGCTAGGGACACAAATAGGTGCTATCTGTATTCCTAACAGATACATGAAATCCCAGTTGTTACTTAGCTCTTACATAGCACTTCTCATCCCTAGATCTCAAAAGGCTTTACAAAGGGAGATCAACATCCTCTTCCCATTTTAGAGATAGGGAAACGGAGGCACAGAGAGGGGAAGGGGCCTTTCTAAAGAGAGACAGGTTAACAATGCAGTCAGGAATAGAATGCAGTTCAGACTCCAGTGCTCTACCATTGGACCATGCCTCCCAAATTATGTGCGTAAATCGCACTAGTGATTTCCACTAGTGTATTTGAGATGAGAATCCAGCCCTTGATCTGAATTTGGCTATGGCTCTTAGGTGGGAAGGAGAGGACAACTATGGCTCAATCCTGCAAGGAGCTGAAAACCAGTCCCCAATCCTACAAAGCACTTACGCACCTTCCTAGCTTTTAGCAGGAGAACAGTCTTATTGAGGTGCTGTGTTGTGGGCCAGAGGGCGCAGCAACTTGCAGATTAAACTCCTAGTCCTCTTAAAGGGAACAGAACTATTAATGGATACTACCGAGAACTCTCTGAGTCTACACAAGCAGTCACCACTAATACAGTTATGGCGAAAGCCACTCTTCCCGCAGGAATGAGGAATAGAAAAGAGGAAGAGTTTCTAACACATTGTGTGTGTGCATGTTTTTGTGTGATTAACGCCATGTCATCTCTGTTAATTCCAGTTTCCAGCCTAAATTCAGGAATCAGTGTCATTGACACAAGAAATTCCAAAATGTACTAACTGTTTTCCAGGCTCCCCAAAGCTCCAGGTTTCAGAGATCTGTCCACAACAGGAGGTTTCGGCAGTACAGCCCCCACCACCGGGCTTGCAGGCTGAACAGGAGAGACAGGAATCTTTGGGGTTAAGTCAGTTGGCGGCTTTTCCACTCCCGGTATCAAGGGTCCACCCAGAGACTCAGGATTTAGATCAGGCTTCCCAAATTCCTGCACAATTCTCAGACGCTCTTTCTCCAGTTCCCGGTGCCGGATCAGCTCCTCGAAGGCATGAAATTGCTCTTGCTCAGCCTGCTGCTGCTTCATCTGGGCTACCCTTTGCCTCTCTTCCTCCAGCTGCTGCTGGAGAGCCAGGTTACGGGCAAACTCCTCCTCCTCCTTCTTCTGCAATGGGAAACATGTAGGGACAACAGACAGGTTGCCACTGTGTGATTGATGTGGTACAAACAGGTTAACTGAGTTGGGAACAAGCCTACACATTGTCCACCCCTTGGACTAACCCCTCCCCAGTAGGAATCCTTTGCAGTTTAGCTTCCCCTCTACATGACCTGCAGAAACACATCTACACATAGGAAGGGGCTACAAAGGGCAACCAACCAGATCACATGTTAAACAAGTGTCGAAGACCCCTGTAGTTTTGACCCAGGGATCCCAACTTGCTCCCACATACAGCTTGCTCTGACATCCAAGGTCAGAAGCATGCCTGAACTGAATGGTTAGGTCTTAGCATGTGGATAAGACAAACAAGGAGGCCAGGATGGAGCAGGTGGAATGACAAAAATTGGATGCGTGCAAGTCTTAATGGCTGTCACATCTTGCCACCTGCCCTGAGTTGGCAGTTTTCTGTATTCAAATTCCAAAGGGGTAGCCGTGTTAGTCTATTATAGAAAGACAACAGAGTCCTGTGGCACTTTTAAAGACTAACAGATTTATTTATCGCATGAGTTTTCGTGGGAGAAGATTTGACGAAGTGGGATCTTCTCCCACGAAAGCTCATGCGATAAATAAATCTGTTAGTCTTTAAAAGTGCCACAGGACTCTGTAGTTTTCTGTATGAGTTACTGAAGAAGGGAGATTTGAAGGAGGAGAAGGTGGCTGGCCTTGTGGATGCAGACTGGGAGTTTTTCCTCCCTGCAGGTAAGGGTCAGGCAGGGAGAAAGCATAAAGGCGATTTTGGAAGGAATGGAGAAGCAGGTGCACCTTCTACGGCAAGGCAGCAGTAATGTGCAAAGGTACCAGCACTGTGAAATATAAGGCTCTAATGCTACATTGCAGAATCCAGCTCCCCGGTTTGGATGGTCAAAGACTCTGGAAATCTACGGTCTATCGAGCAGTCTCCTTTGCAGCTGCAGATTTTATTTGTGGTGCAGCTGTTTTATTTCCCGTCATTACTCACTTTTCGCTCACTGTATTCGGCATGCTCTTTGGCGTATCTCTTTAACAGCTCCTCCTTCAGTTCCTCAGCTCGGGGGAAGGCGACTTCTTTCAGCTTCTGGAGGGAAGGGGAATAAGTACCATGTCACCAAGTTCAGGACAGCAAGACTAGACAGGAAGCTAGGGTCAGCAAGCACACAGTATCGAGACAAAATAAACTCAGCTCCCATACATAGTGCTGCAAGAAGCATTACGAGATTGTCAGGGGCCAGGGTAATGAAGACAACCTGGGTGGTATAGCAGGAGGAGCAAGAGTCAGAGAAAGGAGCACTCAGTCCAGAGAGAAACAAATACATGGTGCGGCAACATCTCAATGATGCATCCCTACACAGCATCAGAGTAATACACTGATCACATACTGGAGTATCAAGGGTGTGAGGTCTGCATCTCCCACCCCTTTCCTGGCTGCTGAGTAGGGAAAGGGTTCCATGCTTCCTTGCACCAAAGGGCACCGGGAGAGCTAGCTACCTTTATCCAGATGTGCGTATTGGCATCCTTGTAGAGCTGTACAAGGTTTGGAGAAAAACAGGCTGTGAAGCACCAATTTAGAGGGTTTCTTTCCACATGCACCCTAGAAGCTCTGAGACCTGAGCACAACACTGGTGCTCCAAAAATCCCATGTCCTAATCCTGCTTCCATCACTGGACCTCTGTAGAAATTTGTCATTCGGGACCCTATTTTCAGAGGTGTTAAGTGCTCCAAGTTCAAACAGGGGTTCCAGGCGACCAGCGCCCCAGGATAACAGAGTCAGCCAGCCCTTCCCCTCCAGCCAGAGCTAAAGCTTTGGTGCATCTGTGCTCAAGACTCAGGGAGTCAAGTTTTGCAGTCTGTGTCCACGATGCTCCTGATACCCACAGGAAGGTTAGCGATGTGGACGCGCGTCAGGTCAACTTGCATTTCACACACTGATGTAAGAATATGGGCCAATGAATACCAAGGTGAGAGGGGCGACAACGGCAAAGACCAAAACTCTGGAAGACCTAGGCTGGGGAAATACTTGTAACAAGACCTGCTAAACTAGGACTGATCTCCCACAAGAAGGGATGAATGTTCTCTGCAAGAGAGCCAGGGAGATGGCTGGATTTGGCCTGGAGGGAATGGGCTGGTGTGTCCTGTAGAGTCACAATATGTCGCGACCCACAAAAGGTCGAGAATGACTGCCATAGACGGCGTACAATAGGGAACAAGGCAGGATGCCTGCCCCACAGAGGAGAACTACATCTTCCATGAAGCACTGCAGCAGCTTTTTCCCAATCCAAATTCCAATTTTTGACTTTTCAGTATTCAAATTTTTCACCCCCCCAAAATGGCAATTTTCCACAGAAACCCCCTCCCCATTTTCCTGACCAGCTCTATTAGGGAACAACCCAGAAATGAGAGGAGGACAGACCACGTGACCCACCAGTCCTTTTCGACTTGAATGTTTTGAGAGAAACGGTCCCTTGGTAACACGGTTGTGTCTGTGACAACTTACCTTCACAGTGTCTTTCTTCTCAGGGATGACTGCAGTTTTGTAATCGCGATGCTTCGGCAGCTTTTCTAAAAACAGCCTACAAACGCAGAGCAGAAAGATTGCGTTTCCAAACGGTGGCTGCAGGGTGCAGGAATGAGTTGGAGGACATTTGGACCATGCAAGGTTCTTGCCCTCCAGCACAGATGCGCTCTGCATTCTCACTTGCTGTGCCCAATAATATGCTGTGCTTACACATTTCTCATCAACAGAAACTTCCAAAGATCAACATCCCCCCCAGCTCTTGGGGGCGGGAAACAGTCTTTGTTCTCTATTTGTACAGCACCTGGCACATTTAGTTATTTGTATTATCGAAGCACTCAGGAGTTCCAGTCACAGAGGAGGACCGCAGTGTGCCAGGTGCTGTACAAGCACTCCTACTGACACCACCACAACTTCCATTAAAACCAATTACAACTGGAGTAAGAGTAAATAGACCAAGAATGAGGCTAACGATTCACAATTCAGGGCAATACATAAACACGTGCCTAACTTGAACCATGACAGTTATTCCACTGATGTCAAAGAGATTACTCACGTACTTCAGAATCTCGCTAACTCATGGCCTGCAAAAGGGAAATGAAACAATCTGTGCAGTAGATAAGGAGCAGCTGATTTTTCCATTCACACAACTTTAAAAAAAAAAAAAAAAAAAAAAAGTTCATTTCTGAGTTGCAACCCAGGAAGAGAGAGAGAGAACAAATAGAACAGGGCTATTATTGGCTGATCCATTCCCTGTCATCTAGTCCCAGCTTCTAGCAGTCAGAGATTTAAGGACACCCAGAGCATGGAGTTGTGTCCCTGATGATCTCAGCTAATAGCCATGGAGGGACCTATCTTCCACAAACATAACTCCTCTTCTTTTAAAACCCCATTATACTTTTGGTCTTCACACATCCTTTGGCAATGAGTTCCATAAGTAGACTGTGTATTGTGTGAAGAAGTACTTCCTTAGGTTAGTTTTAAACCTGCTGCCTGTTTATCTCCTTCAGTGCCCCCTGGTTCGTGTGTTATGAGAAAGGCTAAATGACTTTTCCATTTACTTTTTCTACACTACTCTGATTTTATAGACCTTTATCATATCCCCACTTAGTCATCTCTTGCCTAAAATGAACAATCCCAGTCCTTTTAATTTCTTCTCAGACGGAAGTTGTTCCAAGCCTCAGTCTATTTTATTGCTATTCTTTGTACCTTTTCTAATTCTAATTTTTTTTTTTTTTTTTGCTTTTTAAAGGATGGGGCAACCAGAACTGGATGCAGAGTTCCAGCTGTGAGTGTACCATGGATTTATATAGTGGCAATATGATACGTTCACACTGAGCTGATGGAGTCAGAACTTTTATGGTGTGGCATTAGCGCCAGAGTCTGAACTGGACTTTGAGCCACTCTCCCAGCTAACTGGGGGGGAGGGAGAAGGGCGCAGCAATGGTGACTGGCAGATGGACAGACAGGATTTAAGCAGCAGTCCAAGGAAGAATGGTACAAGAAAACAAATCAGACCATACCTGAACCAGTTGGAATTTGAGCTGGCACAGTCGCCACAGGGCTAGAATGGAAGTTGTATGAGCAGAGGCTAAATGAACTGTGTCTGTTTAGTTTTGAAAAGAGAAATTTAAGGGACGATACAGTAGTGAACTTCAGATCCTTGAAAAGCTGAAATCCTTGAAAAAGATGGAGAAAAGTTTCTCTCTCCCACTATGGAGGGCAGGACAAGAGGTTCAAACTACAGCATAGCAGATTTAGATGAAATCTCAAGAAAAACTTCCTAAAAGAACAGGAGAGCTATGGAATGGACTGCCACGGGCAACTGTGGAAGCTTCTTCAGAGGTTTTCAAAAGGAGGCAGGATAGCCATCTGTCTTGGATGGTTTACACACAAGAAATCCTGGCTCTTGCATTAAGAGCTGCAGTCTCTGGGGCAAGGCTGGAGCCTGGGAGGCTTGTCATCTCTTTGGCGAGTGAAGTCACACTTCCCCAAAGGCCACAGAGAGAGAATGGCCCAGGCCAAACAGGCCAGCATCCCATTTAACAGTAGGATAAATATTCCTCACTCAGACTGGTGTTCCCAGCAAGCCTCCTGCTCCCCACAGACAGCTGCAAAGCCAGTGACATGAGCTTCTGATCACTGCAAACCCCTTTCAAAGTGGGAGAGGAGGAAAAATAAGTCCTAACTAGAACTGGATATGTGGGTTGCATGGAGAAGGCTGGGTTTCAGCACATGATTCAAAGGCGGATTCCATGGAAGAGGAAAAGCCACATGGCAGAATTGACACGATCATTAAAGGAGGACAGAAAATCCAGGTGCCATGAAATCAGTCAAGTTGCCAGTCTCAGGCCAGAGAACAGAGACGGGAAATCAACCCTTGCGGGTTACAAGAGTCTCTAAGGTGTGGTTATGCACCCCCACCTCACAGGAATAACTCCTTACTTGTGGCAGTAGCCAAAGGGTAGGTCTACTGCGCAGAAACACCTGTGGGCAGAGGTGCACAGCCTGTGCCTACAGATGAGACCCGTGCTTTGGCACTAAGAACAGCCATGTAGATGTTTCCACTCAGGCTCCGAAACATGCCTCTCTCCCTGGGTTTCAAAGCCCAAGCAGGAATATTTACACAGCTTTCAGTGCCATGGCACAAGCTGGAGTCTGTAGACACAGAATCTGGGATTATTGCAGCACAGACATCCAGTAGATGGGCGAGCACTCCAGAATCAGCTTTCACAAGTCAACAATTGCTATGCCCTGAAAGGGTTAAGTCACCTCTTTGCTCCCAGCTGACCTTTCCAAATGCATGTCAGGAGCAAGTGCCAAAGGGGTAGCCGTGATAGTCTAGTTCAACAAAACAAACAAAGTCTTTAAAAGTGCCACAGGACTAAGGAATTTATTTATTGCATGAGCTTTCGTGGGAGAAAATCCCACGAGCATATACGTATCAGGAAGAGCAGTAGTTCCTGAGGCACAGAGATGGGATACAGAGGTTTTTTTTCCCCTTGGCACGTGAGAGGGAAGGCATCCAAGCCAGGCCAACTGGGACTCAAAGTCCCTGATCACCTCACAGCTTTCCAGTGGCTAGTATGGAGTTGGTGAACCTCAGCCCACCACCCTGCGGATGCACCTAGAATATAAGCCACTCCTCCACTGGCTTCTTCCACTGGCAGGCTCAGCAGAGAAGCAAGAACTAAAGGTACCAAGGAAGGGAGCCAAGTCCGCTTGAGATCAGGTGGCCCAGTCAACCCCATTCCCCTCCAGCCGGCTGGGCTAGAATCACCAGAGGAAGGTGAATGCAGGCGCTTATCTGGATCCCACTGAGCAGGTCTATGCCCAGGCAGAGCTCCGCTGATGCTAACGCATGCATCCCACTGTATGATCAGGGCCTTAATGTGCCACATAACGTAGGGATTCTAAAGGCAAAAATCTCTGTTAATCACACACATAACCAATGCTATCAGGCGCAGTTCTGTCTCCCCCTAGGGGCCAGAGCACAGATAAGGTGTTATGAACTGGCTAGCTAGGGCCTCCAAGCTAACAGACCTGATTTAGATTCAGAGCATTTCAAATTTCCAGACAGGCCACCCCTAGCTGAGGCCTCTATTGGGATTGGATTTAAGACCTGGAAGTAAACACACAAGCCACTGCTGCTTGAGCTCCCGGCCAGCCCTGCTAGCAGAGACAGCAGCCGCCTGCGATCCAGCCGCCGTGGGGAACAGACACGAAGCATTAGCCTTTGTTACACATGGTTAAAAATCAAAGCCAGGACAGCGAAGCGTTAAGGCTCTACAGTGGACACCCGCCCAGTTCTATTTAATCTCAGTGTGATGAGGGACTCCTCCCAGGTCTGGTTTTGCACGGTGGGGAGAAGGTTGGATGCTGCAGGCTAGTCAAAGCATGCGACAGAGCCAGCACTGCAGGAGATGCCCTTAGAGCCCAATGCCTCAGGGAAGTCCTGCTAGGCAACAAGTCTGCACACCCCGAAGGGCCGAATACTGCGCCACCTACAGGAACAAACAGCACTGAACACAGCGGGGATTCCATGGTCAGGTCCTGACCCCTAGTTCCAGCTAGAGAGGGCACAGAGCTGGAGTGGGGAGGGGAAGTGGCTTGAGACCGCTCTGCTGGGGCAGTCCCCGGTAGAAAAACTCTGCTCTACCCCATGCCAGTTGCCAAAGGCAACCAGGGTATTGATGTGACCTAGCAAGGTCCGTCCTTCCCATGGCCACAGGAAAGGGATAGCATAAGAGTCACCACAGTACGCCCTATCGGAGGCCTCCTCCATAGGATGGAGTGAGGACGACTGAGGGTTTTGGTGCCAGAGGCAGGGTATTTAGAAAAATCAAAGGTATGACACGCACAAATCTGGTTGGGCTATGATCTTTTAACAGTTTCGTTTGAAACCTTTGTGTGATGGCAAAAACCACCACCACTAGGTAAGTTGTTCCAATGGTTAAATAGTCTCATGGTCACCAGTGCAGCCCTTATTTCTAGTCTGAATTTGTCTAGCTTTGGCTTCCATTCTGGATCTTGTTTTGCCTTCATCTGCCGGATTAGGGGACGCAGGAGCAAATGCAGAGGGCCAGATTCAGGCCTCCAGGACAGCAGCGCAAGTCCAGAGTAACTCCACTGACATCAGTGGAACCATTTCAGATTCACATCAAAGTAAGTGAGAGCAATTCTGGCCCAGAGAGGCCAAAGGAATAGAGCTTATTGTTAAAGAGATTTGTAGGCCAGCAAATCAAATCTTAGTAGGGACAGCACAGTCCCAGGACCCAATTCTCCCCACCCAGACCCATAGCCTCCAGGGAAATGTAAATGCCACATGTACATCAAGGCTCCTGGAGCGGGAATACATCACCATCTGTTCCCATTACGATAGAGAAACAATTAGAACATTTGTTTAGCTAAAGGAGGTTTATGCAGCAGCGTGCAAGGAACGGAGCTGGATAGATTCTACTTGATTTTACACTTTCCAGCTTCCCACAGAGCCCAGAGCCATGCCCATAAAAGCTCAGGAAGTGGAAGAGGGGAAGAGAGGCTGGTGTCCAGGCTAACCAGAGAAAAATGTATTGAATTCAACTAGGTCAGGTGAGGAAAACTGTACAGACATCCTGAACAAGTGCCAGCAACACAGTGAATTGCATTGTGGTAATGCCTTCTTTTTAAAAATTACTGATTAGATCCAGGGAAAGTGCATAAAATAAACGGAAGCTGAAGTCTGCAAATTTGCCCAAGGGAATGTGATGTTAATTGGATGTGGCCATCTAAATCCGACAGGCACCTGCGAGACGCTCAACGTTAATACGTTACAAAGAGAGCAACCTCTAAGCAACTCAGCCTTCTACAGCCCGAGAGCCCAGCCTGACAACACAAAAGCTAAGCAGGATCTGACCTGCTCAGCAATTAAACGGGAGACCCCTCAAAAAGCCAGAGCTCTGCAGGAAGAGGTGAGGGCATTTCACAGCTGGATCCCAGATGGTGCTGAGCACCCAAAGATGCTGACTGACTGATCAGGATCAAGCACTTAAAATGTTCGTACTGAACCAGTGCCCTCAATGCAGCACTAGGGGGAAATCATCTTTGAGATGATCCCACCCCTTAATAAAAAGCCCAGGCACTCCAAGAAGTTATTATTCACAGCTTGGGGTGGAGCAACTGTCAGGTTTCAACTGCAGGGGTGGCTGCAATTCAGTGCTGGGTGAAGCAATCACCCAGTGTAGCTAAACTGGGAAACCTTTAGGGTAGAAGATGTTCTATAAAGATACAACTGTTGTCCC
>ML685810.1:10658171-10738451 GCA_007922175.1 Pelusios castaneus
CTCTCCCTGTTCTCACAGAATTATGACCATTGTTGGCTGCACTAAATGGGCACCAGCAACTGCTTTGAACATCTTTGTTAATTGAGGGCTGGTAAAAAGATGCTAGGTTGAATGCCCTGGAGGTCTATCACCTCCCTTTCTCCCCAGAGGAGGAACAGTTAATGCAAGTCTCAGACCTAGAAGAGAGAGTCAACTTGGGGATGAAGAGGGAGTGTCTACCTCCAGGATATGCCCACATTGTGTGATAGCCATGATTTGCCACAGATGCCTCTGCTGGGAAGTAGATAAGGAACAGGCACTCTGCTGGCATTCAGTTTTAGTCTGCTGGATTGAACTAACCACCTTTGGGCTTCTAGTGCCACTTAGTTCTCATTTGTTACATTTTGGAGAATACCAAGGTTAAAAACATTTAAAACAGTGTAAACTGAAGTTATACTATGTAGAGTTTGTTCCTCTTGAACAATGAAAAATAGGGCTAGTGAGTAGAGCTGGTCCAAAGTTTTTCACCTGAAAATTCTCCTTTGCAAAAATGCCAATTAATCAAAATTGAAACATTCTGTGGAAATGTTATCAGAAATCAGACTGGGCAGGAAGTCAAAGAATTCTGTATTGTTTCCCCAAGTGGGATTCAGTCTCTCCCTCCCCTCAATGTTTTTAAAATTTGATCTTTGGGCTAATTCTCAATTTTGATTTTTTTTAAATGGCTGGTCTCTGGCTAGCTCTACTCATCAGTTGCACTCTGTAGCCAAAGCACAGCATGACAGTACTTGGAAAAGTAACCAAACAACTGCAGGGGAAGGCATGCATTTAAAATACAATTCCCTTCAATAAATGCACATCAAGACATTTCTATTGGAAGCCACCTATTCAGTTTGGGTGCATACCCAGGATGTCCATTTAGAACTTGATAAAGTCATTTTAAGAGGTCACAATGTTTCAACACAGCAAGAAACATGTTTGCTATGAAGGTAGTTGGTAAAAAACCCCACTTTTAAGAACAGTCAATATTAAAAGTAATCATTCCTTCCTTCGTGTTTGACTGGTACTTGGCACCACAGCAAAGGGAAGAATGAATAAAATTCATTCTCAAATAAAGCTACTAGATTAAAAAAAACAGAGTGGACTTCATTTAGTGCATTATCAAGGCCTTCCAGCAGATGAGCCCCTTGTTTCAATTCATGTAGTGATTCCTGTTTAGTTCTTCTGGAGACTATTCATTTTGTGCTGTATATGGTGAGGATTGCGCACTGGAAGGCATGGTCCATGGTAATTATACTGGTGGTTATAAGGCTGGGGAACCAGGTAGTTCACATGTCCCAAGTTATAAGGGGATGTTTGCTGGGTGAGGTTGGCTGTAGGGGTGTATTCCTTGGAATAAGCATATCTCCCACTGTTATAACCCCCATGGAAACTCCTGACAGGGAAGGAGGCTCTGAAAGAGAAAGATCAAGGTTATTTACCTGGATATCCAAACTGTCTAGGAGATCAATTCCTAAAGCTCTAAGACAGAGATTAAACCGCACCAGTGAGGTATCAATTGTACTTTAGACAGGGCCCTATTAACCCTGTCACTTAGTACCTAGCATTTACAGAGAAGCTCAGCATTATTCATCTTGGAACTTTTCCAAAGATGAAACTCTACAATTCTCCAGATTACCACCACCATCTACCTCTTTTACACAAAAGTTGTGGCACCAGAAGTATTCATATGAGGTATTTTCCCCTGCACTCCAGTGTATCCACTTGTCTTAAGTGGAGAATTCCACCCTCACTCCCAGTGTATTTTAGCCCAGCAGGAATAAGGTTAGGAAATATTCCCTGGGCCACTTTTGTTTGGCTGTCAACTCTACAGTGGAAGGTTCAGTTCTGTATTCTTTAACACAGGGGTGTCAAACATGCAGCTCATGGGCCAAATGTGGACCTCGAACCTCTTCCATCTGGCCTGAGAGTGCACTTGGCTGGATCACACTCTCCCCCTAGCAGGGAGAGAAAGCATGAGTGTGGTCTCACATACCCAGTACTCCACAATGCTGCAAGAGCATCAGGTCTCGCAACATCATGAAGTGCTGGGTATGAGACAGTGCTCTGCAAAGACCACATTCTCTGTGTTGGGGGGAAGGGGGCAGGGGCTGGGGGAGAGAGATCAAGGAGCACAGTTTTGCATACACAGCACAATGCAATGCTGTGAAAGTGCAGTAGTATTTTGATCTGTTACATACAGCCCACCTGAAGTACATTTAAGTCAAATCTGGCCTGCCATAGCAAACAAGTTTGACACTCCTGCTCTAACAGATTAACTCTTAAAGAGCACTCTTGTATTTTTCCTACAATTTACAAAAGCCAACTAGTTAAGTTGATAATTCCCAAATTGTCATTATGGAAGACGTAAATTCAACCCAATAATCTATTAGCATTTAGGAAAAGGAAGTTCACCTACAGACCACCTGATATGAAGCAAGGACTAGAGCAGGTCACTTAGGGAGGCAGGAGCTGCAGGTGTAGCATTGTCTCAGTGTGACACTTAAATAGGAGACTGTCCAAATGCCTATATCCCAGGAATACAGAGGGAGCCATTTACCTGTGTTTCTTTTTTCCTCCCTTGCCTCGCCAAGAAGGGAAGAGCCTGAGAACAGAGAAGAGTTACAGCCTTTTAATAAGTGAAGGGCAATTCTGCACAGGAGTTACTGAAGTCAGAATCACAGGTTATAGTAGCCCCTTCTTGGTGCTGAAATATCCTAGATTAATAAAGCCATTTCAGTAGTTCTGGAAACATCCATTATACACCCTCCACAATCGATCTAGGCACAAATACAACCAGATCTATGGCTATGTCTACACTTAACTAATTTGAAGTAACTTTAATTCAAACTAATTCAAAATTTAGTTCTAACTAAGCAAGTGCCATTCATGGCACTTGCTTAGTTCAAATTAGCAAATTGCATTGAGTTCAATGGGCCGGTTAGTTCGAACTAAGCAATTAGTTTGAACTAACATGGCTGCATTGGTTAATCTGAACTAACTAGTTTGAATTAACCCTTAGTTTGAATAGCATATTCAAATTAGTTTGAATAAAGGAAGCCCTTAATTCATGCTAATGAAAGCCTAGTGTAGCCATGGCTTAAGTTAGTTTGAATTAAGGAGGCTTAATTCGAACTAACTTGCCAGTGTAGACATAGCCTATAGGTCCTGTCCATACTATGCTTGAAATAGTTTTAGTAACAGTTTAAACCCAGTTTAGACAAAGTGAGTTTCGGGACCAAGATTAGAACTTGAGTGTCTAGCTTGTAATCTTGTGTCTGTTTATCTTTGTCACTTAGGAAGATACCTCCCCCGCCCTGATTGATCCACTCAACCACACCAGAGAGGAAAAACTACAGACCTGCTATCTGCCAATGGAGGCTGTTTTGAATAGGGATGACATCTAGATACTTGGAAATCTATATTTGGTGAAGTGCTGCTTTGTCCTCTGATCAAACCAAGTCCTACTCCATCTGCACCATGGTTCCTTAAGCAAAAAATGTTTCATTAGCTCAGTACAAATCTACAGAACCATTCAGTGACATTTCAGGGAAATTCTTCTGCTCTTTACCAAGACAGTCTCAGTGGTTACTGCACCTCAATTTAAGTAGTGGGTATGATCCCCATTTTAAAGATGGGGAAGTTGCAGTACAGAAAGGCAGAGTGACTTGCCTAAGGTCATCCAGCAGGTCAGTTACAAAATCTGGAACAGAACCCAGATCACCTGACTTCATCTCTTCCTATCCATTGATCCATGCTTCATCAACAGGGATTAAGAAACTTAACTCAGGACCATTAAAATCAACTGGTCTTCATTGTAGCACCAGACACATATAGGAACAGTAACTTACAATCTGATGGGTCCCTTTTGAAGGTCCTCAATATAGTTCTTCCTCTCAATAGAATGCCCTCGTGACCTGTTAAACACTACAAGGAGGGAAGAGTTGAGTTACAAAGTACCTCTATGTAATTTTACATTGGGCATCTCAGGACAGGAGGTGGATCCTGTGTTGGCAAAACACTGAAAATACCTACTGTACAAGCAGCAATAAAGATCTTTGAGAATGACTAACCTATTGGTTTTGACATGGTGCACCCCACAACTCATTACCAGTTATTTCAGTCAGTTACAGGAGTACAGATTAAGCATGAAGCTATTGGAAGGGTGAATATTAGCAAAAGTGTCCTTTAAGGTACAAGAGACAGTGCAGACTGAAATGGAGAGGCTACTTAAATCAACAAATTTTAACTGTATTTTGGCAGTGTCCCTTTGATGACAACTCATGGTTGCATGAATGAGCCACACAGTTGAATAAGTCTTTTCTTGTTTACAAGAGACACGAGATGGATTGGCAATGGAATGAAATTTACTTTGCACTCCACCCACAAGTGAAATGGGTTTGAAATCCAGACTGACCTCAGGGAATACCTGGGTTTAAGATGAATTCTATGGGCACTATGGCAAAAATCAATCCATCACAATAAGCCTCATCCTCTTTACCCTCCCATTTCCTATTACCTATCCACCCTCCTCATCTTAAGTTTTGCAGTATAGGGAAGTTTTAGTGTTCCTCTGCATTCTTCTCCTAGCTCTCCTAGAACCTCTTGAATGTAAGCCACTAGCCAGTGTTCTGCACCATAACAGAAACAAAAACATTGACCTCTTTATACTTACATTCTATAGCAACGTTGGGCTCCATGCCTTCCACATCAATTAGGTACCTGAACAGAGCAACATTACATAAGCATTACCCCCATGATTAGAGTTAAAAAATGAAACAAATTTTGATATTTCTGGATGCTTTTGTTTAAGAGCATGTATTTGGAGGCCATGGTAGGCTATAGAAATACCCTGTTTTTTTCAGAAGGGGTAAAAGTTTAATTGCTTTACAAAGACTGAAGGATGAAAGTTTTACATGCCTTAAGCACATCTGTACTAATCTGTCCAGAATATTTTAATCATGGCTGTTTGTGAAAGTCAAGACTTCATCTAGTCACTTGGCCCTTGACCTAGGTGAGCACTTCACATTAGTCCAGGATTAACTATAGTAAGGCAGACACTGGATAATTAGTTTTCCTCATTCCTTGTGCTACTAGAAAAAATGCCCACCTAACAGCTCAGCCATGAGAGTTTAAGATACTCACCTACAAACAAGATAACCAGTCCTGTTTAAGCCATGTGTGCAGTGAACACCAATGAGTTTATCTAGGAGAGAAGAAATTTGAGTTATGCTTATTAATGGAGTGTTCATTTTCAGGCAGGCAGTGTACATCAGAAAGGAGAAGCAAGCAAATCTGGTATTTGCTCATAATTCACCAATGTCAAACTAACATCTCTACAACAGTGCTTAAGAACAAGCTCACATTCATGGCTAACCACCGATTCTTCAGCTCTTGACTAAATTGTGACCCGACTTGTTTTTATAAGCAGATCATATTTAGGAGAAAATATGGGCACTTTGTACAAGGGATATGAAGAGCAGCCATATGGCAGGGCTCTGGTGAGTGCAAGCCTGGTTAAAATAATGAGTCCTGTGGCACCTTAAAGACTAAACTTTCTATGGGCATAAGCTTTTGTAGCCTCCACCCCACTTCATTGTTCTTGTTGTATACAGACCAACATGGCTACCCCACTGGAACTTAAAACCTGGGTGAATGCTTCACATAAGGCATATGCAGAATATCAGCGGAGAAGTGACCATGACACATTAGAAGTTAGTTGCCCAGCTGCACATTAACTGGTTTTTCAGTTTGGAGGCAATACCAAACAAAGAACAAAATTGGGTTTATGTTGAACTGAATCTGGCTTTCTGGTCAGCCAAAAGAGTCCATATCAGGTCTGTTTCACAGCCAGGATTAAAATCTGGGTCTCCCACACTGCAGGCAAGTGCCTTAATGCAGTGGTTAAAGGTTTTGATGGGGTAGAAGCAGCAGCAGCACTGTCTTGTCCTTCAACCATTTTGTGACTGGATAAAATGACTGGTGTCAAACTCATGACTAATTTCAAGTCAACCAAGACCACATTTTTTGTCCAATAAATTGGTCCAAAAATCCAATTGGTGCCAGATGAAACTTCATTGTTCTTGACACTAGTGTACAACTCACTGTCCACTTAACCATGAGCCCAATGTTCCTGCTCTTGCTGCTTTGACATCCTTTTTGGATCACCACAAGCCAAGATGAGACTACATCCACATGGATTACCGAAGACCGAAAATTAATTGTACACAGGATTACACGAGAATTTCTCTAGCACACTGAAATCGACAAGAAGTTGTGCACATTCTAGCTTCAGACAATTACAATGGAGTTTTCAATCAGGGGAAAACAGATAATTAGAGGCAATCTATGCTCACCATTATCCCTGTTCTCCCGTAAGAACTCTTTCACAGCACATTTGAATTTTATTATTGTTTCGTTATCTGGTACTTCATGTCCAACTGTCAAGATCTTGGAATAGAAGAGTGTCTTTGGTAGCTCCTACAAAATGCAGAGGAGAATCCACTACTGTTTTATATACAATATGAAACATTTCCACATCTGAAAGGGTCCCCTTACTTTACAGAAAGCCCTGTTTCTGTAGTTTAAAAAAAATCTCAACCTGGAAGGCTGCCTGTTTGGTACATGAAATAACTCCACAATAAGTCAGGTAAGTAGCATAGTCAGATATACCCTTGCATCTCTCAGAAGTGCAGAAATACAATTTTGTATAAATACTGAGTAATTCTTGCCTAAAACTAATTGTTATAGTAAACCAGAACTTATGCAAGGGCTCTAAAAACACACACCATAAAGAGTTCTGAACTAGAGTATTTTTACACTAGGCTATGCATTACACCTATATTTAACAACGCTTCATCAGTGACTACCAACATTCAAGATCTGATAGCCCACTTAGTCTGCCTCATGACAATTGTGAGGTACCAGACATTTGATGAACACAGTCCTTTACTATTGTTTATTATGGCCCCCACATTTCCTCCTGGACTATCTTTTACAAACAGTGCATGTAGCAGAAGGGCTGGGGCAGTATTTTAAATAACTGTTTCCAGATAATTGCCACCAATAAAAATAGTTTGAACTGGAATTTGGAAACCTTTGTTCAGCAGTGAAAGTGTGAAGTGACAGAACATGTAGCCATTTACAGAGTCCATCATATTCAGATAAATGTGAAGAGCACTTCATTGACTTCAGCATAGTGAGACAGACTCAAACCCAGCTTTCAGATCCACATAGGCATCTCATTATCACAGCATCCGAGTCTCACATTTCTCAGTGATTTATCCTCCCAACACTTCTAAGATGGGAAAAAGGCAGAGAGGCTAAGCAACATGCTCAGAGCATCACAGGAAATCTGAGACGGAACAGATGTATTGAGACCTAGGTTAGTAGTTGTACCCTAACTTACCTCTGGTCTATAATAGCGCGTTGTGTATGTCAGATCAATGATCATACCAAGTTCTTCTTTCTGTTCTCCGATTTTCTTAATGAGATCAAGAGGAGAAAATCTCTCTTCTGGGGCAAGTCTCCATTCAAAACTCTGGCAAGAAACATTAATATTTAATAGCATACTTGTACAATGGTGGAAGCCCATCCAAGAATCTTAAAGCACTTTACAAATGTAATACCTCAACAGCTCTGGAGGTAGAGTTACCATGCACACTATAGTAAAGACTTAAACCACCTGCCAACCAACAGCATAGTGAACCCTCTAAAAAGGAGATGTCAGAATCCGTGTATCAAACAAAGGCTCAGGTATAAGCAGTACATTAGCTACCAAAAGACCTTGTTCTCTATTGAGAGATGGTCTGACTTTAGTGCTTGAAATTACTCTGCTGTGTTTTAAGAACTGACTCTTACACTGTGGTGATTGGAGCTCTCTACATGTAGACACCTTCTGACCATAATCCTAAAAGGATGCATAACTGACAGAGACGTGCCTCTAAAGAGGTAGGTGTTCACCTTAAAATGTCACTGCTGGTGCCTGTCTTATGGCCATCTGTCAGTATTCACAAGCTTGCCATCCTACAGATTTTTAAATACTCAAGTATAGAAAAGAAATAAGACTCCTTTGTACAGAGCTGGAGATGAAAAATCTCAGCATTGCAACTGAGACACTACTGCAAGGAGGCAACAAGGATTTAGAGAGCAGAACCACCAAGATAGTATACTAGTATACATTCCTATATCTTGACTATGTATACTACTACTACTACTATGTATACTGAGAAAGGGGACTCCAGGTGCGTGAGTGAGGCCAGCAGGTGCACATTTCATGCAATTCACTGACTATTAATTTTAAAATACTAGGACTAGTAGAAAGATCAAGGGAGGCAGATTGTTGAATCAAGTTTACTAGATTATGACTTAGTGGACTTTGAGTGGAAAAAGATCTTTCAAACTACATTGCTGTGAAATTTCAGCCATTTGTGAAATATCATTACTCCAGCTGAAGTGATGGAGCACAATTAGCTCTAATGCAGGATTGCCACATTTACATCAGATTTGTCTTAAGAAGTGCTGATAGAATTCCTAATATGGTGCATTTTACCATGGTAACTTTCATTAAAATGAATTCTATCACAATACTTTATTGCAGAAGGGTACCAAAAAGAGCCCCATGTGTCAATACATACCACATGAAATCACTTAGGGCTTAGATTTAATAGCCTTGGGTAACTACCATTTCTGAACATCTGGCCACATTCTGAACATCAAGAAGCTTGGTGAGAAACCTCCATGAGTTGTTTCTCAAAAGCACAATATTTGCAATCTAAAAGATACTGCAGTAGCTTTAACAGTCAGCATACTTCTGAAGTTTTAAAGATTGTGGTCCGATTAGGCTTTTCTAACCCAAAATATAATCCTCAAATCTTCCTCTGTTTTGATTTAGCACAAAACAAAATTTAGGCCACATCTATACCAAGAGTACTTTACCAGTACAGGAATAGCAGAATACCATATGTGCAAAGCACTATGCTGGCAAAGCTGTCTTTGTGATGGTATTATAAAACTGCCCCACACTAGTGAAACAAGTTATACCAATAAAGATGGTATGATTGCATCTACACTAGAGGCTTCTGCTGGCCAGCTTTACTGGTGACAGTGTGTGAAGAGCTGTGATCCTTGACAGAATCATGTGGTGGAGACCTGGCCTCACTGCTTCCAGACTTTTCCCTCTTTTTAAATAGAGTGCACACATTGAAATTAAGTTCTCCCACTAACACATGCAACCCCCTAACCCTTAAAGTGAATTCAGAACAGGGATTTCTTGAAGTCCATATTTTTGGTTAGTTAAAAACTGCAGCTGAAGTGACCCATCTCAAACATCTTTCACTTACTTTTCTTAAGGGAACTTTAAAGGCAATGAACCTAGTACCAGGTATTCTTTGTCCAAGTGGGAGATAGTCTGTCCACCTAAAGGAGAGATCTTATGATTAGTGCCACACTTCCCAGAGAATGAATTTTGTCTTTTACATGCTCTTTTATTTTCCATGTAGTCAAATTCCAAAGGGGTAGCTGTGTTAGTCTATTGTAGAAAGACAGAGTCCTGTGGCACTTTTAAAGACTAAACAGATTTATTTATCGCATGAGCTTTCATGGGAGAAAATCCCACTTTTAAGCTCATGCGATAAATAACTCTGTTTAGTCTTTAAAAGTGCCACAGGACTCTGTTGTCTTTTATTTTCCAGTTACTGGGCTTGATTTCCTTTCTGCTGGCAAGGTTTATAGCAGATTAAGGAAGATTTATTACTGAATCCCAGTTTTTTTGGATCAACAAGTCCAGGTCAGTTTGTGTAACTTTGATGCAGCCCTATTATAAATAGTTAAAGCCTAGCTATTGATACTAGCACTGCAACCATTGCTGTATATTGCAAAATCAATTTATTGCCCAGAGAAAAATACAGGCCAATTACACTTAGTTCAAAGTCACCCCCCCTCCCCTCCCCACTCTTATGGACAAGAAGCACAAGTTGTAAAACCACCATCAGAAATGCAAATCACTGGGGAAACACTAGCTACAGCTCACAGTTTTACACTGATGTGAGAACTAGAGTGCCTCAATTTCATCTCATAGGCTGACCCAAGGGTTCTCAAACTTTTTTGCAGGGATCCCCATCAGGCCACCCTTACCAGCCCACACTGGGGCTGACAACTCAGACTCACCCATAATAATTTTGGAACTCACTGATGGATCACAACCCCCAGTCTGAGAACCCCTGGTCTCTAGCAAATCATTTCACAGAATGCACAGAGCCTGGCAAAGGCAGTACAAGGACAAAGGCTCCATTCTTGGGTACCCAGCCGTCTTTCACTCAGCACCTGAGGCTGAAGGAGGGTCTCAGCTCTGCCCTTGCCCAACTGATGGGGCTGGGTCCCGAAGCTCTCTCAGCTCTGGGGACTGGGTGGGAATGGAAAGGGGTTCACAGACACCTCCCGCCTCTCTTGGGAAATGGGACACTCAGGGGGCAGGAGCTGAGGGAAGGGAGCACAGGGGGAGACGGCTGCTCTCCACGGTACAGGGGCTCCGTTTCCACCCAAGCGGAGAGGGGAACCAGGTAACAGCCCCGCCCACCCGCCAGGCCCCGGGTCTCACGCCAGCGGCGGGGTCCGAGCCGGGGGCAGCCTGACCTGTCCGGCAGGCGGGTCTTGCTGTCGCCCGGCATGGCTCCGGCCCGGCTGCCCCAGCGAGGCCCCAGCCCTGACCGCCCGCTCAGTGCCGCTCCCGCGACACCGAGGCCGGGCCGCGTTGCCCAAAAAGCCGCCAGCTCGCGCCGCAGAACTGAGCCCGAGCGGTGCTTCCGGTTCCCACGACCTCACGCAGCGCAGACGTGAGACAAGGATGACGCGCCGTTCTGCCCCACCCCCTGTGACATCATCCGGCCCCACCACTTAGCCCCGCCCCTTCCTCTAGCCCCAGCCAGGTTGGTGCAGGTGAAGCCTCAGCTTAACCCACTCCCCAGCAGCACTGGTCTCCCCCTCAGGTGTCCCCTTTTGTTACCCGTCACCCCCAGGGCCTCTCTTTACAAGGATATTAACAGGGAAAGGGGCCCCTCAGCTCACAATAGGGTGACCAGATTTTATAGGGACAGTCCCAACATTCCAGCCTTTGCCTTGTCTAGGCATCTATTAGTCATTCACACTTGTTAGCAGACAACACCCAGAGGGGTAACCCTGCCAGTGTATTTCAGCAAAACAAAAGAGTCCTGTGGAGCTTATAAAGGTTAACAAGTTTATTAAAGCTTAAGCTTTCATGAGTTACACCCCACTTCCACACGTGCATGAAATGAGAGCTTCCTAGCTAGCCAAACAAGAAGTCCTGTGGCACTTTTAAAGACTAAAAAGTTTGTCACATGACCTTTCATCAGAGAAAATCCCACTTCTGGTCATCTAGCCCATAGCTTTTTAGTCCACCAGCTACTGGGGAAATGGCACTTCCCAGCTCTTTGCTCCCCTCCAGGAAAAGATACAACTCTTCCCTTATGTCCCTCTAGGGGTTTTGTGCCAATGGTTAGGCAGCCTTACTGTTAAAAAAATATGTTTTGTTTTATTTTTTAACACATCTGATTTCAAACTGCAGCCATTGGGTCTGGTGCTGCCTGTCTCCATTAAATTAAAGGGCTCTATTAATTGCCATTTTCTTCCCCTGAAGGTGTTTAGCTACTGGAAGCAAGTCACCACTTAGTCTTCATTTTGACAAACAGATTGAGCACTTAAAGTGTCACTATTACCTTTTCTCCAGCCTTCCGATCACTTCTGTTGTTCTTTACCCACTTCTCCAACTCCCCCCACCTATAACAGGATCTGATGATTCCCTGCCTTGATCCCACCTTCCAATTATTTGGGGAAATCAGCTCTCAGCCAAGCAGATGACCCCTCCCTGCAGGGTTTCACACTCACTGTCCCTGCTAGACCCTCCTTCTTATCACTCCTGGTTGAGAGCCAGCCCAGGCTCTCCCCACTTCTATGGGATTCTGCAGTTCTTGCTAGTCACTTCCTGCTGTGGCCACAGCAGTCCTGCCACCAGTCCTCTGGCAGTCAAGAGTGCAGAATGGACCCAGTCCCACCCACTACTCTAGGTCCCAGCCCAGAGCACTTTGTGAATGGTAGCACCTCTGCAGATTTCCTTGGGCTACTTCCCCACAGCCACAGTACCTTCTCCATCCTTATGGCAGAGCTTTGGCATTGCTGAGACCCAGCAGTCAGCCACTGATCAAGCCAGAACAGCATCAAGCCTCTTCCCCTTCAAGCTCCTAGAAAGCCCAATCAAGCCTCAGGATAGGAAGCTACTGCTGCCCCCTTTTATGCTGGCCTTCTGGGCCCTGATTGGTTGCCAAACATATCCACTTCCCATTGGCTACCTTTAATGCAGCGTCTACAAAGGCCATATTAACCCTTTCCTGGCCAGTGAGGGGCAGGCACCCTGTCACACCATCCTTTTTAAAAACATGAATGCCAGCACTGTAGTAGTGTTCCAGTGTCACTCTTGCCAATGCCATATACAGAGATAAAAATCACCTTCCTACTTCTTCTGATTTCTCCCCTATTTATACAGCCAAAGATCGCATTAATCCTTTTTGCCATAGTATTGCACCGAGAGTTCATATTAAGTTGCTATTCCATTATGACTCTTAAGATCCTTTTCAGAGTCATTGCTTCCCAGAATCTAAACCCCCATTCTGGAGGTATGGTTTGCTTTCCTTTGTCCCTAGAGGATAACTTTGCATTTGACTCTATTAAAATGCATTTCAGTGAATGGGCTCAGCTTATGAAACCCAAAGATCACTTTCATGACTTGTTCTCATTACTGTTCACCATAACAATCATCAGCAGATTTTTTTCAGCAGCGATTTATATTTACTGCCAGATCATTGATGAAAAGGTTGAATAGTTGAAGGGAGATGAGGTAGAGGCCAATGTCTTCAAATTCGGAAGCCACAAGGTAGAGTTGTCCAATGTTGCGATAAAGTGCAAATCCACAGCAACCATTGAAATTGCCAGGAGTTCAGTGAGGCTCGGAGCATCTCAATTTGATTATGAGTCTTGCAATACTGTGGTATTTTCTTAAAGCAATAGAATCTGGCATAAATACAAAGGAAGCTCAGCTTTTTGTTTGATATGAAAATTAAGATTCTAGTCCTCATGGTGACAGAGAAAAGCTTTAAAACATGAACTTTAATGGTTCAAAAGTCAGATAGCAAATGAGGAGGATGCTCAAGAATGAAATCCTGGCCCCCCTGGGAACTTTGTCATTGATTTCAGGAGGACCAGGACTTCCCTCTAAACATTTATTTGTTAACTCTCAGTTTGTTCACTGCTATTGTTACTCTAGCTAGCTTGATCCAAGCTAGGTCAGATATAGCTACACATGCTCCACCCACACCTCTTGATTGCAGTGTACATGAACCCTTAAAATCAGAGCTAATTTTGGAAAATTTGGGCCTTATTGTCTCAGCCTTGATGTTCCCATCTGTAAAAGGGGGATGATGTCACCTGTTGCCTAGGACAGCTGTGAGGACTTTTTCATTGATGTTTGTATAATGCCATGAGGTTGAGTTATCCCATGTGTCACCTTGCTGAGGCTTAACCCAATGGATGGATCACTTTCCATCTTCACTCATTCACATTTGCCTTCCTGGTTGCAACCCATCATCTCTTTTCCCAATAAAACTGCCACCCATGTTACGACATCATCTTTCATGGTAAGATTCTCTGCCCTTCCCCTTGCCTCACAATCTTCAGTGACATATTAGAATCTTCAGGGTTACCGTGGGACTACCAGGGCTACCACTAAACAAATTTGTATCCTCACAATTTAACAGAGCATTCTCTACTGGAAGTGTGCTCTGGTTGACTGTCGTGGAGTTGGTCCCTCCCAGGAATATTGAAATAGATACAGCACTAGTCTTTCGCACTCAGTCATGGCAGGTATGGGATAAGCATCATCGGCTATGTCTACACTACAAAAAGTTAGGTCGACTTTGTTAAGTCGACTTAATATGGTCGACTTTAAGTTGACTTAAAATCGACCTTATTAAGTCAACTTAACAAAGTGCTGTCCATGGATGTGGACTAAGTCCACTTTGTTAAGTTGACCTAACTGCCTTTAGATCGACTTAAGAAAGTGGACTTAAATGTCCACACTGGGCTTATGTTGACCTAAAGAAGGGTTAGGTTGACCTAAGCAGGCTTAAGTCGGCCTACCCTGTGGTTCTTAGTAAGTCGACTTAAGCTTTCATTAAGTCGACTTAAGGAATTTCTTAAGTCAACTTAATGAAAGCCTAGTGTGGACACGGCTTTGTTTAAGTCGACTTAAGCCTCCTTAAGTCGACTTAAACTGCCAGTGTAGACATAGCCATCCAGAGGACTGGATTTTGGCCCCTGATCCCTAGGTAGAGGGAAGTATGTATAAGCACAACTCCCACATGCCCACATGGAAGGGTCAAGTTGCTTCCATAGTGCTACTCTCCCTTCTCCGACCTGTAGCGGACAAGCTAAGCATGGACCTAGGAAAGACATACTGGGGAAGAGGGAAAAATACAATGGCATGCTGGGGGTTCTGGCTAAGTGAAAGGCATAGATGATGGGGATGAGTGCAAAAGAGCACAAGGGGTACCAAAGATAGAATTTTCATGTCACCAGCTTACAAAAAGAGGGAGTGTAGGCAGTGGGACTGGTGGAAGGCAGCCAATGCCAGGAATAGGTTGTGGGTGTCAAGTATAAGAGACACAGAAAACTGGTAAGGTGGTTGTTTAAAAATGAAGGTGCTAACAGTAGTTCCAGCTTCTTTCCTTGCTCCTGAAACATCCTGACATAGAGAAAGCAGAGGCAATCTCAATTTCCTATTTAGAATGGTTTTTCTCTCCCTTGTTGCTGCATGAGAGACTCATGCAAACAACAGGGGACCCTGACTGACTGTTCAGGGAAACTGCAACATGGACACAAAATTCTCTCCTGAGTTATAAAAATCACGACAAACCATTTTATGACAGCAATGAGATATTGGCTGGGGGCCAAATTCAGCTCTCTGTTACACCTGTTTAAACATGCAGAGATTCCACTGACTTTGATGAGAGAGAAAAGCTCTAGCTTGCGGACTGATGAGCTGAACAAGCTGCCCATCCCTTGGACTGAATTGCAGGTTGGGCTGCAAGTTTCTGGTAGCCACTGGTGGGCCTTCGGGTCTCAGGACAGAGTCTGGGGTAGTTTTCCAGTCCTTTACCTAAGGCTGGGAGTTGCTATGGGAGCCTGGGAGAAGATAGGCCCATCTGTTTGTTTTTGCATGCAGAGAACTACCAAAACTCTCTACCATCAGACGACCCAGACCCTGATCATCTGAGCTTCCCTGAAGTGACTGACAGCCCTTCAATGGGAAGATGCCTTCAGAACTTCTCCAGGCCATCAGTACCAGCTGCAGGCTCAGCTTGGCTCATACCTTCCGGCTCACGTCAGCCCATTCAGGCTAACCCAGGAAACACCAAAGCTTTTGCATATCAGCCTCCAGAAACGGGTCTGTGGCCAGAGGCACATGGCACTGGTATGCAGATACAGCTCTCCAATTCAGCTGCTCCATACCCTGCTGTCTATGAATGGGGAGTGAAGGGTCACTCCTATGGGGCTGTGGAGATCTCTGCTCACTTCCCTGTCACACTCGTAGCCCAGGAAGCACCTAACCCTGCTCGCTCTGCATCTCCTCATATTAACCACTCCAGCAGAGTCAGCCCCATGGGCCACCTGTACAGGCATATTCAGCCTCCTGCAAACACCTGCCTCATGCAGAGACAGCCCCCGACTACATCAGTGCAGGCTCATCTCAGCCAAGGACGTGGCAAGCAGGTTCCTTTGCAGGACTGGAGAGGAGCCTACCTTTGCAACCGTGACATGAGAAGTCAGGGGTCAGGAGAGATGGGCTGCGTTATGCAAAGAGGCAGGGGCATTAAAGTGCCAGCAAACACCCAGAGTGAAATGGTTCTGATCCTGAAAGCCATCCAGCCCATGGGTGCCCGTGCATCCTCTTCGGCCAGTTTGTACTGTCCAGTTTCAACCCAGCCCAGGGATTCCCAGGCAACCGATCCAGGGTTCAAAGGTGAGCAGTGAGCTGGGAAAAGGAACATTCAGGTGCCTATTCTGTCTGTGTCCCTCTCTTTGGTATATGCGCAGTGCACATTACTTATCATAGTATGTAAGCATAGCAGATTGGATTAAAACCTTCATCCACGGTGTAGGGAGAAGGGACCATTTGCTGGTGAGACTCACTATGAAGTAACTAACGGAGAGTCTAATCTAAAAACCTAATGAAGTCAATGGGAGTCTTCCCATACATTCCAAAGGGTTTTGGATCAAGCCATTAATAAATCCATGGAGAGAGTATTGGTAGTCCAGCTAAGAGGTTCTTTGGAAGAACTCATAATGGAGGTCCCTGTCTGCTAATATAACATACTTCCACATTCTGAGATGATGCCCCCAACCCCCGTTGCTGGGGGGGTGAATCTTTCATACTTCAATCGCTCCATTGTCTTGAGACCTGAAAAGACTGTTGAATTTATTGGGAGATTTCTATCGATTTCCTTGGGCTTTGGATCAGGTCATGAGAAATGAAAGGTGAAGGATCCATTCACATGGTGCTGGGAGCTGTGTTCCCTGAACTGTTTTTAAGCCTGGGTTTAAAATGATTAAGGATAATTCAGGCTGCAAAGATAGTTTGTCTGGACAATGGGTATAGCCAGACTCTTTCAAAGCAGAGGCTGTTTACATGCTCTTTACACATAGTTTGGCTATGCTCACACTATCTTTGATGTGCCGTGAGCTGACAGTACATAAGAAAGATTTATAATGTTAGGAAATGAAGCCCTTCTACTTCCTGTCTTGCTAGAAACTTCACAATGGTAGTAACAGTGTAGAGAGAACTCAGATCCTCTTGCTCCTAGAAAGCTCTACTGATAGAGCAAAAGGCAAACTTCTACTAGCCATTAGCAGTATGGGGCCTATGACTCACACATCATCTGCTCTGAGAATATCCATCAGAGGACACTAACTAGTTTGTTATAGCACTGTCATAAATCAAGCCAGATGAAATTTTTTTGCTGAAACTTTTTGAATGAAAAATGCAAATGTGGGGTGACCAAAATAACTAATGAATTCATGTCAAATTTACCAGATTCTTGTTGGGGCTAAAAAACAAAGCTTCAGAAAGAATGGAACATTTCCTTTGATGTTTTGGAAAGATTCCAGTTTTTTTATTCAAAATGACATTCCATCTCAAAATCATATTTATTTTTGGATGAAAAAATGGTAAAAAAAACAGAACTGAAAAACAATGAAATGAAAATAATTGTTTTTCCTGATGTTTTTAGTTCAGCCAGTGAATTGAAAAAAAAATCTCATATTCAGACAGTTTTAATTATCAAGTACTAACCTGTGGTAACTGAGGTGTAGCAAAATTCCAATTTGCTAATGACCATTCCGTACTAGGCAGCAGCTAGCTGTATCTTGTTATGGTGGAGGTATTAATCCTGCCACAGCATTTACTACTTTACCTCCACTCCGTCCTGGGCTTGGCTCCCCCAAGCTATTGATGTTATAGGAGTACGACTCTGAAGCCAAATGCACTAACACAACAACAAAACTACAGACCGATCTATCGCTTGAGTCTAACTTTACCCCCATATGAGACTTCAGTGTCACACAAACCATGTGCTGCTCCTCTGCACAGGGGGCATTTCAAGCATAGAACAGTGTGTTGCAGGCTACTGTCATCTGGTTGCCTCCAGACAGAACGTGCCACTGACTTTTCCTGATTCTTTCCTTTCAGTGGTGGACACCTTGCCTGGAACGCTTCATGAGCCCAGGACTTTCTGCCTACAAGCCCCAGTTCAGCAGGGAGGTGGAGTGAAAACAGTCAGAACAGAGATGTCCCCTGAGGTTCTGGCTGGGTCTCAAATGCCCCAGGGATCACAAGGACCACCACTATTCCCCTTAGAAATCCCTGACATTAACCAGCTAATGGCCTGTATCGACCCTGTTCAGGCACCTAACATCCTCTCACACAACAGCAGGCTCATTGGTCCCAGGCAGGTGGCAGGAGGTGATTCCCTCAAAGAAATACCTCTTAGGAAACACATTTCTCAGGAGACCATCAGGGGAAAGGATCCCCTGAATATCATCCAATCAGCACCCGCCATTGACTCTCAGGACGGAGCATCACGGCCTGCGTCTGGGAAGGGAAAATCTCCCAGAAAAGCTTCAAAGCAAGTGGAACTTCCTGCTACTGTACAACCAGTGGGGTCTGACAAGGTTTTAGCTGAGAGTGGGCCCAGAATCATGGATCCGCAGAAATTAGGAGCAAATCATTCAGAGACATCAACAGTTATTGAGCCAGCCCATCCCCTTGAAGAGTCCCAAACAATGGACACCAGCATCAGAGATGAGAAGGACCTAGCTCCTAAGGAAATGCAGATGGAGATAGCTTCAGGGTATCATCTCCCCGAAGATCAGTGGGAAAGGAATCTGGAGAACCATCACCCGACTGAGCGCATCAGCGAAACCAAAAGTGTGACCACCTTAGGGGATGCCCTAGAGATTTCATGCAAACAGAGAACAACTGACATCAAAAGGCAGCCTCTGAGGAAAACAATAGACCAGGCAGAGGTTTCTAAGCTTGAAGAGCGGAAGCAGAAAAGACTAAGCAACTTAGGGAATGATAAGGGGAGAAGTACAAATCAAGGAAGGGGAAAATTAAAATCAGAGGACAAACAACCTGGGATTCAAGAGATTGGGAAAACCAGCCAGCCAGAGCAAGAGCCTTTTAAAATGCCCCGGAGCCACTTGGGGCTACACATGCTGGAATCCATCCAGGTTTTCCACCCGTTGGGAAAGAAACTGATTTCACTGGGCCCCAGCCGAGGAGCTCTGCAGTCCAACAAAGCTGAAGCAAGCTCTTCCAGTGCCTGGCCAAAGCCGCTGCTGGGTCTCAAAAGACCCCCAGGGCCTCTTGAGGACTCCAAGTCAATAGCTTATCATCCAGCCTGTAGTGGGAGGAGAGATGGACAACGGGATGTCAGTGGCAAACTCTGTTGTGCTCCAGGAAATTCAAGGCCAGTTGCTTTAACAGCACCGAGACATCTTGCTCTGAAGCAGGGCAGCAGCCGAGCGACTCCCATCAAGCTCTCCTTTGGGAATGACCTGCCTCCACCGCACGAGTGCACGCCTCTCCCGTCTCTCAGCTCTATGTCTGTCTGGCATCTTGGAGGGGGTGGCTGCCTGCAAGAGCTGGAAGTGTCACTGCCCGTCCCCCCAGAGCAGAGAGGGGAGCGGGATGGAATGAAGAGGCGAGCACAGAGGGAGAGGGAGCTCGCTGCCCAGTATACGGCCCTGGGGAAGAGACAATTTTTTGTGGAAAGAGAAAGAGACCTGGCGATAGCAGAGGAGTTTGGCTACATATAAATTCTGGATATAGTGCTGCATTTGTCCCTCCCGCTAGCCAGGCAGAGCCCATGGTACTCCAGTACCCCTTTTAAATTGTTGCCCAGTCTCATCTTGACCTTGACCTTGCTATAGGGAGAGCAAAAGACACAGCCATAGCCATGGAGTTTGGGTGTCTGTAGCCCACTGATATATTCTGTGAGCTGAAAGCCGTTCTCTGCTGTGTATATTTCTTTTGATTCATATTCCTTTATTAAAATTCTAGATCATTCTGTATTGTTTCTCTGTCTACCATTCAGTCAGACAGAAGTTTCGCAGAGGATCTGTTTTCAGACAGGTTTTTGAATGAGAGACACACTGGTCTGCCCCCCCCATAATACATGGACACCTTATGGGTAAAATCCACCCCATGCAGAGAGATCAGCCCAGGCACAGGAACCACTTAAGTCCTATGGAAGCTCTCAAAATAGAAGTTAAACATTGCCTGGGCCACTGTTTAAACAGTCAACAGTCCGATTCTCCTCAATTCCACTAGTTTTACACAGTGTAACTATATTGACTTGAGTGGTGTTACTCCCGATTTACACCAACATAGGGGAGAGAAGAATCAGGCTCCATAGGATTATTAGGGTATAATTTTGACCCCACAGAAGTCAATTCCAAGGCCCCATTGACTCAGATAGGCATCAGATTGAATTCACCCTGAGGACAGATGCAAAGACCATTTGCAAGTAAGTTTCTAGACACAATCTTGCATCAGATTTCATTAAAAATTGGCCAAGAGCCTGATTCAGATCTCACTGATGTTACCTTTATCCTGCAGTTACTCTTGATTTGCCTTAGTTGGAATGAAAAAGAAATAAGACCACCGGACTAATTCAACAATAACTCAGCATGGTTGCACTGATATAAAAGCAGAGAAAAATCAGAATCCCATCCAAAGGGATTCCTGTTGAGTAAAGAGCACAGGTTTTATCCCACAATGCTGCTTTTTCCCCTCATTTCTTCACCTACAGGGTTGCATGATCATTTGGCTTCTCACAGTTATACAGCCAAACAATGGGACTGCTAATAATTTAAAATGTAGTTGTCATGGTTACAGGGCTAGCTGCGCCATTGTCCCCTTTTTTGGTCTCTCTGAGGGTCCACCTATACCATAGCTGGGGTGTATGTGAATGGCAGCTTGGGTCACCGTAGACACATTAGCTGTACTGTAGTTCACTCCCTAAAAACGGGTGGGTGGCCGCAGTGTTAGGCACTGTGCAAGCAATTGCATGCTGCTGGGATTCAGGCAGGCTTGCACTGCCTCCTCTATGATGTTCCCACTGCTGTTTTTAGTGACCTTGAGAGATTAAAGCAAGTGCCGGGACACCCAGCTACAGTGTAGATATACTGTGAGTGCACCCTCCTCCTCTGCCTGCACCCTTAAGGATGGAGTCCTATGACATTCCATATTAGACTGGGTTAGAATCATAGAAACTGGAAGGGACCATGAGAGGTCATCAAGTACAGTCCCCTGCACTCATAGCAGGACCAAGTACCATCTTAAGCCATCCCTGACAGGTGTTTGTCTAATCTTCTCTTTAAAACTTCCAGTGATGGAGATTCCACAACCTGCCTAGGCAACTTATTGCAGTGGTTAATCACCCTGACAGTTAGGAATGTTTTCCTAATGTCCAACCTAAACATCCCTTGCCAAAATTTAAGCCCATTGCTTCTTGTCTTCTCATCGGTGGTTAAGGAGAACAATTTTTCTCCCTTCTCCTCGTAACAACCTTTTAGGTACTTGAAAACTTTTATCATGTTCCCTCTCAGTCTGCTCTTTTCCAGACTAAACAAACCCCGTTCCCGCAAGCTTCCCTCATAAGTCAAGTGTTTCACACCTTTAATCATTCATGTTGCTCTTCTCTGGACTTTTTCCAATATGTCCACATCTTTCCTCAAATGAGGAACCAGAACTGGACACAATACTCCAGTTGAGGCCTAATCGGGGTGGAGTAGAGCGGAAGAATTATTTTTCATGTCTTACTTATAATACTCATGTTAATACATCCCAGAATGGCATTTACTTTTTTTGCAACAGTGTTACACTGTTAACTCATAGGCTGCGTCTACACTGGTAAATTAAGTCGACTTAAGCTTGGCTTAAGTCGACTTAATTTGCTCTGCGTCTACACTACACTATGCTTAAGTCAACTTAAGCAGCTTGCATAAGTCGACTTAAGGAAAATAAAGTTGACTTAATGAACATTAAGTCGACTTTATTAAACCTAGATTTAAGTAGACTTAAGGCTTAATTCGACTTTTTAAAGTCAAATTAAGCCAGTGTAGACGTGGGGTAGCCCTAAATCGACTTAGGGCTACCCCAGGACTACACCACTGCCCTCCCTGCCGGGGGGGGGGGCACAGGGGGAGCCTGGCATGCCCCCCAAAGGGCAGGGCAGAGCCCTGTGTGTGATGCTGTCTGGATTTAGGGAAGCATTTATGATATTATTTTCAATGGATATCTCATAAATGCTATAATCCATAGGAACTATGTCATGTTTGGTATCAATAGAAAGGTAGTAATTTGCTGGGAATGATTATATAGTGTATGTCTAGGAATTCTATTTCGATTAGAAGTTAGGAATTTGATGTTATATCTGTACTTTAATTTATGTTATTTTATGGGAACACCCCAGACAGGATGTCACCAACCATTGTCTCCTTAATGTTAAGGAATCTGCCAGGTGATATGGGACCAGGGAGTAACCTGATGAGCCATTAAGGACACAATGCTTGTATTCCTTATGTCCTTAATGGCTCATCAGGTAACTCCCTGGGACCATTGTCCTGGCACATTCCTAAACATTAAGGAGACAATGGCTGGTGACATCCTGTCTGAGGCGTTCCCATAAAATAACATAAGTTAAAGTATAGATATAACATCAAATTCCTAACTTCTAATCGAAATAGAATTCCTAGACATAAACTATATAATCATTCCCAGCAAATTACTACCTTTCTATTGATACCAAACATGACATAGTTCCTATGGATTATAGCATTTATGAGATATCCATTGAAAATAATATCATAAATGCTCCCCTAAATCCAGACAGCATCACACACAGGGCTCTGCCCTGCCAGGGTCCCTGTCCCCCTTTGCCCCATTGCACACAAGAGGTGCCCCCCCCGCCACTGTGGACCTGTCCAAGGTCCCTCTAGCCCCACAAAGTCGACTTAGAGCATCCAGTGTGGATGCTCTAGGTCGACTTTGTAAGTTCCCCTGTAAGTCGACTTTAATTTTAAGTGTAGACACACTAAGTCGACTTAAAAGTGCAAGTGTAGACATAGCCATATTCAGGTTGGGGTCCACTATGACACCCAGATCCCTTTCTGCAGTACTTCTTCCTAGGCAGTCATTGCCTGTTTTATATGAGTGCAATGGATTGTTCTTTCCTAAGTGGAGTACTTTGCACTTGTCTTTATTGAATTTCATTCTATTTACCTCAGACCATTTCACCAGTTTGTCCAAATCATTTTGTATTGTGATCCTATTCTCCAAAGCACTTGCAACCCCTCCCAGCTTGGTATCATCGGCAAACTTTATACGTGTACTCCTAATGCCGTCATCTAAATCATTAATTGAAATATTGAACAGAACCAGACACAGAACCGATCTCTGTGGTACCCTGTTCTTGGCTACAAGGTTCTGTTAATCAACCATGCTTACCTTGCGAGATTCTCTTCACAAACTTCTGATCAGCAGCGAATACTGTAACTAGACAGTCTTATTAAAACAAAGTATGGTTTAATCTCAACAGCAGGAAGTAAGCACAGCATAAGAGAAAAGACTTTTTAAAACAACCCCTTTAAACACACAGAATCATAGAAGATCAAGGGTTGGAAGATGCCTCAAGAAGTCATCTAGTCTAACCCCCCGTCCAAAACAGAACCAGTCCCAACTAAATCACCACAGTAAGGGGTTTGTCAAGCCGGGTCTTGAAAACCTCTAAGGATGGAGATTACTAGTGCTTCACCACTCTCCTAGGGAAAAAGTTTTTCCTAATCTCCAAAGTAGACCTCCCCCTAGCGTTCCAAACAGTCTTAATTCATCCAGGCCCCTGGCCACTAGGGCTGCGTCTACACTGGTAAATTAAGTCGACTTAAGCTTGCTTAAATCGACTTAATTTACCCTGCGTCTACACTACAGTTTTCTTAAGTCGACTTAAGCAGCTTGCCAGTGTAGCCGTGGGGTAGCCCTAAGTCGATTTAGGGCTACCCTAGGGCTACACCAATGCCCTCCCTGCCGGAGGGGGGGCACAGGGGGAGCTTGACATGCCCCCCACAGGGCAGCCCACCCTGCCCCTATGCCCTGCCAGGGTCCCTGTCCCCCTTTGCCCCATTGTACCTAGGTACCTAGGTACAATGGGGCAAAGGCTGAGCCCCCTGGCATTGGGCAAGGGGTGCCCCCCCTGCTGCTGTGGACCTGCCCTAAGTCCCGCTAGCCCCACAAAGTCGACCTAGAGCGTCCAGTGTGGATGCTCTAGGTCGACTTTGTAAGTTCCCCTTTAAGTCGATTTTATTTTTAAGTGGAGACACACTAAGTTGACTTAAATTACCCAGTGTAGACATAGCCTAGGGGTCTGGATCTCAGCCTATTCTCCTTGGCTCTCTCTGCCCCAGGCTTTGAGGGCATGTCTTTAGCTTCAGCCAAAGTTCTTTGCTTCTTCAGCTCACACATGCTTTGACCAACTGGTTTGTTGAACTCCAGAGCATCAAAAGTGAATGGCTCTTGCATAGTCTCTTAAGGGTTTTTGAAGGCTGATTCCATAAGTTTTCAGCCTGTGTCCACATGGATACAATCATGTCTTAGAAGATGCTGGTCAAACTTGGCTCAGGCAAACACAGTAGCTAGGCATTCTTTCTCTATCTGAGTATAGTTTTGCTCTGTTGAAGAGAGTAGTCATAAAGGCCAGTGCTATCAGCTGGTTATTCTGTAATAACACTGCTCCCTCTGCATCCCATATCTACTGGAATCACATTGAAGAGCTACAGATTCCTTTGCATCATAGTGATTTAGGTTTGGATGGTTAGTTTGTAACTTTGGGTTCTGCGTGAAACCATCTTGCCGTTGGGGTTCCTACCATCATCCGGCATATTTTTCAATCAATTTCCTACTGGTTCACTGATCTGGGAGAGGTGTGGCAGGAATTTGCAGAGACAGTTAACAAATCCTAAAAAGCGCTGACGTCATGCACATTTTATGGCAGAAGCATCTTTTGTGGGATCACAAAATTTTTCCAAAATGCAATTTTAATGGGTGTGCCCCCATAGCAGGTGTTATTACTGTGACAGGGCGGTTGCCCCGCACTAGCTTGTAAGGGGTTAAGAGGGCTTGGGAAGAACAGCCAATGGGCAAGAGTGACAGGAGAGCAAATCAGGGCCTGGAAACCATGTATAAAAGGGAGCAGCAAAGCCAGAGTAGGTAATCCATTCTGGGAACTTGAGCAGGAAAGGCTGGCTGCCTGAAGGAGTCAGCTCTCCGGACAGCATAGTGGCTGATTGCTAGGGCTCTGTGGGAGCCAGGACCCTGATGCAAGGATGGGCAAGCTACTGGGGCTGTGGGGAAGTGACCCAGGAAATGTATTGAGGAGTAGGGAGAAGACATGGTGCAGAAGTTGCTGCACACAGGGTCCCTGGGCGGGGGCCTGGAGAAGTGGGTGTGGTCCAGGTCCCTCCTTGCCTCCCCCAGACTGCCAGGAAAGGGGTGGTGGAACTGTGACAGCCACAGAGAGTGGAGTGGCAGATATCGGTAAAACCTCCCCTGAAAGGGGGTTATATGGACAGGTGCTCAGCTAGAGGGCTGAGCAGCTGGACAAGGAGTGACGGAGCACAAACCGTGGCCAGGGGCACCGCTTGGGCTATTCTCCAAAAACATCAACAGGAGATGCCTATTGGTCAGACAGTGCTGCCAACCGGTCACAATTGCCAAGGTTTTCAGCCTATGATCGGCAGATTATGTCTAAGATTTCCAATGGGATCTCCACATCCATTTGAAATTTTTGGGGGACCACAAATGAAAAGGTGTTGAAAACCACTGATCTAGAGCTAATCAGCTATACATTTCTGGGATTCCCCCGCCCCAGCACTCTTTTCCCATAAATAAAGAGGGGGTGTGGCCTCTCTGAGGTGGACAGGGAGGATACCCTACTTGACCCTGGTGGGCAGAACCAGAACAGTCACTCCCACCCCGTGGCCTTGCTCCATTGGAAGCTGAGGGGTGGGACAGGAAGTATAAAAGGAAGGCCAAACTGCTTATTGGGGTGGGGACTGCCGGGGAGAAGGTTGCCTCCCTGCCACCAGAGCTCCTGAGAAACTATTGGGGCTGCCACTGTCTATTCTGAGGGGACCAATGAGGGCCCCGTACACCATGGTGAAATGCCAGGGACAGCAGACCAGCCTCTGACTGTGTTGTGTTCTGGTGCCTGGTCAGCATGTTTTGAGTGGGTCCCTGCTGACCCAGTGCTGGAACCTTCTGCCACTGATAGTGCTCCGGGCTGGGATGTGCTAGAGTTGGGCAGGCTTGTGTCCCCTCTCTCTCCACCATCCCTCCGTGCTATAGGCTATTTGCCTGCCCTGCCCTACCTGAGAGCCTGGGCCATAGACTGCTGCACTGCCCTACCTGAGGGCCCAGGGCTCTAAACTGTTGCACCTGCCCCACCCTGCCAGGGCGATAGACTGCCACATCTGCCCCACCCTGCTTGAGTGGTAGGAGGCCATAGACTGCTGTACTTGCCCTGCCTGAGGGCCTGGGGCCGTAGAGTGTGGCACTACCCTGCTCCCCTTGAGGGCCTGGGGCTCAACGATTGCTGCTTGCCCTTCCAGGCCTGGGGGCTAGGGCACTGAGACAGTTAATTCCCTCATTTTTGAGCCTGTCTTTTCAGGTGACAGCAATGGGTTGTGACCTCCCTCCCAGAGGGACAGGAAGGGATGGCTCTGGCCCCTTACAGCATAGTGCTACCTCCCCAGCATCCATCTTCTTTCTGACCACATCTCCAGCATGCAGCAAGGTGTCACCCTGAGCTCAACCTCTTACTTCCAGATACCAGCCATTAACCAAGGACTTGCCTCCACATATAGCCAGCAAGCCCATCCTCCCTCTATCAGTCACCTACCCCTGCAAGACCTGGAAGGGGCCCTGTTCATGATGAGCAGAGAAGGAAGAGAAAAGCCATGAAGAGGTATGTCCAGATAGTGCATTCTCTTGGCTCTGTCTCCAGATGTTCACACATGAGTCGTGGTGTCAGTAATGAGTCTGCACTGCAGAAAACAAAAATATTGTACCAACCAACAAACAAAAACATAAAGAAAAGAAGAATGCCAGCACTATGACAGATCCCTGTTCCTGAGCAGATGGGCATGAAAGGGGAAGTGTTTAGCAATTGGGCATTCTTTAGATCATCGTGGGAAAATTATGAAATTGCAACAGGGCTGGATAAAAAGGAAGACAAAATAAGAGCAGCTGCATTATTAGCTGTAATGGACAAAGGCAGCGACATGCACTAACTGCATCTGGATATGTCAGCAGCGGAACTGGAGGACCCATGTAAAATTCTAGAAGTGCTCCAAAAGCTTTTACAGCCCACAAAAAATGTCCGATAGGAAAGGGAATTTTTTATAAAGTACGGTCAAGAATCTGGAGAGACAATACATTAGAATATTGCCAAATGGTGCAAAATGGTTGCCTCATGTGGTTATTAAAAGATGAACCTAGGTTCTGATAGATTAATAATAGTGATGAAAGGTGCAAGAGCAAAACAGCAAAAACACACGTTTAAAAGCGAACACTAGCACCAGATGGAAAGACAAGGTGGCAGCACACAAACAAACAGGAAATTGAGTGCCAAATATATAATGGATTTTCGGTGACTATACAAAGCATTATATGAGAGAAGAAAGTAAAGCAGGGCAAATTAATGATCAGAATGCCACTAGGACAATGCAAATTATAAGCAGAATACCAAAGAAAAGAATTAACTCTGAAATTTCAGGTAGACTAGACAAACCAGAAGTCACTGCTTTCCACTAAAATAAATGCATTCATGAACCTAGTGACACTGAATCTGAGACAAATAATTCATACAATAGACACACAAGTAATGCAAAAAACCTTGCAGCAAAGCTACAAAAGATTATCATGATATTTTTGAAGGACCAAGCTGTCTTCTAGGCATGTTATACCTAGAAATAGACAAACAATTCAGCCAATACATCAGCTGGCTCCCAGAGTACCCATTGCATTAAGAGAAAAAATAATGGAAGCAATAAAGCAAATGGGAAAAAGAGCAATCACTGCTAAAGTCACAGGGCCCATAAGTTGGATAAGCAGCATGACAGCCACTGAGATGCCAGACAAGATGTGCATTTGCATAGATCCAATCAGCTTAAATATAGCAGTAAAAAGAGCTCAATATTTGATGCCTACAACTGAAGATATATTACTTGACTTGGCAAAAGCAAAAATATTCAGTACTTGATGCCAAAGATGGATGTAGAGGCAGCGTGGTAGAGGTGGTAACTGTGGCAAATCACGACAACAACTCATGTCTCCTAGAAAATAAATCTAAAATTAACTAAAACAAGATGAAATTGTGATGAACTGGAGTACCATACACAGGAAACGTGATGACCTCTCAGTGTCTGTGACCTGACCCTGAAAAGATAAACGATGCCCATATCTAAATATATTAATTCAGTTTATCAGTCAATCAAATTATTAGGATCAAACTACCTGACAATTTTTTTCAAATTTCTCAGATATGTGAGAACCCCTGACATGACTGGATAAAGGTGCAATATAGATATGGTTACCTCAATATGCTACAGCCATCACAAATATCATTGAGCTGGTGACCAACTATTCCATCCTAAAATATTACCATGTGCCTGGAGGCAATAGTACAATGTGATGCCAGTGAGATGAGGGCTTGGGGTATCACTCCCAGGAAAGGGATAGCTGGTAGCTTTCACATCAACATTACTATTGCCAGTGGAATAAATGTATGCCCAGACAAAAAAGGAATGTCTTGCATTGGTGTTCACATGTCTCATGGGATGCATATCTGTGCACATTTGGGGTATGATCTATATATTTTTCTGTTCACTTGTGTATTATGATTGTATGATTTCAGGCCAGTTATGCCATGTGAGATTCCCTTTTGAATGCTCCACCGTATGGTTATGATATCATGTTTCCTGAAGCATCAGGTATGCATGACCATGTGAAACATGTTACATAGATCAGACTGTCTCTAGCACAGAGGCTGGAGAGTTACATGACAAAGGCAATGTAATTTTACCTCCCTGACTCAGGTAGGAAGAGGGAGGGGTCAAGGGGGATTGGAAACAAAGAGAGACACTTTGAACAGCTTGAGGCTTTTTGCCTGAGAAACTCCATCTTACAACATTCTCCAACTTCAAGCAAGATCTGGGCCCTACCCTGTAATAGGCAGAGAATGGATGTAAAACACCCAACACCCGAACACCATGCAAATAAACTTGGACTATGAGGTCAGTTTAGGTAGAGATATTAGGTTAGTATGCTTTTTTTGCTTTTTATTTCACTGTGGTCACTCCTGACTCATTTATATTATGATTCTGCATTGATTTGCTATATTCTCACTTAAAATCGTACTCTGATCAATAACTAGTATTTGTTTTACCTAAGCTCTGTGGACTTTAGAGGTGTGAATGTGGAAGACTGGGCATGATCCATTTCAGTGTTAAATGAACGGACTTGAGTCTATGGTGATTGGGGGTGGGTCCCAAACCCTCTAGGACAGTGTCTCCTGGTGTGGTATATGGGGTTGGGGTGCTCGCTGGGGACTGTTCCCTACATGACTGGAGAGAGCACATTCACTGCCTGGGACCGATCACATGCAGAAGGCTAGGGTGGACTGACTCAGTAGTGAGTGGTCTCCTGGCTAAGTGGAGTGAATCAGGGTTCAGGAGTAGAGTTTGAGGCACGCCAGGCCAGATTCAAGGAGCAACCTGTCACAACAAGTGAAAAGATCAACCAGTACATTCAAGGACAGGAAATCATTTGAGTCGAAACTGAGCATAAACCACCAGAGAGCATTTTTAACACACACACACACACACACACACAAAACAACTGCTAGTGACTCCAAAATGCCATCAGCACATTCTCCTTCACCTACAATGTTACAACTTAGATATTCACTACAAGAAAAGGACTGAGAGCTACAAAGATGAATTCTTACCCAGAGCTGCCTTGCAGCATGAAAATAGAGAACTGAACAAGTGTATGGCATCCTTTGCCTGAGAGAAATACAGAATACACAGAAAGATCGCGAACATCAACCAAACCAGTTATGTGCCGGTTTCAAGGCAGGGAACCAAGAATTATGTGAGAATGACCCTACAAGACAAAGATGTGCAAGTACTCATGTCCATCATTCTATCTATCAGGATGGCCAGACAGGAGGGGAGAGGCCCTAAGTAGCTCCCAGCCTTTCAATGGAAGGAGGTTTCAGAACTTCTCCAGGTTGCCTGTGCCAGCTATAGTTTCAGCTTTGCTTATGCCTTCAGTCTCAACGTGACCATTTAGTCTACCTTGGCCAACACAGATGTCTATACATATCAGCTTACAGGAATGGGTCTATGGCAAGGAGTGTTGGGGCTGGTGGATAGATGTAGATCCCTACCCTGCTGTTTATGAATGGGGAGTACGGGGGTCACTCCTGTGGGGCTGCAGAGATCCCTGCACACTGCCCTGCAACAGTCTCAGCCCAGGAAGTGCCACAGAGTTGCCAACCTTGTATTTTAGTTTTTACTGATATGAAGACCTGAAATTGATTTTTTTTTTTAACTGACAAGGTAAACTTTTTACTGACATCACTAGCAATACCATAGGCAATATAATAATGTCACAAAAGTGTGCACTCGCCCACGATATTCTGTACACAGGAATTTGGAATTATGCAGTTGTTTTCACTGCAGTTAATTGATCAATTGGGTTCTTTGGGTATGTGAGATAATAGAAATGATAATGTCATGATCAGTGTAGTTTTATATGATACAAGAAGTGATTCTGAACAACAAACAATGTCAAAATACAATGTTTTCTTTCTACCCAATTTTACTGACATTTTCATTTATTTACAGATTTACTGACATTTTTAAAACTGTGTCAGTAAATTCACTGATGTTTGGCAACCCTGGCATACCCCACATTGTTGTAGCAATGCCATCAATGTGAGCTCCTTGGACAACTTTCATAGAGGTATTCCACTACTTGCAAATGCCAAATTCATGAAGATCCAGCCTCACAATACATCACAGCTGGCACATCCAAGCCAGTGACATGGTTGGTAAGTTCTTTGCAGGGTGACAAAGGAGTCTACTTCTCCAGCCATGCCATGAGGGGCCAGAGGTCTTCATGAGAGATGGGCTCCATTATGCCAAGACACAGGAGCATTAAAGTGCCAGCAACTACTTAGGATGATGTGATCATGACATCCAGCCAAAGAGAACTCTGGCATCTTCTTGGCTTGTTTGTAGTAGCTGGTCCTCCCAGCTCCTGATCCAAGGATTGAAGTTGAGTACTGAGCCAGGTAACAAAACATCCCCATCCTTCAGTCTATCTCTCCACCTGAGGTGCTTTCAGTGTGCCAGTCATCTCCCTTAGCAGCAAACCACTGGCTTCTGGGGAACTGCCCAACCCCAATAGCTCTGCAGGAGGCAGGGCTGAGAGCTTAATCCAAGGTGTAGGTCAGGAGGAAGAGACCGTTGCTGGGTTATGAAGTAAGCAAAGGCCTGTTTGAAGGAGTAACTGGGAGTTCAGTGACATACAGCCCTTGTACTGGCCTTTTGCATAGGACAAATTTGGCATATGGTTTTGGCTGAACTCCCGCCCTCCCCCCCCACCCAACCAAAATTCTGGAAATATCAGAATAAATCATTTCAACACTTCATCGTTGTGAATCAATATTTGAAATATTTCATTTGACCTGAACAAACTATTTTTGTTTTTTGTCTCATATAAAACATTGGAAGTTTCAGGTTTGGTTCAAAACAGATAGATTTTTTCCCCTTAACCTGAGCTTTTGGTTCAGCCACAGAACTGAAAAAAAAATCAATTATTTGCTCTGCTCTGCATTTTAACATTTCAGGACTGGAGCTGTTTTTCTCTCAGGTCATTTTCAATTCTCACCATCAGAGGGCACCAAAGAGCTAGAGGAAAAGAAATTCCATTTCCAAAAGTGGTCTTTTGAGGTTGACTCCAAAAAGCTGGAAATCTCACTAATATTTCTTTTCATGCCAAAGAAATAGCATATCAGTGGGTGATAACACTGCATCTTATCATCCTCAGGATTTCTGTTTAACAGTGGTTAAAACTAGAAGATCACACAATGATGCGTATTAGAAAGATAGATGATAGACTCAATCAGAACAAAACCAAAAGATTTGAGAATATGTCTTTCATGTAAGGATCTCTAAGCACCTTCCAAAACACTGATTTCATTAAGCCCCACAGCAGTCCTGGGACATAGGCCAATATTTTTATCACCATTGCATAGATGGGGAAACTGAGGCACAGAGAGGTTAGCAGCTTGATGCTTCAGAGGCGCTAAGGACCAACCGATGTTTTGAGCACTCAGCACCTTTGAAAATTGGCAAGAAATTATGTACCCAAAAGAAATCAGTGGTAGAGCTATGCATTGGCTCCTGGCAGAGCCAGGTAGGGACCCCATGATTCCTGATTCCCTGCCCTGAGCTCTAATCCTTAGGAGTGCTGAGGGAGAGCCTGTAATCACCAGCAGCAGTTCCTTCTTTCATACTTCATCCATGCCCACAACTTATGGCTGCAGCCTGCAGGCTGGATGGGTCAAGCCTCCAGGTGGGGTGCACATTGACACCTCCCCCTGGCCACAGAAATTGCTGGCCCCTGAACTGTAAATAACAGTCAACCCTGCAGGTTCAGCAGACCTGGACCAGGCACTGGGCTGGGACAAGGCAGCTCTCGTCCTCCTCCCACACAGGAAGCTGCCTGAGCAAGCACTTTGCCCCAGGCCTGCTGGTATGTCAGCACTCAGCTGGCAAGTCGGTACTAGCCTACAGAGTGGGAATGCCAGAGTCATGCCTGGATCCCACTCATTTCTCTCTCTGCTCCATTGCCTTCTCCCTTCAGCCCTCCTGCTGGCCAGGTATTAAACTTCCTACAATATGGTGGCTGTACTTTCCCAGATTGCTGGTAAGACAGGCAGTTTGCTGGCTCCACAGGGCAATGTTCTCTGTGGCCCAGGTCTGTAGGGTGATTCCTGGAGGGAATTGGACCCTGCAGTGGGTCTGGATTGCTTTTGACAGAGCTCCTTGCCCTGTTCTGACTCCCTTGTGCCGCTTAGCTTTTGGCAGGCATTTCTGCTTTGGTGCCTCCTTCTGGGTGTTTCCCAGTCAGAGCTGCGATCTGGCTTTTCTTTTCTTATAGAAAAAACAAACATAAAATAAACTTCTCATAATATATGAACCATTTGCTACCTAGCCTTAACTATACTTTAAACCTTTAATCATCTCCAATACTAACGGTTAAAATAGAAATCAATGTTTGTATTAAATAATTTACAAACCCATTTTGCTTACCTGATAGCAAGTGTGAAAAATCAGGATGGAGAGGAGGGGTGAAGGGTAATAGGATCCTTGTACAGTTACCTAGAATAGGAGGATGTGCATTTAATAGGATCACTCAGATACTTCCAGGAAAGCATCTCATAGCTCTGAGAATTTTTCTGGAGTATTTCTCTTACAGAATACAGTACTTTTCATGGTGGCCAAGCTTGTTTCACCAATGCTCCAGTCTTCAGCTGTCGGTTACTTTTTGGATTTCTGTTTCTGTAAGTCTTTAAATAATGTTTTGTGCCCTGCTTAGACACAGTTGTTCAGATGTAGTTAGCTTCCATTTCCCATCCATTAGGTTTAAAATGATATGCTTAGCTGACCCAGCCACCTTCATAATTTGTAGATCTGGCTTTTCCCTGCTCATATTTCACTCTGAATTACCCACGCTTGCCTGCTGTTGCACTGAGGCGTCCAATCTGGTTTTGCTCTGATTAGCAGTGAAAACTAAACAGTTCAATGTGCTCTGGCGCGGCATGTGATCTTAAAGTGGGTGGAAACAGTCCCCAAAGAAAACCCCCAGCTCAGGATCCTTCCCTGGCTGGAGTAGAGCTGGTTTATTCATTCTGCACAGGTTCTTGTCCAGAGCACATGGCACTCCACTGTGCTGTTGTTCCTGGGGGCCATGGAAGGTAGAGCACAGGTTAGAGCAGCCCTGGGGCTGCTGTCTTTGACACCAAGGGGACCAGACATGGAGCATGGGGAGCATACCGGCAGATTAAAGCCATCTTAAGCTTCCCCATCAGCTACTTAATGCCATCAGTCCAGTTTGGGGTACCTGGTGAGCCCTTTAGATTAGATAGCACCCCCAGGCAGTAGGGGGCAGGGAGTGTGTGGGGCAGTGATAGTAGAGGCAATGTCTCCTTTCCAACCCCCTTGGGCCTGCTGATCTCTCCAGGCCAGCCTTTCAGAGCTGGAGAGTCTGACACCGAAGCACTCAGTGGCTGTGTAAAGCAGAGCGGATTGTGAAAGGGGCCTGGAACAGCTGCTGGGAGAAGAGCCACCCTCACCCTCCCCTGCCCCGCCCTGCCCCATCCCCGGAGCAAAGGGAAGCGAGCTGCCGCAGCGCCTCAGCCCTTGGAAGGCATCAAACCAGTTGGACCAGTTTCTAAAGCACTCTAGTCTCAAAGAGCTGAAGAGGAGGGAGGGAGTGCCAGATCTAGGGATGCCTCTCCCTATGCCCTGCATTGCATGCAGCAGTTGGGAACACTGAGCGGGTCTGGGCACCTCCAAGGAGATCTCCATGCTCAGAGGCTTCAAGACACAGCCCCGGTTGGGTTGGGTCTCTTTGGATATCTACTGCTGTCCAGGCTCTCTCTCTGGTCGAGCCACTGGCTGTTTCTGAGCCAATGCAGTCCCCGCAGCTCAGAGAGGTCCGGGGCTCTGGGTCAGTATTGCCTCTACACATGTCTCTGGCTTTAGCCTTGATTCTCCTGGGTCCGGTTTGCTCCCAGCAATGTCTGCCTGGAAACCCGCTCTTCATCCACCAGTTCATGGAGATAGGCACCGACCAGCAGGTCCCTGCCCAGCACCGGATCTCAAGCTCGCTGGATCCACTCTACAGCATCGTCCGGCAATACCTGGATGTGGTCCAGCAGAATCCTTTCCCCACAGGTGAGCCACAGAGCCCTGGGGCAACCTGGGGAACCTTCCCCCACTCTGCCAGAGGAAGGGGCCAGCACCATGCCCACATACAGGAGAGTACCTGGATCCCAAAGAAATGCTGGATTTTCCAGCAAGCTCAGCACTTTCAGTGCAGAGCCGGGCTGTGCCAGTAACAGAGGTTTTAGTTTGGTGGCAATTCCAGGGAGGAATAAATCTGCTTGTGGTCAACCGGGAAGTTTTCAGCAGATTGCAAAGTCAAAGGAAAACTAGCTTTGGGTTGAGCTCAACGTTGTGTTTGACCTGAAACGTTTCATTTCAATTTCAGGCACTACTGAACAGTTTAGAACCGTGACCAGATAACATCAAAGGACCTTTCCAACCACAGCAGTTCAGTAGTTGTCTGCCATGTTTTCTTTTGGTTGAAATAATTTGCTGAAACAGACACAAAATGGCACCCAGGTCTCCAATTGGCATTTTCCGCTAGCCAGAAAAAAAAGTGGTGGCCGAAAATCTCACCCAGCTTTAGTATCAAGCACTCCTGAAAATCTGGATCTGACAGTGTCCTGTGAGCACTGACAATCTGGCAGTGAGTTCTTTGGGAAACCTGTCCCCACAACCCCATGACTGGGTGCAAGATGGAGGGTAAGAGTGAACTCCTCTTGCCATAGATGGAAAGTCATCACTGGAGGTTTGGCACATCCTGAAGGGAGGGGGTGGTGGCAGGTAGAAGGCGAGGAGGGGGAAAGGTGGCTGAGTTTGAAAGTTGTACAGGTCATTTTTTGTTGTTGTTGCACAGAGCTGCTCAGGGTGGCCCTGAATGACCCATCATCAGTCAGAACTTCTCAGGTGAGCAGCAATGGGGTTCATACCTGTGGTGTCTCAGGTTACTGGGGCCATTGGGGGTTTCCATAGTGATAAATGGGCGGGTTGTTAAGTACTCAGGTAAACCTGTGTGTCTGCTGGCAGTCCTTGCCAGACATGCTGAATAAAACCCAATAAGGGAATTCTGAAGCCTGATATGTCTATTGATCATTATTTAATCTTAATACACGACAATACGCATTTTGGGGGCATGGCCAAGATTCACTCACCCCTCCTAGGTATTTTCCAAAGGCCTACCCATAGCACTGAAGGTCACTCAGGTGGACATAAAAGTTTTCCTTAGGCTACTGCATGGCAGGAAGGGGCAGGTGAAGGGTAAGCTCTAGGAGAAGTATGCATGGGGTTGGATGAGTGAGATTTGGGGAGGGGGTAGGTATGTGGAGTGGGGTCAGAAGGGTGAGGCCGAGGGCTTGGGAGGGATGGGGCAAGGAGAAGAAACAGATGGGGGATGGGAGGCAAGAGGAAAGTGGGGGAGTAGGGCAAGGTGGGGGCATAGGGGATGTATAGGGGGTTGGGAAATTGGATGGCGTGGGAGATGGATGAAGTGGGGCAAGGGGAAATAGTGCAGGATAGATGGAGGGGGGCTAGGCACACACCTCTCTGAGGAGGCCCCTGCTTTCTCCTACAGGTGGTGCATTACGAGGCAGGCTACATCGTCTGCGCCATGATTGCTGTGCTCTTCTTCGCAGTGGTGCCAGCCACTGGTCTGTGCTTGTGCTGCTGCCGGCGCCGGCGGCGCTGCGGAGGGCGCATCAAAGCCTACCGCCGTTCCCTCGCCTGCCGGCGCAATGTTCTCATGACCTGCCTTTTCCTCACCACCGTCATCCTCCTGTGAGTGAGGGACCAGGCCAGGGTTGGGGGGGGTGCAGGGTCAGGCACACGTACGGTGAATGGAGTGGAGCAGAGACGGCAGATGATCAGCTCACGGGGTGCGATGGGAGAAGCTAGTCCATAGATTTGGGGAGGGGGGCACAGTCAGGGGACAATATACTTTAGGGCGCCACATGGGGCAGGACTGGTCTTTCCACGTAGGGCAGGTGCTACTGGGGACTCGTGACATAAGAACATAAGAAAGGCCGTACTGGGTCAGACCAGAGGTCCATCCAGCCCAGTATCTGTCTACCGACAGTGGCCAGTGCCAGGTGCCCCAGAGGGAGTGAACCTAACAGGCAATGATCAAGTGATCACTCTCCTGCCATCCGTCTCCATCCTCTGATAAACAGAGACTAGGGACACCATTCTTAACCCCTTTCTGGCTAATAGCCATTTATGGACTTAGCCACCATGAACTTATCCAGTTCCCTTTTAAATATTGTTATAGTCCCAGCCTTCACAGCCTCCTCAGGTAAGGAGTTCCACAGTGACCCTTTGGGTTTTGCCTGGGCACTGCGACTGGGAAGCCAGGGGCCAAGGGAAAGGGGCTTTAGGGGCCTCCACACAGTAGAGGATCCGGAGCAAGGGTGCCTGACTATACAGCTGGGACTCGCTCCCCTTCTGGAAGCGACTGCAGGCCACAGGGCACTTAGAAACAATTGGGATGAGACTCTAAACCAGGCCAAGGTCTTGTGTCATTTGGATAGATCTGGGGACTGAGTCTGGAGCAGTCATGAAGCCCAGAGCTGAGTCTGAAGTTTCTCTTGTCTGTGGGGTTGGTTTGGGCCCACCTCATGTCAGAAGGCTGTGGGACATTGGCAGACGTGTTCCTCTTTGGAGCACTGAGCATAGGTGACCCAGTTTGGCCTGTCTCCTGCAGGGCTGGCGTTATCTGTGCTTTCGTTGCCAACCAGTGGGTGAAGGAGCAGATGGAGCCCGGTGTCCGAGCTGTGCCAGCCACTCTACACTCTCTGAGAAGGCACATTGACAGCATCCCACACGTAAGCTCATAGACTTTAAGGTCAGAAGGGACCAGTACGATCATCTAGTCTGACTTCCTGCAAAATGCAGGCCTCAAGACCTCACCCACCCACTCCACCTGGCCCATTTGCTGTCAGCCAATAAGGCCACGAGAGATACAACAGGAGGTTCTGCCAGAGCAGGGCCATGGTGCATCAGCCGATTGCTATAATATGGCATTCTCTGCTCTGCTCGGCTACGAACGCCCCATTGCAGGCTCAGCATGCTGCCTGGCCACTGCTGTGGCAGGGCTCCTCAAAGGCTGGTGCACTAATGCGAGCGGACAGGCGGCCTTCCTTCGAGACAGCCGTGAATCCAGGGCATGGAAATCAGCGTGAACATCCCCTGAGCCTTGAGATGACACTTGACTCCTCTGCAATGTGCTGGGCAAAGCACAGAGCTGGGGAAAGGCTGAGGAAGGGCCTGGAAGTCTGGCCAGCTGGGCAAAGAGGCACCAGCACCCTTATTGCCTAGAGAGTGGGGTGCTGTCCAGAGGAGTGATCCAGGAGGGTGGGATGCTGTGAGTGGGAATGGGGTATATTGCGGAGTGGGTTGAGACACAGGAGTGGCAGTGGGGTCAAGCAGAGCCTGATGGTGGGTACAGTGGTGCTGCACAGTGGAGTGGGGAGGGCTCACAAGCACTGGAGAAGGCAGCTGCTAAGGGACGCAGAGTATTTTGCAGTGGAGTTGGGTATGCTGCATGGTGAAATGGAGCAGGACATGATACTGCGCAGTGCAATGGGGCACTGTGCATTTTGGGGGGTGCAGTAGGTTCCTGTGCAGTGGGACTTGTGCCTTGGGGTGCCGGCAGCCCTGAACACTGGTTTTCCTGTGAGACTGGGGTATTAGCATTGGGGCAGGATGAATCTCTGTGATCTGACATGTCCCCTTCCTGTGATCCTCTGCCACGGCCACACAGAGGACCCCTTCCTCTGCCCTGCTGACTGGAACAGTTAGCTGCTTTGCTTTTTGCGCTGCTCAGTAGCAGCCTGGCTGGCACTAGATATGTCTGCGGCACTCACTCGCCCTCACAGCTCCTGCTTCGGGGCCAGACGGCATCCTCAGGTACCAGGTAGACGCTGTGTGAGATGAATGGGGTAGGAGGCTGCAGCTCAAGTTTTCAGCAGCTCTGCATCGCTGAGCCCTTGGCACGAATCGGCAACCATCCCTCCTTCATAGGGCACTGTGGCTGGCTGGAGTAGGGGCCAATGCTAGTGAAAGGGGGAAGGTTCCCGGGATACCTACTGCTTTCTCCAGAGCAAGGCTTCCTGCTTGCCCTGTGGACTTCCTGCTTCACTGAAACACATTTTTAATTTCAAAGTGTTGTGTCTTTCCCATCCCACTGATGCCACCCAGGCTGTTTGCAATGCCTGCATTCTGCATAGCAACCAAACAAAGCCAAGGCGGGGCTAGGACCCCCCCTGCTGATGTGCTGGGGTTCTCCTACTTGGGAGCCACCAGGGAAGCAAAAGCAATGGACTTGGGGGTTAGGTTGTGAGATGCACACTTCTTAATGATCAGCACTCTGATGCAGTGGGGTTTTCATTCTTTAGGACTAAATCCTCTGGACCTTAATTCAGTGGCACAGCCCCACTGATCAGGGAGGAGGGCCTCCCATGCCCTGTGCCCCACTCTGCCCCTACAACAGGCCCGCAGAGCTGAGGTTTGGGTGTAAACAGGAACAAAGCCAGTGGATCTGTGACTCTGCAAATAACCCTGTGCATAGGGGCTGTAAATGGTATCACACTGGGTGATGGGCAGCATGGCACCAGCTGCTGGGATAGAGAGGAAGGTTTCAAACATCCCCACCCCTCAATGTACTCAGGCTTTGCACAGGGACCTGGGTTTTCCCCATGGTGCTGATGAGGCAGTGCAAAGAGACAAGTGTCCCTGGATGTCCCGGGCTTGATCCAGGTGTCTCTTTTGGCTACCCCAGCAGGAGTCAAGTGTTTTCATGCTGACGATTTTGGAGCTGTGCTGGAAGGGAAGCCCAGGGGAGCACCATCCCTCCCAGATGCCCTCATCCAGGGTTATCCATGGAATGTATGGGTCCACACCCCAGTGCACAGCCACAAAGTTCAGGGTGAAGCGGGCAGCTCGGCCCACTCAGCAGTTGCTGCATGAACGAAGAGTGGGAGCAACGGCTGCCTGGCCTTTAGAGGTTATTGTTAGGGAAGTGCCACTGAGTGGAGCAGAGATTTGCCCAGCAAGCAGGGATCCCACCTGGAAACCCCGGTGACCCCCTGGAACCTGCCTTTAATCACACCATGCGGACTATGACTTGTCCTTAGCTGCGCCCCACTGACTCGGCTCATTGTAGTCACAGTTCACAGTGGCAGGATGAGGCTTGAGTGGGACGATCCCTCAGGATCTCTGGGGAGGGGTGTTGCTGCTGGGAGAGAATGGGAGCGTGCTGGGCTAGAGGACAATTCTCTTCTTACTAAGCAAAACTGGGGTGGCTACATGGAATGGAACAAATCCAAGGGCTATCCTCTCACCTGGGGGGACTCCTGTTTGGGGTTGGAGCACAATGGACCCTGCCCACGCTGAGAGGCAGAGGAGTCCAGCCAGGTCTCCTGGGCGCAAGCAGTGGTCTGTTGCAAGCTAACTGGCCACGTGGATGCAGCCTCTAGGGGCTGAGTGAGATATTTTTTTGTTTCTCTCTCCGGCAGGGGGTGCAGTCCATCGTGGAGCAGTTTGCGGTCCCCAGACAACTAATAATCAGTGACCTGAACAGTGAGTGTCTGACCAAAGGCCTTTCCTCTTCTAGACCAGAGCACTTCCCCCTATTCCTGGGTGACTTGCTACCTCGGGGAGACGGGAGCAGCGGTGTGACCCCTGTTCCCCGCTCTCCTTTCTGAGCAGTACAGAGGCAGTAGCTCACAACAGGCGGTTTGGTGCTTTTCAGATGTCAGCCGGAGCATTGGCCTCGCCGTCCATTCACAGCTGAAGGAGCGGATGTATTCTGCACTTGTGGCTATGCAGGACAGAGCACAAGGTACAGCAGGGTCTGACTTCCTGCAGGTGGGGCTGTCCTCTGTAGCTGACTTTAGAGTCCTTCAGGCCAGCCCTTGAAACCCCTCAGGCCACACTCGGATGAGAATGGGTCCAAATTACTAAAGAAAAAATGTGTCCAAACTACTACCTCCGTGAGATCCTCTCTGCTTGACCCCAGGATCCCTGACCCTCTCTCTACCCCAAATTGGCTTCACATCTCATCTCTCACCCATATCCCGAAGATGCCTCTGACTCAAAGCTTCCTCTGTTCCACTCCCCTCTTCCGGTGACCAGACTCGTTACCTCTAGCCATCGGTGAGGTTGGGAGCCCATCGCACTGCTGCATAGCTACTTGTGTAGCACCCAGGCAAGAGGGCATGGGGCTGAGCCTGCCCGGGAGGGAACAGCGTTAGTGGCACACATGGAGTGGAGCGCCAGAACTAGCATTGGGCTTTTTCTTTAAGACCTACAGAACTCGCTGCACCATTTACAGATTCTCAGCAAGATCATGCGGACACTGATTCAGTACCAGGGTGAGCTGGGCCTGGTGCTGAGAGATCGTAAGGAGAACACTGTCTCCCTCCTGGACAGTCCTCGCTGCACGTCCTGTGCCAGGGCACTGGACAGAGCTCAGAGGTTGGAGCCAGGAGCTGACTACAGCAGGGTGAGTGCGGGATGATAGAGAGAGGGCCTCCTCCTCCCAGGCCTGATAGAGATGGGTCTCTCTGGCCACTGGCCTCTCCATCTTTGTGTCCATTCATTTGGTGTGGAACGTCTCTCGACACTGTTCCATCCACATATGCTGGCTCAGAGGGGCCATCCTCTGCCAGGCCACAGAGGGGAGCTCCTGTTCATGGAATGATGGTTTCTTCCTGCAGGTTCCTTCAGTGGAACAGGTTTTGAAGACACTGTCTGGTCTCCCCAAAGCTAATTTCCCAGGCTTGATTCACCAGGTATGTTACTGACAAGGCCTGGGATCTGTTTGCAAAATTGAAAGCTGGTCCAATTTTGGAGGAGAAAACGCCTCTTTTTGCTTTCCAGGGCAACAGCACCTTCAACTCAATGCCAGACCTAGCCGTTGCAAAGATGGCCCAGGTTGTACAAGGTGAGCAAAACCCTTTAATGGTCAGTAGGGTGTTGCATCTCCAAACTCTGGGCCATGGAGCTGTGAAACTGCAATGCCTTTGTGTCTTAAGATCTGCCCCTTTACATTTTTAAGAACAAAGGCTGTCTGTAAAGACAGCAGCCATTTTGTTCCTAGCATGACTGCAGACTGTTAGGATATGCACACCCTATGTTCTCCTCTGGGGGCTTTACTTTCGTTCTCTCTTGCTTTGTTGTTTCCTTTAATCCATTCACCTGCCAGGCACTGGGGCCCAGGTCCTCAGAGGTATTTAGGCACCTAACTCCTACTGATTCCAGTGGAAGCTAGGCATCAAAATACCTTTGGCATCTGGGTCTGGGAAATTATCCTGCTTATATTTAATGGAACTGCAAGAAACAAGCCAATCTTTATATTAAGTCATAAACCCCTGGACATTAGAGCAAATAGTGGAAATACTAAAAGGCACTAAACCTTGGGGAAATGAAAGACTCAGAGCCACAAGAGAGACCAGGCCCCCAGGGTGCTTGGTGTGATTACAGACATTGCCCTATAGGAATTTACAGTCTAATAGACAGGACAAAGAGTGTGGGAAGATAAGTGACCGGCCCAAGGCCACCCAGAACATGAGTTGCAGAGCTGAGAGTAGAACCCATGTATCCTGAAGCATGGGCCAATGTTCTATCCATTACAGAATCTGGGCAACAGGAGTCTCTGAGGGTATGTCCACACTGCATTGTAACCCCAGCCCTACAACTCATGGTTGAGCCCAAACCCCGCTACTGTCCACACACAAATTGCTCTGACACAGGTCAGCAAGCATTCTGGAGCTGACTCTTAGGACCCACCGGAGCCCGAGAGCTCAATCTGAACATGAGATGCAGGGCTGAGCCCTGCCATTTTGCAGTCCAGAATCAGGCAGAAATTAGGGTTAAAGTATATTTACTGCACCAGATAAGGGGCAGATTCACTAGCACTCTGGCACCGGCCGGGTGAGAGGTCCATCCTGACCAGAGGAGGGAAGTATTTTGTGAATGGTCCTAAGAGATCCAGTAACTTAGGACTGGAGAGAAGCACTAATATTTGCCTAAATCCATCCTTGCCAAATGCAGGGCTCCCATAAAGCCCCCTCAACATCCTCACTCTCACCTTGCAGACCTAAAGGACGAAGTGAACAAGATCAGTGAGAAGGTCCAGTCTATTGCAGACAACTTCCCTGTCTCCAATTACACACAGCCCTTGAATGATGCTCTGATGAAGGCGGAGAAGAGGAGCCACCTTTACCTGCAGGGGGTGAAACGCTATGAGAGATACAGGTAATGGGGAAATGGCTGCAGCTCTTTGGCTATGTCTACACTTACAAAGCTAAGTCGACTTAGAGAGTCTACACTAGATTCTTAAGTCGACTGGCTAGGTTGACGGAGAGCTGCGGCTCCCGGGGACAATGGGATCCGTGGCTCCTGGGCACAAGGGCTCCCTGCTTGCCTGGCTCCCTGGCAAGAAGGGAGCTGCAGCTCCCTGGCAAGAAGGGAGCTGTGGTCCCTGGCAAAAAGAGAGCCCCGGCTCCCTTCTCTCCAGGAGCCGCAACTCCCTTCTTGCCCGGCTCCCCAGCAAGAAGGGAGCCGTGGCTCCCTGGCAGAAGGGAGCCATGTGCAACTTCCTGGCGAGAAGGGAGCCGCGGCTTCCTTATCCCCGGGGGGAGCCATGGCTCCCTTCTGCCAGGGAGCCATGGTTTCCTTGTCCCCAGCCCTAGGCCGACTTAGGGAATTAAGTCAACTTAGGGTGTCCACACCAGTTTTAGATCGACTTAGGCATTAAGTTGACCTAAAGAGTGGTAGTTATTAAGTCAACTTAATGAAAACCAGGTGTGGACGTGGCTTTGTTTAGGTTGACTTAAGCATCCTTAAGTCGACCTTAGTTACCAGTGTAGACACACCCTTTGAGTCTATTGACCTGATTCTGAGCTCATACCAGAATGGATCAGGTGTCACTCCAGTGAAGTCAAGCAGGTCACATCCATATAAAGCCAGGGAAGTGAAATTCGAAGCAGGCTAACAATAATCCTTGTTCAACCTCTAAATCCCTTCTGTTAATCTCCACCCTCTGTTTATCTGTGGTCTTCACCACCATGGCACAGACTTCTACCATTTGAGTTAAAGGAACCGCTCTAGTAGCAGGAAGCAGTAGCAGGCTGTTATCCTCCCGCAAACCACCACTAGCAGTCGAAGTCATGCACGTTGTCAGTGTGTCACTTCTCTAAGAGTCTCCAGACTGTATTGTACCAGCACCAGCTGCTCCTGGATTGAAGCCCTCTGGCTGTCAATAGCCCACTGAGGAGTTCAGGGCTCTCCTCAAAACCTTCCAGCTGGTCTCTTGGTTTCTTGCCCTGTATGGTTCTGAGGCTGTGTCAGGGTCTTAAAATCTAGGCATGGTGAGTTCAAATCCAGCCCAGGATAAAAATCTGAAGTAAAACAACAGGTGTGTTGCTCCAGTCTGCTTCCCCAAAGTGGGTGGCTTGTTGTTAACCACCCCTGTGACTCCTGACCTCTTCTGCCTCTTCTCTCCCCAGGTGGATTGTAGGTGTCATTCTGTGCTCCGTAGTCCTGCTGGTTGTAGTCTGTAACGTCCTGGGGCTGTCCCTGGGCACCTGTGGGCTTGCTGTGCGGGAGGATCCAAGTGACTATGAAAGAAGAGGAGAAGCTGGGGCCAAACTCCTTTTGGTGTAAGGGACTATTACGGTACTGGGCGGGGCGGGGGAGAGTTCAAGATGACTTGAGCATGGTTGATACCAGCAGCAGGTTGCTGTAGCACTTTAATGCATCGTCTGCATGTGCTTCACAACACACTAGTGGCTTTCACGTTGGGTTTGCACAATCATGTCGGAGACGGGACTGGGTGACAAAGTGTGTGTTTGGATCTGAACTCCCTTGAAGCTTAGGATGTTCTCAGCCCTGGCTTGGGTTTGGGTCCTTTTTTACATAGTATGATTGATATTTATGATGAATTCTTCATCTGACCATATCTTGTTTCATGTGACATTTGTTCAGTTCATGTGAATCTGTCCATAGTTCATTTTGTGTTTGTGTGTTCACAAGACCACAGCATGTCTCATTTTACATTTTGATGGTTCCTTTCACTGTAGCATGTTTCTTCATCAGTCTGTTCAAGCTTAAAAATTAGAACTGGTTAAAACTTTTTCACTGGAAAATGGGCTTTTGACCCAAAATTTTTGTGGAGAATTTTTGTTTTGGTCAAAATTTCAAGTTTAAATCAGCAATTGATAGCTGGTTGGTTGGAAACTCAGCTTTTCAGTAAAAAAAAGAAGACATTTTGAAGAAAAGGAACACTCCTGAAATTTCCCCCAAGGAATAAATGCCTTTTTTTTTTACCTGCACTACTTAAAACATTTCCACTTTGGGGTGAGTGGTCCCACTGGATTCTTGGAACAACTGGCGTAGGGCATAATCCATTGTCCATCACTTGCAGATTTTCAGCCAAGACTGGATATCTTTCTAAAAGATCTGCCCTCACTCAAACAGACATCACAGGCTTGGTGCAAGAATCATTTGGTGACATCTCCCTGATGCCGGAGGCCAGACAAGATGACTATAACAGTCCTTCCTGCCCTTACAATTCAGCATTTCCTAACCTGTGTGCCATGGCACATGGGTGTGCCATCAGGTGTTCCACAGAATTTTTTGAAAAACTACTTGGAGTTCTGGATTTGCTCATGAATATTCATGAGTTCATTTGGCGACTATATGGGGGTGTACATCAAACAGAGAAAAGGTTGGGAACCCCTGATCTAGGAATCAATGGCATTAGTCAGTTTCTTGTTTGGATTGTGCATTTGGTGGACAAGGGAGAGTCCTTCCCACAATCCTCAGATTGTGATTCCCCACTCTGCATGCTGGAGCTGGTTGCACAGATAGACCCATGTACCATGCCAGCTTTGATCGAGTTAGCTCAGGTACCAACACCAATGAAGCCATGGCAGCATGGGCAATTTAAGCCCATCTGGCACCCTGGGTATGTCCGCAAGTCACACCTCTTACTGCAGCGTAGACGTGCCATGAACCAGCATGGCTCAGCTTTTGCTCTTTTCCCAGCCCAATGAGGCACTGCTTCAAGAGGAGCTGCTCTCCTGCTACGGCTGGGGTGGTTTTAGTTGGAGCATGCACTGCTGCATCTGCCCAGCTCCCTGGGGCATTCTCGTGCAGTAGGAGTGGACTCTCTAGCCTGCCCACGGTGTCCGGTCAGCTCCTTCCAGTGTGGGTAAGATAGTGTTACAGGATGGTTCTGTGCAGCTGTGGAGACGTGTGTGTGTGGAGGCTGGGGGCTGCAAAGAGTAGCAGGGCAGCTCCCGACATGCCCTCCTCCCTGCTTGTTCCTGCAGAGTCACTTGATGCTAGGGTGAAGGACTAGCAAACAGGGTGTTCCCTCTAACATGGCTCCTTCTCTCTGTTGCAGCGGCGTTGGCCTGAGCTTCCTCTTCTCCTGGCTCCTGATTCTCTTGGTTTTTGCCACATTTTTGGTTGGGGGAAATGTTCAGACACTGGTGTGCAAGAACTGGGCCAATCAGGAGATTTACAAGGTGGGTCCCTGCTTTTCTTGGTGTACGGAACCCAGCAAGCTGCAGCCATGTGATAAAGGACACAATAACCATGTGCTTCGGCTTCATTAACCAGTCTGAAACTGAATAGCATACCTGTTCATTGCCATAAACGTCCCATACCAATCGCTGTGTGCACACACTATTGACACACAGGCATGCATTCCACACTGCCAGACGCGCACACGCACTCTACCTCACACACTCATTGCCAGGCCACACACACCTGTGTGCTATATATTGCTTTGTGCATTGTGCACACTCGTTGCCCGTCCCAGCGTGTATTGATTACACACACGTGCACTCCACACTGCTGTGTGCACCCACTGGCCTTCTTACACTCCTGCACACTCATCACCCTATATGTACTGTACAGAGACTGTGCAAAGTATCTACGCACACTTGTGCACTCTGTCCTGCCATACGCACCCACTGTCCTTATTACTTACACACACCATATCACACGCTCGCCACCACATCCATTCAGTGCACACCATACCCATGGTTGCCTGCTCAGTGCACAAATACACCTGCAGGTGCGACATCATACACAAAGTCCTTTCTCTCACACACATATTCTTTGCAGCGTACCCATGCCATAATTGCAAACTCATATTCACCAGCACAATTGCAAATGCACACTCTGACCTTCTTTATCATTGTTCTACAGGGCCACTGTACTGCTCTGACATACCAGGGCCATATAGCCAGCAGATCTGATTCTGAAACTGTTCCCTGCGATATGGGGGGCTCTGGGTTAAGACAGTTCCATGATCTGAATCATGTAGGACTCAACCATTTGCAAAAGTGTGTATAAGGAAGAATCAGGACAGGAATGACTGTATTTGACAGGTAGCAACCTGCCGGCTACTGACTACTAGATGGAAAGCTTTTTGCTTTGTTCTCTGCTCCGTCAGGACAATGATTAGTTTGGATGTGTCTACACCAAAGTCAGAGGTGCGCCTGCTGCACATAGAGACAGTCCTAAGCTAGCTTTGATCTAGCTAACTTAAATAACAATGGCAGAAAAACCACCGCAGTGCAGGCTGTACAAGTCCACCCGGGATGTGGGTATGGACTTGAGCAGTCAGCCCATACAGCCACGGCTTCTCTGCTGTTACTCCAGCTACCTCATTGAAGCAAGTTTGGGTGCGTCTATACACTTCTCATTGCAGTGCAGATACACCCTGAGTGAGCTGCAGGCTTGTCCTCCAGTCGGCTGGGGGGCATGCACGGCAATTGGTGCAGGCATGTGTGAATGGGCTGGGTTATGAAAACGTCTTGTGTGTTATGATATGATGGGAAAAGACACATGATCATGTCCGTAACACTCAGTGTCCAGCCAGTGTCACCCAAGCCTCCTACCTACCTGCCCCCTGAGACTGAAGAATGCCTTAGTAGTCAATTACACTGGCTTCCTGTGTGTCTCACACATGCATTGTGAAAGGAGCTGGAGGAGAGGCCAAGGATCTGGCCTATTGTGTTACATACACACTTGCCTAGATGCATGCTGTCATACATGGACACATTTAGCTGCATGCACACACAGAAATATTCAAATGCCCCCTCCTTCCCCTTTGGAGTTGCACTCTGTATATCACTCCAGAGAAGCAAGGCAATTCCTCTAGTACAGCAAAGGTCCCCCACCAGGGATAAATTTGGCCCTGGGTCCCCAGTGCCTTGGAGCAATGATCAGTCCTGTCACCTAGTGCTATTCTGCAGCGTCCTGTGTGTAATCTAATAATGCGCTTGCTGCGCAGTGCAGAATGATCCAATTATGCCCACGCCGGCTCTTTTCATTGCTTCCCCCCTGGGCACAGTTGGCGTGCACAGATCATTCCAGTGAATTAATTAAACCTCATCAAGCAACAGGGAATGCTTGATCTCAGTTTGGAAGCTGTCTGTCACCACAGCTCCCTTGCCCTCCTCCCCTCAGCTGGGCAGATTTCAGGTAGTGGAGAGATCTGCTAAAGTGTTCTGCCCTGCCTGGAGAGCCGGGGTGGAATTTCTCTGGCTGCAGTGGGGTTTGCAATGCTCCTTTTCCTGCCCAAAGGCCGAGTCTCCCACACAGAGGCAGATGTAGTTAAAGGGAGCCAGGGCTCACAGCTGAGTGGAGAAGTTCAGTGGGAAGGATTCCCCAACACTTCAGTGAGCTGCATGTCCAGGTCTGTGAATGTACCACAGACCCTTGCAGTGACCATGTGCATCCATGGAACGCTACGGGAAGGAAGGGCCAGGGACTAGTGCTAAGATAGAGCTAGGCAGGGACAGTACTTCAGAGTGTCGTGCTATACTGGGTACTCCAGGGATGTACTCTGATAATATTGGGTGCTCCAGGATATATCATTATCGCTGTACTGTCTGCCAGTGGTTTAAAATGGAATCCAAGATAGCATTTGAGGGCCAACCCACGGGACAGAGGCTACTGGGGCATGTTAGCGGAGTGGTTTTCCCACTCCTGTGAGGAAGGGGTTAAAAAGCCCTGGGAAAGATGCAGCCAATTGAAGCAGATGGCTGCAGAGCCAATCAGGGCCCAGGATCCCTGTATAAAAGAATGCTGCAGCCCCTAGCTCTGGGCAGTCTTCTCCTTGGGATGAAAGAGTGGTGTTTGGCTGTCTGTAGGAGGCAGGATGAGGGACAGCTCTGTGTGGCCTATCAGGCCTCTATGGGAGCTAGAGCCTGTAACTCTGGGCTTGTCTACACTGAAATTGCTGTTGATCTCTGCGGATTGATGCAGTGGGATAAATTGAGCGGTCAGTGGAGACCTGTTCAATCGATCCCAGAAGTGCTCTCTGTTCGACACAGTAAGTCCACCTCCCAAAAAAGAGTAATGCTGTGTCAAACAGAGAGCATTTCCCATTGGTGCAGTTGTGGTAAGGGAGGGTAAGTCAGTCAACAGGAGATACGCATTGTACAGTACATAGATTGCATATTTCCCATTGACCCAGTGCAGCAGTGTAGACTAGGTCTCTGATAGAAGGGCAAGAGGTACCTGGGGGTGGCATGGATGTGGATCAGGGGACTTGAAAGACTGCATTGGGGGTTGAGGTGGTGCCAAGTTGTGGCATGCCTGGGGCCCAGGGAAGTGGGTGGATCTGGGGCTTCCCTACCTCCCCCCAGATTGTCACTGGTTGGCACCAGGATGAATAGTGGCCATGGACACTGAGTGGACTGCCTGGACTAGATCCTGCCCCAGAAGGGGGAACCTAGAAGAGAGGCTTGGTGGAAGGGTTGAGGTACTGGACAGAAAGTGAGAGAGATGGAGCAAAGTTCACCTGATGGGCATGCATTTGAGCCATTCCCCAGAAACATCACCAGGAGGTGCCTGTCAGGAGAGCCCCATGCTAGTGATCATCTACAGGGGGCAATTACAAATGACCCCTATATCAGAGGAATCACCCATGGTGCTGCTATGGGGAGCAAGAGGAAATCACCCTGGATATGTTTGCTAGGTGAAGATCCAATGGTTAGGATGCTGGGAGCAGCCTCTGATGTATCAGCTGCGGAGTGGATGAACTATGGGGTGGCATTGGGGGACATTCTTAGGGAACAGGCCATAGGGGGACCATGGTATAGGTACAGTGGGGTGTATAACCCTCTAGTACTGCAATTTTGGGGTCACCTTTGCTTCAGCTGTAAGGGTGCATCTACACTTATAAATTAAGTTGACTTAAGCAGGCTTAAGTCGACTTAATTTACTCCACATCTACACTGGGCTTTCCTTAATTCGACTTAAGCTGCTCCTTAAGTCGAATGAAAGAAAAACTAGTTTGAATTAATAACACCTCGTTATAATTCAAACTAGTGTCTAAGTCGACTTTTTTAAAGTCGACTTAGCCAGTGTCGATGCCGTAAGTCGACTTGGTCGCCTTAGGGCAGAGGGGACAAGGGAGTACCACATGGCTCCCTGGCAGAAGGGAGCCACTGTGGCTCCCTTGTCCTGGGGAACCCCTGCTCCCTTCTCCCCAGACCTGCGGCTTCCCTGTCAGGGGAGCCATGGTCCTGGGGAGAAGGGCTCCCCAGCCAGGGCTCCAGTGGTAGGGGATCCCTCGCTGGAACCCTGGCTGGAGAGCCTGGGAGGCGGGCAGCTGGTCCCTGCAGAGCCAGCTGTGCATCAGCTGACTTAGCCGGGACCCAGAAGCCGCTCTGCAGAGTCAGCTGGCGCATGGCTGGCTCTGCCAGGACCAGCAAGCCGCTTGCGGCTTCTGGGTCCCAGCAGACTCAGCTGGCACCCGGCTGGCTCTGCAGGGACTGAGAAGCGGCGAACAGCTTCTCTGTCCCGGGACAGCCACCCTTGCAGGGCTGGCTCTCCCGGGACGAGCTGCCCAGCTTCTTGTCCCAGGGAGAGCCAGCTGGCTCTCGCTGGGCCAAGCTGCCAGCGGCTTCCTGGTCTGGTGTAGACTCTCTAAGTCGACTTAATAGGAGCACCTTTAAGTCGATTTAAGAGTCCTGTGTGGACTCTCTAAATTGACTTAATAAGGTCGACTTAAAGTTGACTTATTAAAGTTGACTTATTTAAATCGACCTAAATCTCTAAGTGTAGACATAGCCTAAGTGACATCTGCCCAGTCTAGATGCAAGAAGATCCTCTTAGAGAAGGTGCTGGGGTTTTCTGTAATTTGAGCTGTGTCAGGATTAGTCCGTGATGGGGGCATGTCACTGAAGAACTGTGCCCAGATACAGATGTTGGTGGAAGCAGCCTGAGAAATCTGGTATGGGGGAATGACCAGGGTATGGGTGATGTGGGGGAATTGCCCAGAGGGTGTGAATGTCAGGGGTGGGGCTCTCTACAAGTAGGGATGTTGAACCCCATCCTCTCCAAAGCCTATCAATGACTTTCTCTCCTAGGGGCTGAGGGCAATTTTAGCCCCATGTGCTCCAGCCAGTTCCCTCAAGTAGACCCACATGCCTTCATTGCTCTCTTCTCTCTCCCTAAATGCTGTTGGGAACTGCACAGCTGGACTTCCTCTCTTCACCAACACACCCTGCTCTCTGCAACCCAGAGACCCCTTCATGACTCATTTCTCCTTCTATTCCCCAGTTTATTGACACTCCCGGAAACCTGCCTCCATCTGTGAACTTCACCCAGCTACTTGGCCTGAAGAGGAACCTTAATGTAACCTCTGCTTACCAGTGAGTAGTATGCTATGAGACTGCCCAGAGAGCCCCCTCCTCCCATAATGAATGCCAAGGCTCAGTGCTGTCTTGCTGCTTCCTGCTGAACTCGTCTCATTAGGAAACACCTTGAAACAAAGGCCAACTTGGGGTGGGGCCTGCCCCCCTGAGTTTCCGATACCTCAACTCCCACCAACCTCTGTGGAACTATGGGGCAGGCCAAAAAGGTTTCCGCAAAATTCTTTCTTGATGGAAAATTGGATTTTTTACTAACTGGGCATTTCCACAAGAAGAAGTGGTGTTCCTCAAAGTTGTCGTTGTTCTGTTGAAAAAGCCAAAAATTTCAGCCCACATCGAAAATTGTTTCTGTGTTTTTTGGAGGTTTGGGCTGAAACTTATTTGGTTTTCAGCAACATTTTCTGGTGGAAAAAAATATTCATTTTCCAGCCAGCTCCTATTTTGGGTGTATTAGGACACCTTTCAGGGAAGTGCCTGCAAATATATATATTAGGTTTCTAACAGCTGAATACTTAAACAGCAGCTCAGATTTCTCCTTTGGTTACCCCTCGTAGAACTGTGGGTCAAACCTGGGGTAGTTTCACTGACCTGAAAACATCTGAAATCTTTAGTTCAGCTAACTGTGATCTCCAGCCCAAGTTGGCCCACTTCACCTCCTTTGAAATCGCCTCATCTTGCTTCTGACACCAGTGATCTGCTTTTTGTCAACCTGGTAATTTTTAATAGGTGTAGGGTTAAGGTATTGGAGCCTACAGATAGCTGTATCAGAGATTCTGTTATCACACAGGCTCCAGTGACCATGGTTGACTGGACACAATTCATCCTGGCCCTGAAAGGACAGTCTCAGCCCTTCACCATCTGGCTGTCTCTCAGAGCTGGGAAAAAGAGTTTGGTGGTTGCAGAGGTTCCTGATTCACTTTCTGTTATTACCATCCCCAGTAAACTCAGGGCAATTATCCAATGTATCTAGTGGAGACCGTAGAGTGGAAGGAAAAGGTAGCCAAAGACATTTAGGATCTGATCTGGTGGGAAGCCTCCCCTGGACTGGCTTAGTGGCAGCTTGGTGCCAAATTGGACTCAGAGTGCTAGGGAGAAGTGTGGGACAGCTTTAGCCATGCAGAGCGATAGCACAGGATGGCGTTAAGCAGATCCCCTTATGAAGTGCTGTGCCAGAGCCTTTTCTCAACTCTCCCCCCACATTGTTCCCTCCCCCATCTCTGTTCCAGTGAGTGTAAGAAGGGTGCAGGCCTCTGGGAAGTTCTGCAACTCAGAGACACCTACCATCTCGACGATCACCTCCTCCTCCCCAAGGTGAGCTGGGACTCTTTCCCTGGGGCATGTTCTCCCCTGCCTGCCAGCCCTGTGGCACCCCTAAGCAAGACCCAGAATTAAATCACCATGTTCATACAGACTCTGTCCTTAGTAAGCCTCTGCTCTGCCTACTTAAAAGGAGATTTAGTTTTTACATTGATTCAGTCAAGGTTTCTCCAAGGGACCCTTTTGACCTGTGAATAGAGTCTTCATTTTCATCCAGTCCTGAGTTTCTTCCAAGTCCTCCCTCCCAGCACTGATGTAGTGGAACCATCCTGACAGAGCATAAAGGGAGAGACTCTTTCTTATGCCATCTTCCTTTGTTCTTGGCTTCTACGTGTGGAAGCCCCAGCCAGAAGAAGGTGTTACAGCCCTACTTTGGGAGCATTGGGCCTCAAGGTTCCTGGTTCAATCCCCACTGTATGGGCCAAGATAGCAGCCATTCTCTGGACACCACACAATAGCATAAGGCTAATTTCTGTCACGGGCAGAGCAGTCCTTATCTGCTCAGATTCAACATACAAAATTTCTGAAGGGTTCTGTATAAATCATCCCTACAGTAGTGGTGGAGTAGCTGGCTTGCATGGGACAAAGGGGGAATCTGGGTCTGAGATGAAGCATGTACCTAACAGGGAGGGCTCTCTGCTGGGCGAAGGAGCATACAGGCACAAACATCATGCAGTTCTGCTTCCATAGCCCTAGGATGGGGCCTTTATTGAGTTAACTGGTCTGGGGTCATCTGATTTGGGCTGACTGGTCTGGAGTCTATTCCATGGCTCAAGCTCTACTGGGCAGACTGATTTTGTGGTGCCAGGCTGGTGTGGGATAAAGTTACAGCAGTTGCTGGTCATGCAGCCTCTAAAGAACTGGGGCCTGATCCAAAGCCAATGGAAAGGCTTCCCTGGGGCTGGTGGTCATGGCCCTGCCTCACCCTCAGTACACCAGAGACTTCCAGAAGCGCCTCGAGAATTTCAACATGCACTTTGAAGAAATCCACCTCCTCGACAGTGAGGCGAGACGGGACCTGGAGACCTTCCGGCAGAGCGGGCTCGACCAGTTGGACTACCCCGCGTTCCAGGCAGAGGTGAGATGGGCCAGAGAAAAACTACAGTGCGCGGGTCCTGCCAGAGGCCAGTGCAGTGACACCAAGCAGGGGATCGCCCTCCCTACTGACATCCTCTGCAGTAGCCCTTCCTCCCACCGCATCTGAGAATTGAGACTGGCTGATCTTCCTTCTCCAGCCTGACTCTTCCCCCGTGCAGATCCTGGTCTGCTCCCAACCTCCCTTTACCCCAACAGAGGCAGCTGCCCTGTGCACAGACCCCCTGTCCTGCTCTCACTGTCCTTGAGCCCAGGCCTGTCTTCACAAACACTTGCTCTTGGGGATTGCTTGCAAAGGGAAGGGTGGCTGAGGGGATCCCATGTTCTGCGCAGGTTACCTGTGAGCACTGAAGACCATGGGGTTGCAGGGCCGTAACTGACATCAGGACCCAGCTTGTGGGACAATGCCCAGGTCTAAAGCTAATTGCTTGTGCTCAGTGAGTGTTAATAAAGAGTGCCCACCATGTTCGAACCCGTAGTTGACATGAGGCTGTGGACACAATCAGTGACGATTAATGCCCAGGCTCCATTCTTCAGATGCAGAACCCTGTGGTGAAGACAAGCCTGGAAGACCTAGCCATGGATCTTGAGGGCCTCCAAAAAATTCAGGTGAGTGCAGCATTGATCTGTAGGGAAGGGATGGGGTGTCCTTCACAGGGTGGAGATGGGAGACCAGAACATGCATCTGCTTTGCCCCCTGCTGCCAGCAATGCCACCTCACTTCCCCGCAGTGGCTCCTGTGCTTCTCAGCTGACCAGGGAAGCTGTCAGTTACTCTGATCTCATTGCTGTCTCCTGCAGAGCAACATCACGATAGCAGGACAGCTGGCCAACGAGTCCCAGGCCCTGCGGAAAATCCAGAACTCCACCGTGTTCACCCAAGAGGCCCTTGTGGTGAGTATGTGACGGAGTGAGTATCTGTCACCTCAAGGCTGGGTTAGGGTCGGACCCCATCCTAGGCTCTGGAGCTTTAGGGTCAGCCTCAATGGCTCAGACCTAGCCCCAAAAGAACACAGCTTGGGAAGGGCACAGGGAATCCTAAGAAGCAACCATTGGTGTGTGTCATTCAAGGGGGTGGGCAACAGAGGTGCTGGAAGAGGCAGGGGAAGCGAAGAGGCGGGGGAGCCTCCATGCAGCCTGTGTGCTAGAAGACCAAGGGAGGATTGGGGGCTCTATAGCAGACCCCTATGGGGGTGAATCCCAGAGGAGTCAGCATAGTGGGAAAGTGGAGGAAAGGTTTCTGCATCCCATCTTGGTGGGGGTGGAAGCAGTAACTGGAAAGGGGGTGGGGGAAGCCTTTGCCAGCTGCGTCCAATGAGTTGCTTGTGTTTGGCCCAGTTCTTCACAAGCAAGTGAAGAAAAACCAGCTGATGCAACCAGACAGCTACAACTGAGAGGTAACAGAGAGAATGGCCATGAGGAGCAAACTCCTGGGGCTGAGTTCTGTGGCTGGGAGCTGGGGAGGGTAGCCTGCTCTAGTCTGGTCCGCACTTGAGCAGGGCTGGAAGCCTGTAGCCCTTGGCCACATCTGGGCAACGTCTGACCCTCTCTTTGCTTTGCAGGCAAAGCTGAATGAGAGCGTGCAGTTCTTATCTGCCATGGCAGCACCCCTCCAGGTATGGTTGCCGTGGGACACTATCTCTCTGATGGATGGGCCCCTGAGACTGGGAATAATGCTACACAAAGGGGGGTGAGCACTGCTGGCCAGATTCTGGGTGCTATAGGCACAAAATGCGCTGCCCTGCAGTGACTGTGGTGCAAGGCTCTGGTGCTCCATTCCCAGCGGAGGCCAGACTGCAGGCTCCACACGGGACCTGACTGCCACTGTGCAGGGACAGGGAGCAAGTAGTGGTTTTATGGCCAAGGGGGCAGAGGTAAGGAGCCTTCAGATGGGCAACTGATCAGTACGGGCGTGTGCACAAAACACCCCATAGATGCTTCCTACATTCTCACAGACATAGTGCTAGGTCCAGCCCTGACCTGCAGGGACCCCATTTTCTTGGGCTGAGAAGGGAATTCATCCCTGTGGTCACTCATTCTAAGCTGAGCTTCTTCCATTGACTCCCACCTTGGTCTGAAAGGACCCCTCTCTTGTAAGGCACCACACTCTTGGGCAGGACATGCAATTCCTCTCACTGGCTATGTCTACACTTGAAAAGTTAGGTCAACTTTATGAAGTCGACTTAAAGTGGACCTTATTAAGTCGACATAACAGAAGTCGACTTAACTTTTCAAGTGTAGGTGTGGCCCCTTTTTGACCTTATTAAGTTGACTTAACAAGCTCCACCAAGGCGCTAATCCCCGTCTCCCCCAGCTTAACTCAACTTAATAAAGTCAATTTAATCACTAGTTTGAATTAAAACGAGGTGTTATTAATTTGAACTAACTTTTCCTTAATTCGACTTAAGGAAAGCCCGGTGTAGATGCGCAGTATTTTAAGTCGACTTAAACCTCCTTAAGTTGACTTAATTTGTAAGTGTAGACGCACCCATTGTGTCCCAGAGGCATCACTGCCCCCAAAATAGGTTCAAGACTGGATCCTGCGGTCAGGGCTGGATCCTGCCACAGCCTGCGGGCGAGCCCCGTTTCCCTGTTGGACTTGGGGCTCTGGTGCTGGGACTAGAGGCCTGTGCCCCGTGATTTGCCCAGCACCAGCGACACCACTGCTGTGTCCCCTTCCCATGACTCTTTGTGGGCCCCCCCCCCTCAATCTGAGCTCTTGGGGAGAAGAAATTCACCAGTCTCTGCTCTGTTCTCCACTGTGATTGTCAGCAACCTCCCTCTTCTGGGGAATGGAGAGAATTCAGTCCTCTTGAGTTAGGCTCCCAAGTTACTTAGGTGCTTTAGAAGACCCCATCCCTGAAGATTTATTCAGTCATAGGCTTCACTCACACATTGCTCCTCAATGAAGGCTCAATAATACTAATTCTACTTGGGCATATCATATGGATCAGACACAAGGTCCACCCAGCTCAGGACAGGCTGGTGTTTCACTTTGTTAACCCTGTGATAGATGCTCAGCAGCTGCAGAAGAAGCCAGTTGATTTCACCATTTAATGACAGAAGAAAGAACTTCCCCCTTCTGTCAATTCCCCATAAGGCTCCCAGCCCCTATGGCAAACCCACAGCACAGTGCTTAAGCTTCTTGGTCTAACCAGAAAGACAGGGGTGTAAGTCCATTCCCCCAAAGGCCAGCCAGAGCCAGCTTCTCCCTGGCTTCCCCTTGCACACCAGGCCAAATTCAAAGCTTTGCTCTTCCCCTTCCCAGCCAACCATGGGACTGGCCTGGGGGACCCTATCTGATCCTGGTCTCCCACGACAGTTACGTTCTCCTGGGGCTACGGAACTGTTCAGTCTTCTGGGTGAGACCTCCCTTGTGTGGGAGAGAGAGTTTTCTGAGATACTGGTCCATGGATCTGGATGTCGTGGAGGAGATCAGGAAAACAGACCCTGAAGCTGGATGCAAAACCCACTTTGCACCCTCCCAACCAAAGACGGGCTATAGTCCCATCCCAGCTAAAGATTTCTTTGTGAACACTGCCTTGAGCAACACCTGAAATCAAGCCAAGGACCCCGCCCCTAGGGCTACATTATGAGCTAAACCGCAGACATGTCAAACTCATTTGCTATAGTGGGCCAGATTTGACTTAAATGTCCTTCATAGCATAAATTGAAATGCTAGGGCCTGCACTCTCACAGCATGGAGGATCACTGTATGCGAGACTGCACTCCGCGGTACCGCAAGACCACATACTCTCTCTGGCTGCGTCTACACTGGTAAATTAAGTTGACTTAAGCTTGGCTTAAGTCGACTTAATGTGCCCTGCGTCTACACTACACTTTGCTTAAGTCGACTTAATTAAAATTAAGTCGTCTTTATTAAACCACCTTTCTTCTCGACCTAAGGCTTAATTCGACTTTCTAAAGTCGAATTAAGCCAGTGTAGCCCTGGGGTAGCCCTAAGTCAACTTAGGGCTACCCCAGGACTACACCAATGCCCTCCCTGCCGGGGGGGGCACAGGGGGAGCCTGACATGCCCCCCAAAGGGCAGGGCATGTGGGCACGGTGTGACACTGTCTGGATTTAGGGAATCATTTATGATATTATTTTCTATGGCTATCTCATAAATGCTATAATCCATAGGAACTATGTCATGTTTGGTATCAATAGAAAGGCAGTAATTTGCTGGGAATGATTATATAGTTTATGTCTAGGAATTCTATTTCGATGAGAAGTTAAGAATTTGATGTTATATCCATAACTTGTGTCATTCTGGACAGATGTCTTAGACGGGAGGGTGTGAACAACCATTGTCTCCTTAATGTTAAGGAATCTGCCAGGTGATCTGGTCCCAGGGAGTAAACTGATGAGCCATTAAGGATACAATGGTTGTATTCTTTATGTCCTCAATGGCTCATCAGGATACTCCCTGGGACCACATGACCTGGCAGATTCCTTAACATTAAGGAGACAATGGTTGTTCACACCCTCCCGTCTAAGACATTTGTCCAGAATGATACAAGTTAAAGTATGGATATAACATCAAATTCTTAACTTCTCATCAAAATAGAATTCCTAGATATAAACTATATAATCATTCCCAGCAAATTACTACATTTCTATTGATACCAGACATGACATAGCTCCTATGGATTATAGCATTTATGAGATATCCATAGAAAATAATATCATAAATGCTTCCCTAAATCCAGACAGCATCACACACAGGCCTCTGCCCTGCCAGGGCCCCTGTCCCCCTTTGCCCCATTGTACACAGGGGGTGCCCCCCCCAGCACCGTGGACCTGCCCAAGGTCCCCCTAGCCCCACAAAGTCGACCTAGAGCATCCAGTGTGGACACTCTAGGTCGACTTTGTAAGTTCCCCTTTAAGTCGACTTTAATTTTCAGTGTAAACACACTAAGTCGACTTTAAGTCGACTTAGTTAAGTCGACTTAGTTAAAGTCGACTTAAAAGTGCAAGTGTAGACATAGCCTCTGAGTGCAGTTGCGGTCCAGATGGAAGAGGTTTGCAGGCTGTATGTTTGATGTCCCTGCACTAAAGATTCCAGCTTTTCTGAGGCTATGAGCTGTAACAGCCTACATCCCTCATGGTTCACACACTGAAGAGGATGTACACCCTGCCCAGTGGGTTCCGGGTCACACATTATGTACACACTGGGAGGTGCTCAAGTGCCGAGAAGCTGGGTGCTGCATAAGAACTTAGATACATTTGTGGCCAGAGTGATAGAGCAGGCTGAGCATGGCATTAGACGCCATGAGTTCCTATGTTCTATACCCGTCTCCAACTCCCTCGGCGATCCTGGGCAAGTTGCACCCTGCCTCCCTCTCTGCCTCAGTTTCCCCACCTGTTTCATGGATCTAGGGACGTGTGTCTCTTTCCCATGGCTGGGGCAAGGATGAGTGAGCAACCGTGTAATAGTCCTACTGCTCCATCCTTAATTAGAACCCCTGCTCCCAGAATTCCCTATCTCAATTGCCTGTCCTCTTCCGTGATTCCCAGTACCATTCAGCTCTCCTAGGCTCTAAGTCCCTCTGTCCCTCCCATCTCCATCTCCTGCCAGGACCTCATGAAACAGACGATGGCTGAGATCACCCTTGTTGAGACCCAGCTGCCTGCGCAGGCGAAGAGGCTTCTGAGACATGTGAGTGAGGCAGGGACCTTATCCCCAGAGGACATTAAAGCACAAACCTCCAGCAGCACGGCAAAGCCAGGACATAGCAATCAGCTGAAGGAAATCACAGTGATGGTTGCATAGTAGCCTTAAGACATGGGGGGGGGGCGAGGCTACTCAGTAACCAGCTCTATGGGCCTGCTTACAACCCCAACCCTGGCTGGGGCATGTGGGACTGCAAACCCAGAGTTCAGAGAGGAAGTGTGACCTACACTGGGGCAGATCCTGGGTAGCTGGAGATCCAGTGAACAACCCAAAGCCTATGTTAGCAGGTGTCTACTCCGGGCAAGGCTACATCCGGAGCCCTGAATTCCTCATGAGCCATTTGGAAGCTATTGTGTGTCTTTCAGGCTGTCTTGTGTTCCTCCAGGAGATCGGCTGCTTCACACGGAAAGAACTGGGGTATTTCTCTCAGTACCTGAGCTGGGTGAAGCGCACGGTAGGTGTTAACGTCAGCAGAGGAACCCATTGGAGCAGGGCTTGCTGTTAGCATTTATTTTTGTTACCATTGCAGGTCAGAGGCCCAGTCATGGACTGGGACCCTATTGCGCTAGGCGCTGTACAAACACATAACAAAGAGGGTCCCAGGTCCAAAGACCTGATCATCTAAGGCTGCATCTTCTCTTGAAACACTGCAGATGTGTAGCACTTTGGTGTGGAGGCAGGAGCTAGGTCGGTGGAAGAATTCAGTGTAGACCAGCTGTTAGGCAAGAAACAGCAGAGGGGTGAGTGCAAGGAAACAACGGGCCAGTGTTGGGCAGCGTGGTCGGCTGCAGGCTCAGCACACCAGCAGCAGCTGTCTAACTGTTGTCAAGTTTTCTGTAGTTGTCAAGGTGAAGGAGCGGTGGAAGAAAGGATTTGAAGGAGGCTGAGTGACTTTTGTGGAGGAATACAGGAAGTGCATCCCCAGCATAAGGGGCAGCATGGGCTTGTTTGAAATGTAAATGTAACAAGTGGGTGAGGGAGGCTAGGACTATGGGCCAGTCAGAGGTGGGAGTTGACCTGTCTATACTGAGATAGGTCACAAAGGGCCAGGAAAGTGAAGACAAGAATCTTATGTTAGATACAGTAGAGAAGTGGGAGCCAGTGAAGGGATGAAGTGACAGGCTAGGAAAATGATCTCCCTGTGGACGTTCTTAGTTTGAAGCCTGCTCCAGGGCTACAGAGCAGCACGTCCCAGAGTTGGGCAGCTATGTACATACCACGTGGGATGTTCCTGAAATTAAAGGGCTGGTCTGGGATGTGGGTTTGACTGACACAGCCTCCCAGTGTGCTTCCATTTCTCCTGCTTTAAAACAGATCAATCCATAGCTCTTCTCTGGTTCTTTTTTAGCTGTAGATCTCAAAGTATTTTGCAAAGAACAGTATATTTAGCCCGATTACATCCAGGGGAACTACAAGGCACAAAATGACTCACCCAAGGTCATCAGATAGAGCAGTGACAGAGCTGGAAATTGTGGCCCAGTTGGCTGAGACCCACTCCAGTGCCCTCTCCTCTAGACAACACTGCTTTGCCGCATAACACCTCCCACCATGGGGAGGAATCTCTATGTCATTGTGGGGTGCTTGGATATTGGGGTGATGGTGCCAACTGTGAAACAAAGTGCTTCTTCATAGCAGAAATGCCCCCTAAGGACTGAACTGTGAAGGGCTTAGCTCACATTGTCACACCTACAGGCATCCACCATGCACCTCTCTGTGGAGAACCCAGCTCTCAGAGTGGGCCAGCTAGCAACCAGCTGGCTGGTGAAGGCAGATCTCAGCTTGTTGGGTAGATGAACAGCTGGTTTTGTGTCTCAGTCCACCTCCACCCAGGTCATTGCCTGGGTTCTCTGGGTCAACTCGCTGTCTCCTCTTTTATTCCAGCTTACTGAGGACGTGGCTTCCTGCCAGCCCCTCTCTACAGCGCTGGATAATGGCCGGGTGATCCTATGCGACCGCATTGCTGAGCCGTGGGTAAGGACAGCAGGACCGGCCACTCACTGATGCTGTCTTGGGCTTAGCTCCCACTCCTCCCTACCCCAAGGAATCTGTTCCTGGTCAGGGATGAGTAAGCAGCTCAAGCACTTGGCTGTCCTGTTCTGGTGCCCTCCAATCCCCAGGCACTGAATGACGCTGTCTCCTCTTCCATAACTCAGAGCATGGGGGGAGCAGAGTCACTCCCAGTGGCTGCTGGCTGACTCAGTGAGCCACTTCTAATTGTCCATCAGATGCTTTTGGCTTGTGCAAAAGAGACAGATGGGGGTCACATGTGTATTGCAGCTGTGCCTGGATGCTCCACCTGAAATCAATCCCACTGTGCTATCTATACAGATACACAGAGAGATAGTCTCTGTCCCTAGATCTCACAGCTAAGTAGACAAAGAAGGGAGAGGAGTCACAGAGCAGCGAAGTGAACTGTCCAAGATCTGTGACAGATGGAGGGAAAGAATCCAAGTCTCCAGAAACCTAATCTCATCCCTATCCAGGAGGCCAGGCTGCCTCCACCAAATGAATGTGACTCAAACAAGAAAGGAGATGATGGGCCCTTCTGACCTTAAAGTCTGTGAGGCCCAGGGGCCTGCGCAGTCCTTGTCATGAACATCTCAGTCCCGGCATAAGCCAGCTCTGCTCCTGTTGACTTCAGTGGACACAGACACCAGCCAGCATCATGGCAGGAATTTCCAGTTCCCTGCTCTGACACCAGGGGCAGCAGGAGAGGGACTGTCTAGGGCAGGGGTGGGCAAAATATGGCCTGGGAGCCAGATCTGGCCTGATGGACATCTGTCCTGCCTGCTGCTCCCACTCCTCTCCATTCCATGTTCTCCATTCTGCCCCACCGCCACCACTCCCCCCCGGCTCCAGGGCTGGCTCTCCACTGCCCCCCAGGCCCCAGGGCCAGCTCTCTGCTGGACCCCCAGCCAACTCTCTGATGCCACACTGCCCACCATACTGGCTCTGCAGCCCCTGCTACTGCCTCTTCCCTGGGCTCCCTGCCGCCATACCACTCCCCCCACCGGCTCTGTGCCATTCCCCCAGCGGGCTCTCCACTGCCCCACCCCCCACCATGGCACCAGCCCACCCGTGAATATTATTGCCCACCCCTCGTCTAGAGAAACAGATAACCTAAAACACTAAAGAGTGTCATTCACTGGCTAAAATGTGTATGCAAGCACATGTGGGCCACTGCCCTCTGCTAGATGGAATCAGAGCCGTTCAACTGTGTGTCATAGGCCCCCTATTACCAGCATGAGAATCCCTTTGAGTTAGAAGGAGTTACGAGGCCACAGAGCCTGCCTCTTGCAGCCCCTCTATGGAATACGGAGGTGCCCACAGGCCAGGAGCTAATGACCAACTCCCATCAACTTCATCCAGCCCAGAGTTTGGCTCCAGAGCGAAAGGTCAGGGATTCCCTCACAAACCTGCTTCCATCTTTGCCTAGAGTAACTGAAGGGCCGGCTCCCCTATGGGGATGGGGTTTCTCTCCCTCACCCTCCACCCATTTGTTGTGTCATTCCAGAATGCCTTCTGGTTCAGTCTGGGATGCTGCACCTTCTTCCTCATCCCCAGCATCATCTTCGCCATCAAAACCACCAAGCACTTCCGCCCCATCAGGAACCGGCTAATGTAAGTGGCAGGTGTATGTGCTGGGGCCTGCGCCCTATACAGTGACACAAGGGACCCACAGGAAGGAGGAACAACTCAGGAAAAAACAGCTGCACCTTGATTTGGAGGCGTATTTACCTGTAGACTGATGGCCTGAGGTGAAGGGCTGCAACAGGGGCAGATGAAGCGAAGAGGGAGACAGAATGTTTTATTTGCTTTTGGTCAATCCTGTACCTTACTGGCATGCTGGATGGATCACTTATCCCTGGGGATCTTGTCCCTCTTTGGCTGCTTCCTGAACCTTGAACATGGCATCTAAGAAGTTCCTGCACAGACTGAGCACTTTACCTGTTTGCAGCCTGCAGGGTGCACAAGTGCAGGCATAGGCGATCATAGCGGGTGGGCAGGTAGGGCACTTTCCCAGGGCCCTGCGGGGGCAGGAGGGGCAGGGGCTCCGCTCCACGCTGGAGCCCACAGCGGGGCCTGCTAGGGGGGCTGGCAGGAGGGCCACGAGTCCACTGGTGGGCCCACAGTGAGGCCCGGGGTGGGAGAGGCAGAGGGGACCCACAGCAGAGCCAGTGGTAGGGCTGGGAGCCCACAATGAGGTTCCAGGGGACCTGCAGTGGGGCTGGCGAGGCCTGGGTGGGGAGGGGAAGTGAGTGGACCCATGGTGGAACCAGAGAGGCAGAGAGCTGTGGCAGGGTCACTGAGGCTCCGGGGCAGGCAAGGGGTCCTGTGGTGGGGCCGGTGAGGCCCCAGAGGGCTGGGGGACCCATGGGAGGGGGTGGACGGCCCATGGCGGGGCCAGTGGGGGGGTGAGGAGCCCATGGTAAGGCCCTGGGGGTGGACCCACAGAGGGGTTGGCAAGGCCTGGGGGAGGGGAGGGGATGGACCCACACGGAGCCAGCAAGGCCGACGGGGGGGCAAGGGGCTGTGGCAGGGCCGCTGAGGGCCCGGGGGGGGGGGGAGGCCCGTGGCGGGATGGGCAGAGGGAATGGAGGGACCCACACAGAGCTGGCGAGAAGGCTGGGGGTCCGTGCTGTGGCCATCATGGTGCTGGGGGGCTGTGACAAGACTGGTGGGGGCCCGCAGAGAGGCCGGGCAGGGGCAAAATTGAAGGACAGGGCCCCCCACATGACATGGGGGGGCCCCATCCTTGACTTTTGCACCATTGCACACAGGGGTTAGTTGAGTGCTGCACACCTTTGTCAGCTCTTCTGCCCAAGGGGCAATTTCCCCTTTAAGAGACAAGACAGGATAGATCCAGGAATTCCAGTGCAGAATTCAGAGGCAGATTAATGGCAAGCGATAACTTCTGTCCCCAACCAAAACCTGCCCCAGGCCTATCCAAGCTCAACTCACTTAATTCTCCAATGTTTCTGCCCCTCTTTATTGACTCCTGAAGTGCTCAACAAAGGAAAGGGATCATTTACCCACCAGAGCCTGGCTACTGTTTATTTGGCTGCAAGGTGACAACAGAAATAATATTGACTTCTCCCTTCTTTGCTTCCCCACCAGCTCTACTGGCTCAGAGGAGACATATCCTTTCCACATCCCCCGCGTTACAGCTCTCAAACTGTAGGAAGGGGTCTTCAGCATCTCCAGGTAAGGGGGAAACTAGTTAGTTTGGGAATTTGTATCAATGTGGGAGAGGATTCTTGAATCCCCAGGACTCCTGGACCTCTAGACCACTGGTCCCAGACAAGCTGTAGGTGGGCTCTTGGACCTTCAAGGCATCTGGGAATGGATATTCTGGGTTCTTCATATACCATGGAGATGGATGCTCCTGGACCCTTCTTTTGCAGGTCCACTTCTGAAGCCCTGAACCAAGATCTCCTTATAACTGTGTCATGGGACTCAATGGGTGTGTCTACACTTGTACACTTGTAAATACTCTGCGTCTACACTACACTTTCTTTACGTCGACTTAAGCAGCTGCTTAAGTTGACTTAAGGAAAATTAAGTCGACTTTGCTAAACCTACTTTTAAGTCAACTTTTGGCTAAAGCCGACTTTCTAAAGTCGACTTAAGCCAGTGTAGACGTGGAGTAGCCCTAAGTTGACTCTAAGTTGACTTAGGGCTTTCCAGGACTTCCCCACTGCCCTCCCTGCCAGGGTGGGTGGCACAGAGAGAGCCTGGCATGCCCCCCCACGGGGCAGGGCAGAGCTCCCTGGCACCTGGCCCCAGGTACAATGGGGCAAAGGCTGAGCCCCCTGGCACTTGGCAAGGGGTGCCCCCCCTGCCATCGTGGACCAGTCCCAGGTCCACCTAGTCCCTACATGTCGACCTAGGCATCCAGTGTGATGCTCTAGGTCGATTTTGTAGGGTCCCCCCAAAGTCGACTTAAAATTTAAGTGTAGACATGCTAAGTCGACTTAACAAAGTCAACTTAAAGTCAACTTTGTTAAGTCAACTTAGCTAAATCGACTGAAATTAACAAGTGTAGACATAGCCCATGTGACAAATAGTTCTGGAGGTTTCCCACACCCCTGAGTCAAAGCTGCCCTGTGAGTTCTCCCATAGTTATATATCAGTTGCTCTGGGGGGGTCATGACTGTTCATGTCTCCCCGGGTAACTGCTAATGATTCCTTTTACTTATAGGTCTCCTGGGGGAAGTGTCTGGATTCTGCCCAGTGCCAGAACCACCCCATCAGAAACACTTCCCTTCCATTCTGCCTCGCCCTCCCCATGTTGCTTCTGACCATCTGGATGAGACTCCTACAGTGACTCCAGCATTGGCCCCATCTTGGATATATCCTACCTCTCAGCCCTTTCTCCTAACCATTTCCCTCTAGTTAATCCCACTCACTGCAGCTCCAGTGACTTTGCACAGCAAGATAGAAAGCAAAATTCCTGCCTCATAGCAGCATCTCTACTATGTCTGCCAGGAAGGGCTCTGCCATGGTTCTGCATCTCCAGCCATCCCAAAGGGGAACCCATAAATCCCACTGATGTCCATGTTACCTGCCAGATTAATTCAAGTTGGCAACATCCTTCCAGCTTCAGGCTGCTTTATGATTCCAGCAAGTTTTTCTTAAGCTCTGTGAGTGTGTGAGCTGGCCTGGATCTCTCGGCTTCCTCCCTGGCCTTCTGCAAACACACATGCACTGGGCTGTAATGCTAAATTCAGGGTGCACAATCCCAGTCCATGTAGCCCCCAGGCAGCTCGGTGAGAATTCAGGCTCACACTCACTCAGATTGTTGGCTAGTAGGAAGATGGAGATGTGACCTGATGACTGGATGACCAGATCCTGAGGGCCAGGTACTCTCCGGTGCTAGCAAAGCCCAGATCTGGATCTGAGCCCCAAACCTTGGTCATTGTCTCGCTATTGGGCCACACAAAGCCCTCCACTCCAAAGATCCCATCAGACGGGGCCAGGGGCATGTGAAATCCATTTCCCAGTTCTGCAGCTCAGGCTTATCTCTGCTTGCCATGTGGGGGGTCTCCCTAGGATTCTTGCTTCCGTATTGACTGTCCCAGCCTGGCACTAGAGCACCACACTCGCAGAACGTCCTGCACTGCTGCTTGGGTGAAGCCCTAGCTGGGACTTTGGGGTCTCTTCCAGGAGGTGCTGGGCTCTCACTGCTGGAAACGAGGACACCCAGCCAGGTCTAATGCTGACCCCCAGCTGGGAGATTGGCTCCTCCATTCCCAGCTCTAGGTGCCTAGAGGAAACAGCTCTGACTCTCTCTGGGGTGAACATGGGTCTTTGTGCTTCCTTGGATTTCTTTCTGCCAATGAGCAAGATACTGAGGTCCTGTTGTATTTTAACCCATTTTATAGCGCCCTGGCATTGGGATTTAGAGGGCAAAGGGGTGTCAGTGCTCAAGGACGCCAATGCCATTAAAGCATGAGCCCCCTTCCTAACCATGACTGGCTTGTTGATTTGTGTGTTCATTCTGGTGCTGTGTTCTGGAGGGGAGAGATGGGCAAGGGGCTGCGTGGTTGGGACAAATCCCCTCTGTTTTCTCAAAGGCCATTTCCTCGGGCATCTGCCCTTGTGGATCTGTGTCAGAGGCCCCAGCTGGAGAGGAAGGCCAGTCCCTTGGTTACAGTGCTAGCCTTGGACTGGAGAAACCCTAGAAAATTCCTGCTCTGGTATAGGCCGGGTGGATGACTTTGCCCAAGTCACTTAACCTCTCAGTTAAGTCTTCACTGCAATTAACTCGGGATCTCTGACACTGCCCAGGTACAATCTGGACTGAGTAACAGCTGTGTCCCCTCAGCCTTCCATGCTTTTACACTGCTTTGCTGTGAGAGCTACCATGCCTGGTCTGCTCATACCCAGCTTCCGGCATGTCCCTTACCCCGGTTATGTATATGACTGCTCTATCCAGCCACTCATGAACTACACTGCAGAGCATCACCAGACCAGCAAGTCCCTGTCCCAGACCTTCCTCAGAAACGTCCATCTTGTTCTGCCCAGCTCACTCCTGGACAACGTCAGCTCATATGAAGTCCATGGTCTCATTGATAGAAAGTGATATCCAAAATCCTGTTATTCCAAACAGAGTTGCCCAGACACTTCAGTCCGAACACAATGCCTTAGATATAACAATGATGCAAATATATTAACTACAGTGCGATAGATTTTGCAGGGCTACAGGTAATGAGGCAGAAAAGTCAGAATTGGTTACAAGAGTAAAACGCAGCTCATGCAAAACTTAACGAGCTAAGTGAGTTCAAAGCAAAAGTCTCTCTAGCCCCCTGCTTCTCACCAGCAGTCTTACTGGCTGAATTCCATTCAGGAACGGTCCCCTGCCCAGTCCAGTGCTACTTCCTGGTTCTTCAGGTGTGGTCAGTGCCGTGGGTGGAGGGAAAGGGAAAGACCGTTTGGGGGTCTGTTCTCCCTTCTAGTTCTTTCTTTACTTTGAGCACCATCTCCAGCTGAGGCTGAGGAGACAGGAGCGCCACATGGACAGGAACCACAAGTTATTTCTTTGTCAAGATGTAGATTTTTCACACCCACCCTCTTCCCTTGCAAAGAATGGTCACTTAGCCAGGTGATGGTCCATTTGATTTCATAGGCACCTGGCTAAGGCATCCATGGAAAACCCAGTCAGCAGCTCCCCCTGTCCCACACCCCCGACCTCAGATTGGGCCAAGCATGCTATTTAAACATGGAGGGCACTAGCGGTACCTGGCCTGCTGCTCCAACAGACCCTGCTTTCAGTCCCTGCTGCAGACCCCAGCTCTGTTCCTTGGCTTGACTCCTGATCTCTGACTTCAGCCATGATCACTGACAAGACTCCCAATTCCAGACTCTGGTTCTGACCTTCAGCTTGACTCCTGGTTTCTAGCCCTGGCTCCTGCTCCAACCATCAGGCCCTGCTCCTGCTCTGACCATTCAGCCCAACTCCTGGGTCTATAGGCTTGGCCAGACTGCCCCTGAGCTGGTTGTGACATTGCTGTTGCTTGGGAGGTTTTCAGAGGCTCTAGAAGCACCAGTCCAAGGGATATGGAGGCCAGATGTTGACATCTGCAGGCTTTTCATCAGTGCCAGGGCTTTGGCCATTGAGACAAAGGCACCTATATACCTTTGAGGACCTGAGCTTTTGTCCTTGGTGATTGATATGCTCTGCCCAGTCTCATCCATGCTCTCCTAGGCCAGTGACTCTTGCTGACGTCTCACTGCTTTAACCTCTGACTGCTCCAAAGGGGCTGGTGCAGGGAGAAGGGAGTGCCTTGGTCCTGGGGTTTTGTGGACTCCCTGGGAGCTGCAGTGGTTGGTTGGATCGGTCATGAAAGCCAAAGGGCTCCAGGAGCCTGGCAGGACTCTTCCCCTCCAAGAGCCACTGCTGGGTTGGTTGTGTGTTTGTGGACACTGTGGGAGGGCTGGGGAGAAACCTCTCAACAGAAGCAGCAGAGCTATCTGTCATCCCTTCAGTCAGCCTGGCAGGGTGTCCATAACTGCAGGCAGCCAACTTCTGGAGAGTGCAGCTGACAGCCTCAATTACCAGGGAAACGACTCTGCTAATGAGCGCCTCCCATCAACACCTCTCCAGCCTGTCGGCCCAGTCAGGGCCCCTGCTGGTGGCTCATTCCAGCCATGAGAGGGGCACGTTAGTACCCACAGCCCCTCCATGGATGCTGATGACTTCAGCCTCCCCATCCCCTTGAAGGAAGCTGCAGTGTGTGACCAGGAAAACTGAGGCACAGAGCGATGAAGGTTCATGGTCACACAGTGAGTCCTTAAACTACTCTGCCTCAGACATGTTGGTGGATGCTCACATGTGCATTCACACACCACCTGGAACATATCCATACACACAAGCACACATACTTGTGAGTGCATGGCCGTGAGAACACAAATATGCATGTGCAAACTGACACATACCCATGCGCAGCCTGTCTTGCACACACAGACAATATAAACTTGTCTAGAATCTCTGTTCAGTCTCATTGAATTGCACTGGATCTCAGGGGAAGCACTGCACCAGGATGTCAGGCTGACTCAGAGCTACTGCTAGGCTGGAACTGATGGTCCTGGGGAATCTGTGTGATTCAAACCTCAGCTAGAATTAAGCCACCCCCTCCTGTACATAAATTTTCTTTGCAGCCTCTGGGTAGGTCAGGCATCACTTTTTTGACTGTGCAATAATTGTAAGGGACTGGAGTTGATCATCCAGTTGATCCCTTCCAATCCCATGTCCTGTGAATCACTTGCTCCATATAGCGATGAAGCCCCTCCTGCCTGGGGTCTGGATAGAGCACAGTGATTAGGAGCAAATGCATTTAAAATGGAAAGGGCTGCCAAGAACGGGGGGCAGATAAGAGTGGCTAGCACCAGGGGCTTTTTAGGATTTATGTATGCACCCAAGAAAGGCACTCTGCTGCGTGCCACAGCACAAAGGAGGGACTGGAGCTAGCTTCAGGAGAAGGGGGTGAACTGGGAAGGAAGTTTTGGGCAGAGATTAAAAAGCAAGGGGGTTTTAATCAGTGCTGCTGAGATTAAGTTGGATTAGGGATAGCTGGTTTGCCAGGGCATTGGGCAGCATTTCTGTCTGTTTTCCCCTGGTATGCAATCCCATGGGAAGGAAATGGCGGGGTCAACTGCATATGCCCAGCCCATTGGCAAGCATCCAGCGAGTGTCCTGCAGTTAGAGTAAAATCTGGAGAGGTGCTGGAGAAAGTTCACTCAGCACGAGGCCCTGGCTGGCCCTCTGCAACGGGGTATGGTGTGGAATGTCACCCCAAATGACGCTACAGGTTCTCAGCAGAGAGCTGACTCTGCTAGGCGCAGATGAGAAAGCCTCCTCAACACACCTGTAAATGCCTGAATGGTACCTGCATCCGTGTGAACGTATGCAGCTGAGCATCTGCGTGTGCACGCACATAAAAGGGCACAAAGATGCAGGTGTGTGCACACATGCGTGAATGTGCCCAAATGGACATAGATGTGCACATACCGACATGGGTGGGTGCATGAAGGCACTGGTACACACTCATATGCACAAGCTAATGTTCAGAAACATGAACATAAACATGTGGGCAAGGTACATGAAATGGATGTGTGTGTATGTGTACACATGTGTACCCATGACCATGCTTACAAGAATATGGATGTTCCCTCACATGTATGTGTAGGCATAACATGATAAGTACACATATGTACCCAGACATATGCATGTGCACACACATACGTATTCAAACCTTAGCTAGTTGCAGGACTGAATCAAGACAAGATGAAAAATTAGGATAACTGTTTCTGCCCTGTTCTTGCATTGCTGGTTCCATCTGGGCCCTGCAAAGATGAAATCTAGCTGGGAACTTACTCTCACAAGCTGGAGAAAGGAGCTCCAGAAATCAGGTTTGAATATGAGACAGGCTGGTGCTTCCCCTCGCATGGGTGGGTGCAGGCTCAGTGGATATGGAGTTGGGTCTCTGATGCTTTCCCAAGCAGAACCCAAACTTGAAAACGTCTCATTGGTCCAGCCGGGGAGCAGAAAGTTACCATGTGACCTAGCTGACCAACATCAGAGTCTTTGTGCATTGCCTGCCTCTAACTTTTATGAAGTGGCCTTTCTGTCAGATGGGGCCAAAGTCTTATGAGTTTCTGAGATTTCCATGGATGGAGTATTGTGATTACAGACTGATCTGTACTTTAGAGTCTTTTTGCTGCTCTTGAGTGTACCCTTTGTGTGACAGACCTCGCTATCTTCACCTCTCTCAAGGGGGGAATCACGGGGTCAAAAACTCTGGACCCAGATCTCTGGATGGCCGCCCTCCTCTAATTCTCACCCATCTGAACATGATGGGCCCACTAGGCCCAGCCCCTGCCACAGACCCTGCATCTCCGCAAGAAAGCAGGCAGAGCGCAGATGGAAAGCTAAAAAGACTTATATGCTTATTACGCCTCCTTGCAAGCTCCACTCAGCCCTGTTACTTCCAGCTCTTTATGTGTGTCGCTCGGGAAACATCTATGCTGCAGCTGGGAGGGTGCTTTCTGACTCCCATAGACGGACACACACTAGCTCCGCTCCAATGTGTGCACTAAAAATAGCAGCGTTGCCGTGGTGGCTCAGGCCATCTGCCTGAGTACATACCCAAGGAGGTCAGACTGATTGGACTGGAACAGCTAGCCTGCACTGCTATTTTTAGCACTCTCGAGCACAGCTAGCATTTCCATCCACCTGTGCTGGGAAGCATGCTCCCAACTGCTATGTAGACCCTCTGACAGCCCCCCAACTCCCCTCATCTTGCCAACAGTCACATCTTTAAGGTTTTCAAAGCCCCTTTGATTGTAGGTTTGGCCTGGAAAAAATCCACCTGGCCTGCCTAGTGGGCACCAGATTGGGGCTTTTTCCTACTTAATACTTTCCCCATTTGTAGCGCTAAAGCGGAAGATTTTGTGACGGACATGTAGTGGCACCCACACACCCCCACCCCCTCTGAGCAACCCAACCGTGAACTGATGCTGGGCTTCATGCTGGAGCCAGTCTCCTGTGTAACTCAGCTGGGGCCTGATATAAGGTGTTTTGCTGGTTTTTGCTGTTTTGCAAGGCTTGGCTGTGTTGTACTTTTATCTGTTCCTTTAAGCTACCTAGGCCTTGGGCCTGAGTGTGTGAAGGGAAAGCAGCCTTGATTACCCCACCTTCTCCTGAGATGCTATATATTAGCATGGCCCCTGGGAATCTGTGGACTTCACCACAGGGCCAAGGCAGCAAACTTTGCTGTGAAAACAAGGCACCTCAGAACCTTCCTCGGGGTCGTCTGCAATTGTCCAGGGATCCCTGACTGCTGAAGGGATTATTGTAGAAAGACAACAGAGTCCTGTGGCACTTTTAAAGACTAACAGATTTATTAATCGCATGAGCTTTCGTGGGAGAAAATCCCACTTTGTCAGACGCTTTGAAGTGGGATTTTCTCCCATGAAAGCTCATGCGATTAATAAATCTGTTAGTCTTTAAAAGTGCCTCAGGACTCTGTTGTCTTTCTACAATAGTTTCTACAATAGACTAACAAGGCTACCCTTTTGGAATTTGCTGAAGGGATGTAAGCTTCTGTCCATAGTGTTCTTTGCTTGCTTAAGGATTTATGTAGTCATCCTGGCATTCAATAAATACTTTAAATGGTCCCTGACTGCATCTGGTGAATCCAAAAGCGAACCTACCCCTGGGGTACTGTTTGGGGTAACACCATTGTTTCTCCTTGGCACTGACTCCAGCAGCCCCTTCTTGCTGTTTTGATTTCGGTCGGTTCCCTCCCTCACAGCCACCTTTGATTGGACTCAGAGCAGCCAGGCAGGATAACATCACTCAGGCAATTTACTGAGGTGCCTGTGGTACATATAAGCAGTGATACACCCAGCACCCACCTTCTCCACTAGGACTGAGAGCTTGGGAGATCTGAACTCGGATCTGCCCCAAGGAGCTGACAGTCTAGGACTTGTCTGTCAACGAGTCTCAGCTCCCAATAAAGTCAATGGATATTGAGAGTGCTTGGCATCTCGTAGAGGGTGACCTTCACCTCTCAGGATCAGGCCTTAAATTAGGGCCTGATCCTTCAGCCCTTACGGGGCATTGCAGAATTTAACTGTGAGCAGAGAAAGGATGCACATTTAGTTAAGGCAGCATAGGGCTGGGAACCAGGACACCTCTATTATCACCCTACTACTGACCACCTTCATGGCCTTGGGCAAGTCACTTAACCTATCTGGGCCTCGATTTCCCCCACTATAAAATAGTGATCTTGAAAATGCCTTTTTACACTTTGTTGAGAACCTTGTGTGCATGGACTAAGGACTAACCAGGATTTTAATGGGGGCGAGAAATAGCTGTTTCTTCAAAGGAAAGTGACTTCTAATGCTGCAGACAGGATGCTCTGGCTTGTTTATTGTAATCATGTCTCTGATGTCAGTATGAAACAGTGCCGCAGACGATTTCAACTGAAACCTTGTTTAGAAAGAAGCAGATTGCATCTGCCGCAGTGTCTAATGGCATGTGAGGTCGACTTCTCTGTTTATAATGGTTGCTATTGAGGTCCGACCCAGTTCAGGTTGTTGCTGATTGCAATTAAGCCTTCGGTGATGCCTGTGTGAATCTGAGCTGCATTATTCAGGGATCCCATCCCTGGAAACCTTTTTATGCCAAAATAGAAAACAGGGATCCATTCCTTAGGAGAATTTTGTGAAAGAGGGTCAAAATAGTGATCTATTTCTAGGAATTTCTTCTAGCACAGACCCAGGGAGCTGTTTCCAGAGATCTCCTAAGATGCAGTAAAATAAACTAAAGACCTCCTCTAGTGCAATACATGTGGAGACATCTCCAAGGATCCTGTTTGCTCCAGCACAGAGATTTGTTTGTGGGAATCTGTAAGGCAACATAGGGATCTGGTTGCAGAGACCTGCTGTGAGGTACAGCTGTTTCAGAGGAAGGCTGGTCCAGTGGTTAGGGCACTGGGCTAGTACTTGTGTGATTCATTCGACTCTCTGTTCTGCTCTAGACTTCCTGCATGACTGTGGGCCAATCACTTAGCCTTTCTGTGCCTCATTTCCCCTCCAGTGCAATGGAGTAACAGCACTGCTTTGCTCTATAGGTGTGTTGTGTGGCTAAAGAGGTTAAAAATTGTGAAGTGCTCAGATGCTACAGTAATGGGGGGGCAGATAAGCCCCTAAAATAGACTTTTTGGGATCTTCTCGGTGGGACACAGAACCTGGGATTTCCCCTCTGGTGCCTGGAAGTGGAGAACTTCCCCTTAAAATCTTCCCCTGGGTGCTAGGAAGCAGATTGTTCCAGTCCCATTTTTAAAGGGATTTTTATTTTAGGCTAATTGGCTTCCTTAAAAAAAAGAGAAAGAGCAGGAAGGGGGATGCTGCGGGTTCTGTTTCCATGGAAACTACCAGCCATAGGCTGCTGTGTTGTATGTCACAGTGAGGGAATAATGGCCCGAAAGGTAAACTTGGCATAGGGATGTTTCCTTTGTCAGGGATGTTTGAACAAAGACAAAAGCAGCTGCCAGGATCTCTGTCCCTATTTGCATCTCGTACGAGGTCTGATGAGAGTAACCAAATGGGGAGAACCGTAAATCTGCAGCCAGCATCTGCAACGTTTTGAACTGCCACGGCTGGTGCGAAGCAACGTGACTCTGGGCCTGCCACCACCGGCCTCTGGTTCTCCAGTGACTCCAGCCTCCACCGCACACAGCTTGACAATCATCCATCAGTCCCGCTGTACGAAGATGTTTGAAGACGTGGTGAGTAAAAATAAGATCCTGCCACGGATCTGAGCAGGATGAGATCAGGAGTAATGTTGACACACAATGGGCTAACTGTCCCAAGTGATGCACCAGCATTGCACAGCTGGGACCAGCATCTGTGTGGTCCCAGCTGGGCACAAAGTTGCTGTTTAACACTTCCAGCAGGTGGTGCTGAAGAGCACTTAGAATAGCAATAAAAGGGCAGGTGGGGAGTCAGATGTGTGCAACTCTCTCTGAGCATATGACCATCTGTCCAGTATAATTCAAAAGCATCTCTGTACAGGAACCTGATTCTAACACCCAAGACCAAATTCCAAGCTCCTTTACCAAGGAGCAGCAGGGTCCTTACTACTCAGGCCCAGCTCCTACTGCCAGTCACTCAGTGTTTTGCCTGGATACAGCTGAACAATGGGAATGATGGCTGGTGGTGTCTATGGGGCTAGCTACAGCAAATTAGTGTGCTGGTATTTCCAGGGGATACAAACCTGGATTGGGACTCAGTTTGAAGTTCTGTCCTTGGTTCTGCCACTAGCCTGCTGGGTGACCTTAGGCAGGCCGCTTAGCCTCTCTGTGCCTCAGTTTCCCCTTCTGGAAAAAGGGGGGGATGATGTTTCCTTTGTAAAGGGCTTTGAGACCTACTGATGAAGAGTGGTCTATAAATGTGAGCTATGGTTTTTTGTTGTGTGAGCGTGTCCAGGCAAATGATCTTATTCAGAAAAACATCTGCTGATCCGGAAACTTTCACCAAATTACAACAAAAATTCTCACCAGAAAGGGTATTGTTCAATATCTTCCTGTTTGAAATGTTTCAGTCATCCATTTAGGGAGCAGAGAGGGTTATCTTGTGACATAAGAAGCAACTCTTTGCAAACATAAAGGCAAAAGCCTGTTTGTGAGGACTATATGGTGGATTCTAAATGATTCTGGATTTATTCACAGGAATCCTGATCCATTTGAGAAAGGTTCCTGACCAGAAAAGTAGGGCTTAAGTCATTTGATAATTTAGTCACAGGGAATAATAAAACCAGCTCTAGAGCTGAGTAAAGAGCTTTTGTTTTATCACTCCATGATGAACAGAATCCTGAGTTTTGTTGAGCATTTACTGTGCTCTTCAGATCAGCACCTGGACCTGAAATTGCTATGGACCAGCTGGGTCTTGTCTCATTGTTCATTATCTTTCATTCCCCTTACGTTAAAGTTTACAACCTCAGGCTCATGCGATAAATAAATCTGTTAGTCTTTAAAAGTGCCACAGGACTCTGTTGTCTTTCTACAATAGACTAACACGGCTACCCCTTTGGAATTTAAAAATAAGTGCTTTGCTGAATCAAGGCCTTGGGTGCGAAGGTAGTTCAAAAGCCATCAGCCTGATGAGGAAAAAATAAATAGGAAGAAGAGAGAAAATTGAAATGAAAATAGTCTGGGATGTTTTAGCTGAATTTGTTTGCTGATGAAATTAGACATTTTGATGGAAATTTTCAAAGTTGAAACATTTCCATCAGTTGGTTGAAATAATTGGGGAGCATTGTGAAAATGTGGTTGATTTTTTTCCTCTTTTTTTCAATCAAAATTTGGATCAATTTGACAAGCTCTGTTAAGTTTCAATAAATAAATAACTCAAGGCAAAAACCACTTTCTTCCATGCATAGATGGGTATCCCTGGAAGTACCTGCTGCAAGGCCATTTCATTGCCCTGCTTCCAGCTTTCCTCCATGGTGATGCTTATGCGGTGGCCGCTGTCCAGTGGGGACTTAAAAGCATGACTTACTATGGCTTAAGATACAGAACGGCAACGTTCTACAGTTTGCTAGTGATTAGGCAGTGGGTGTGTTGTGACCATTACAAATCACGCAGGCCACTATCATTTCATTGTTTCCTTGGGCTCTGCCTGTGTATATCCATGTGTTGTCCGTCTTGAACTCAGATGGGAAGCTCTTCAGATCATCTATCCGTTGTATGTCTGTACAGCATCCAGTGCAATCAGGCCTTCCTTTCTAGCCACCAAGCCAATGTAACTGTTTAATTAGAGATATAGATTAATGTGCAACCTATCTTAGACCTGTGAGTGTAGCCCTGATTGAGACTTAAAAGATCTGGGTTCTGGTCCCAGATCTACCATGTGACCTTAGCAAGACGATTCTTCTCTCCCTGCCTCCATTTCCCCCTTGGCAAAAGGCAGCTAGTGAACACTGAGATCCTTGCTGTGGTTGTCAGACCCAGATGCTTTGCTATTAATGCAAACTATGTTGCATTCCTTACTATAACATCCCTCTCCAGGACAGAGATGATAAAAATCCACTTCCTAGCCCTCCTTCACTGACCTGGGACTCCTTTCTTATTGATACGCTTCACCATGCCTGCTCCACCAACAGACACCTACGCAGACCACAAACAGCTGCTACTTGCTCTCAGAGAGGGAACCTCAGCATGCAATTATATCCCACAGTCCAAATAAATACAATAGGGTTGCCAGCTCTGCGTAGCCAGATTTAAGTGATCTCATGTGTTTTCTTCATGTAATACTCAGAAAATGAAGAAGAGGCGTCTTTATCCATCACATAGCACTTGCAGATGAAGTATGAAGGGCCAGCTTCTGAAAAACCCCACTAGGTGCCTAGCTGCACATTTTGGTGCCTAAATGTCATTGAAAATTTGGCACAAAGTGCTTTTAAAGACTTTCAGGGTGCATTTAGGACCACAGATGAGGTTGGTGCATTTGTTCTCCCACAGTCAGGCCAGATTAGAGCTGCTGATGAGCGAACACTCGCATGATCTGACATTAAACTGAAATAATACCCATCATCACTTGCATCCACAGATACCACTTTACCAATGGGATTAAGTCTGTAATAGAGGGAGGCCTAGCACCCAGTTCTCTTGAATTTGTAATCCATATATTGAGCCACACTTGAGACCACTGCACAGCCCTTTAGAGTCTTTCAGTTGTAAACTCTCTCCCTCTGGATTTTCTGTCTCATGGGAAATTCTGCAATTTTGAATATTTTTCTGAAATGGAACAAAACCAAACATTTTCTAAAGAGGAAAGATCTTAGGGCTTGACTTCTGTTTGCATCAGTCCAGGATGAGCAGAATCCTGCATGGTGCTGAGCATCTATTGTATTAATCAGGTCTGCACATAAATTGTACAGACCATTTGGCTTTTCTATTTGATCGTTCATTATCGTTTATCCCCCTTGGATTAAAGTTTTCAGCTCCAATTCTCTTATGACTTTTCAGTCTCATTGAAGTCAGCCAGACCATTTTGGAGAGAGAAAAGTTCAATTCCTGTCCTTTTGCTGAGATAAAATTAAAACATTCTGTTCCAATTTTGAGCTTTTAAAAAACTTTTTGTGATATATATTTTAAAAATCCCACAGTGAATTTCACTTTTAAACAACTTTTCAAAAAGTTGCATTCCATACATGTGGAAACAAAACACTGGAGCATTCTGAAAAAGCTTCCTTTCATTTTTTCTGAGTGAAGTTTGATCCAAAATCAACATATTTTGGGAGACATTTAGAGGTGGGGAAAAGGGATAGCGACAGCCTGGTTCAAAGCCAAAAGGCGGAGATGAACCAACAGATAGGCCAAAGGGGCAACTCCACAGCTGGTGTGAAGTGATGTAAATGGGGCTTTGCTGATTAACACCAGATGAGTGAGTGGCCTGGAATATGCTCTCATGCCTGTCTTGGAGGATTTACAAGTGGATGTGAAGGGAAAATTAACACTTGTTTTAAGGGCTGTAATATTTTGGTCTCGCAACCAGTAAACACGGGCTCTCAGCTGCTCTTAATGTTCTTTTGGGGCCCAGACGCCATTGTTTGCATGAAAGGGCAAAGGTGCTATTAGGAGCTGTTTACACCGTGAAAATGAGGGCATGGAGCGGAGGGATGGGTGTATTAACGAGGTAGGCAGCACCAAGCAGCATGCAGTCAGGAGAACAAAAGATTCCCCGGGGTTTTTTTGAACACTGGCATTTTGTGCCTTCGCTGACTGCTCGGTTTGGCCTGCCAAGTCTTATTTTTCCATCCCAGGATGGACTCGGTGAATTGCATCCACCATACAAAAGATCTCAGCGTCTTTATTGTTAATTAAATTGCAGTTGCACCTGCAGGCCCCAACAGGCACTGCACGGACACATCACGAGAGTTCGTGCCCTGAAAAGTTCTCAATCAACAATATGGGGGTGGGGGGAGAGGAAGGATTGTTTGTTAACCCTGATTTTACAGTGCAGAAGGGAGCCACAGAGTGATGAGGTGACATGCCAAAGGTCACGCAGCAGGGAAGTGACAGAGCTGGGAATTTAACCCAGGCCTCCTGAGTCTCCAGCAAGTGGGTGAACTACAAGCTTGCCATTAACCTAAAGCAACAAATGAGAAAAAAAACCTTCCTCATGTGCTCACAACAGGAGACTTGCTCAAGCCGTCATGGACTGCGTTCGGTGGATTTGGCTGATTGAGCCTCACACAGTCTCTGAAGATGCTGCTCCTGATCCCTGGCAGATCAGCCTTCTCCAGGCCCATCAGCATTCAAACTTCCCTCCTCATCTCATGCTCTAAAGGAATGGGCACTTGTGCTGGTACCCTCATGTAGGGCCCGTGTCTTCATGGAAGGTGCTGCTTCTTCGGCCACCCTGCCCACCCCATCAGGGGGCAGAGATCTGAGTACCATCATTCCACCGAGAGGAAAGGCATTCACCTGACTGCCAGGTACCCTGATGGTAGCATCTGCTTCTAAACCAACCCTGTCCCCCAGAGCATCTACCCCATACATCACCACCTTTGCCCACGGACTGACTGTCCACCAGTTCACCAGGTGCACAAGGGCAGGAGAGGCGGCCAGCATTCGCACTGTGCTCCGGTGGAAAGGGAGCCATACTTGGGGTGTGCCTTCTGCAGAGCCATGAGGTCTGGAAAGGGGTCAGGGCGACTCTAGAGCCTGGCAGAAAGAGGGGAAGGTTGGAAGTGCGGTGGAGGTGGGGGTCAGACCACGGTGACACATGGAATGGAAAGGGTTAAGAGACTGGAACTAGAAGAGCTAGAGGTGGGAGTGAGTGTGAAGGTTAAGGAGGATGTTTGTGAGTTATACAGCCTGAGATAACTGATCTGTCTATCCCATACATGTCTGTTCTTCTAATCCATGCATATGTGTCTGTTCCCATACCCATCTCTTATCTGTCCATCCATCCCCATATACATCTCTCTATCCCCATATAAACCTACCCATTCCCTTCCACTTCTGTCCTTCCCCATACCTACAGCTGTCTATCTATAGATCCCTTACACAGGGATCTATCCCTGTACACACCTCTATAAATCCATCCATTTCCATATGCACCTAACCATCCCCATACACATGACACAGAACCATCCCCATACACACCTAACCATCCATATTCCTACAGCTGGGATTTATCCCTGTACACACCTATATAAATCCATCCATCCCCATACACATCCGTCTAACCTGATACACACCTATCTACCCAACTAACCCCATACACACCAATCCACCCCCATTCACACCTATCTACCCATCTAACCCCATAC
>ML685810.1:10738851-10889227 GCA_007922175.1 Pelusios castaneus
ACTCCATACACACGTACCTGTCCCCATGTGCCTACCTCTCTCTCCAGCCTCACACAGCTCTAACCTCCCCTGGCATGTGTCTCTCTCTCTCCCTTGGATGCCACCGTAGCTCCCCGGGCTCTGCGGTGCGGGCTGTCTGGATCCGGGAGGGGCCGGCTGGTGAGCCGCGCGGGAAGGGCTGTGGAGGGCCGGGGCCGAGAGGGTTAAGGGGCTGGCTCTGGGGCGCTGGGCGGAGGCTGAGCGCTGAGTCCAGCTGGCAGCTCGGAGCCACGATCCCGGAGGCTCCCGCAGCAGCAGCAGCAGCGACGTCGGGGCTCGCCAGCCATGCAGGTAGCGAGGCCAGCCCGGCAGGGAAGGGGGACGGCCGGGCCCCCCCGGACACTTTCTCCCTTTGCCTCTGGAGCCAAGTGCCCCCAGCCATCCGCCCCGCGCATCGGGGGGGCCAGGCAGGGAGAATTGGGGGCCCGAGGGCGAGGCTGCCTGAGCCGTGCTGGGGGTCCGGTGCAGGGTTGGAGGGGGGCGTCCCCTTGCTGTGCCCAGGGCGGTGGTCTGCAGAGAGACCCCGGGAAGAGCTGCCCCTACAGCCGCTTGGTGGCGGGCTGCTTTGGAGAGCCCCGGGGGACGGGGCAGAGGCAGAGGCAGGACCACCCCTCGCTGTGGTGAGATGCCCTGAAATCCTGCCATGGGGCTGGATCCTAGAGGGGCAGGCAGGGGTCCCTGGGAGTACCTAGCACCCCAGGACACAGGATCCATAGATGTCTGCAGTTCCTGTTCTGCCCCCCTCCCCTTGCCTCAGCCCCCTCTCCAACTATTTCCATCCTGCTGCCTACCCCATCGCCTCCTGACCCAGCACCTTCCGCTTACGCCCCTGCCCCACTCCCTTGTTCCATGCTCTTCCTTTGACCTTCCCCCAAGAACTGAGCACCTGCCCTTTCTCTTCCCCATGCTCTGGGATCCCCCCCTTTCGCCCAGCCCTTCCTGTCTACTCCAACTCCTTCTTATTCTCCTTCCCACCCATGGACTTTCCTAGGCTCTCTGTAAATCTCAGATTCACCCTTATCTCTCCAGTTCCGTTCCCTTTTGTCTCACTCCTCGCACACTCACCCTATTCCCTCTAGCTGATGGTGGGGCAGCCCTGGGTCCTGAACTCTAGTTACCTCCCAGAACAGGTGCAGCCTGGGCTCCCCCCACCAGCACTTCTCAATTCTGAAAGAGCCCTGTAAAAAGCAGAGGCGAGATGGGTCTCCATGGCCTGTTCATTCCTTGGCTACTAAGACTTTCAAACGGGTCTGGGGAACCAATTGGTATATGACTTGTGACTTTGTGCTGTTTCCATCAGCCCCCAAGGAACAGGGCTCACCCCCCTCTCCGCCAAACTGGTCAAAATTGTTCATCAAGACATTTGGGGGAGAGAGGGGAAAGATGACCACAAAAATGGCTTTTCACCACAAATTGTCATTTTCATTTTGGTCAAAAAATGTTTTTTGAGGAAAACCCAAAGTTTTCCATTTTCAGGGCATTCCCTCTTTCTTTCAATCTCTCTCGTTGCTTTTTTTCCAGTGTGCAGGGAGGGGAGAGACAAGGGAGAGGACCCCAAATCTGAATTTTGTTGAGAACGGCCAACCACAGATATTTAATCTAAAAGGCAAGAGGCTCAGAGAAAAATTTCAAATGGAATGAAAATGTCTTTTTTTTTTTAAATGGCAGAAGTGTTTGAGTTTCATCCCTTCCTCCTTGTTTTATGTAGGTCACTGAGCAAGTCTTGAATGCAAATACCCGTCAGTCACTGTTGGCCTGGGCTGGACAGGAATTGGTGACCTAACAAGATCAAACTATAATGGGCAATGGATGGTTTGCCACTGATCCCTTCTCATGGGGGAAGCACGGCTTAATTGCTAGTGTGGACGGGCCATGCCCAGGTTTCATGATGTCTGGGTCCCATCTACGCTAGCAGTCAGACAGGGGAGGGTGCTTTGCAAACAACTGGTGTCATTTTCCTAGGTGCCCTGGTGCCCTCCAGTGTGGTCCCCCATGCCCTACGGGTCGTGGATGAGCCTGCCAGGGAGAGATGTTTTTCAAGCATTAATGCTGGGATCTGTAAACTAGGAAGGGGCCTTGTTTTCTGGGCCACAGATGGAGCTTGCTGTCCTGGGGTGTGTGTAACTTTAAGGCCTACAGGTCATCTGACCCGCGTGTTGCTCTGCTAAAAGGCAGCGTGCAGGGCTTTCCAGCTTAGCTGGAGGGCCCCTTCAGCTTGTTCTGCTTGTGCCTAACATCTGGCTGAAGTGGGAGCTTTGTCAGTGTGGTTAAAGCTGTCTTGCAGCAGGGGACTGTGCAGTTTGCAAGTAATCAACCCTGCTCTACACCTCCCATATTGACAAGTGTTGCTGTAAGAGACCCAGCCCTGCCTCTTGCTTCCAGACAGGGCAGCCTCTGGGGGCGATTACCACTACCAGGTTCCCACTGCAGAATGTTGCTCCATTTATTTACCGCCCTCCTGGTATTGATCCTTATGCTTTCCCTCCCGTTCCATCTCTTGGATACCCTGGCCTCTTCCACTCTCCCTCTCTAGGTTCTTACATTGCACCTATCACCCTAGGAGCTGACTCTAGCGTCCAGCACCTCTTCTTCATTTCCAGTCAATTTCTCGTCTTTAAATCCACCCCTGCTGCACCCTTTATTCAGCCCTGCCCTTTTCCTTGGCTCTGGGACATCCCTTGATTTGTTTTCCTCCTCTCTCAGATCCTGAAGTTGGGTCTGTCTCTGCTCGGCAACCCTCCCCCTGATTTCTGCAGAACCCTCTGTCCTGTCTCTCCCTGCCCCTTTCTACCCATTTCAGCCTGGTTAGTGCTAACTATTGAAGGGTGAATTAACCCAGGTCTCTAACTCAGCCTGACTTGCTGTGATGAAGTAGGGAGACTCTTGGGATTGTCTTGGTGTGTCATGGGCTGTGCCTCAGTTTCCCTTGCTTTCTGGTCACATAGTCTGGTGATGGGACCCAGGTGTGCGATTATTACAGGGACCACTGCAGAGCGGATGGGATCTCCCCAGCCACACATAGGTAGACCTATTCAGGACCCCAGCCCCCGGCCGGCCCAACCAGTCACACAGGTTGGGGCAGGTCAAGACCAAGGGGCGGTGTCCACCTAGCTTGGGAAAGACAAAGGACTATTGGAAGGGCCTGGGGAGAGAAAGGGAGTGCCATGGCATGGGCCTACGAGAATGCGGCTGCAGAGGATGGCTCTGTGTACCCCTCAGTGGGTCACTGCTGTAACCTCTAGCCAAGTCTTTCTGTGTTGTGATCTGGAGAGCTAATATACCTTTGACTTCCTCACTAGCTGAGAGTCCCCTCTGACTGAAAAGCGGGGTGCTGGTCTTTAGGGCTGTGGAGGAACAGCCTCACTGAGGGAGGAAACCCTCACTGAGGGAGTTCCAGACGGAGCAGGGGTCAAACCCTCTGAGGCTGGATTTGGGAGCTGGCTGCACTATAGCATGGAGACCTCAGCTGGACTGGGGCAGACTCCCCTGTAGCTGGCAGAGTCCTGCTCAGCGGTGACCAGAGGGACCCAGGCGCAATTTCTGACAGGCTCTGTCGTACTCGCAGCCCAACTGGCAAGGAGTCCTGTGGCACTTTTAAAGACTAACAAGCTCATGCAATAAATACAATTGTTAGTCTTTAAGTTCCCCATCTTCAAAGCATTTGACAAAGTGGGATTTTCTCCCATGAAAGCTCGTGTGATAAATAAATGTGTTAGTCTTTAAAAGTACCACTATACTCCTTGTTTGTTTTGCGGAACTAGACTGACATGGCTACCCCTCTGGCTTGCAGCATGCTCTCTTAAAGAGCAGGTTCTGCCCTGTGAAAACCGTGACACAACAATAGTATGGCATGACTCCAAGCCCTCTGCCCCCATGTGCACCAGTGAATCTGCAGGCTCTAGTGACTTAGGGATGAATACAGTGCAGGTGGGAGGTGTAATCGCCAGCATGGGTAGATACAGACATGATAGCTCTGCTCAAGCTGGTACCTAAAAATAGCAGTGTGCCCACAGAACTGTTAACTAAGTTCCTGAGTGAAAAGCCGGGCTCTAACTTCTGGGCTGTCCCACTCCAAGGCTGGACGCAGAGGCGGCTTTTGAGGTAGGCAAAGCAGGCACACGCCTAGGGCCCCGAGCTGCAAGGGGCCCCATCGCCTGCCCCAAAAGTCACATCTGCCTTGGTCTGCAGCAGGAGGAGAAGCTGGCCCAATGGGCCAGGGCCGTGTGGGGGGAGCTGGGGCCAGAGTGGTGGGGGAGGCAGGGCCACAGAGGGGGCCCTGCAGGCCTATAGGGGGCCCCACAATGGGCCTTTGCCTAGGGCCCCCAATAGCCAAAGGCCGCCTCTGGCAGGATGGTAACTGAGGGCAAGGTAGAACTGGCAGATCTTTACTACTGGAGACCTCTTGCAAAGGTTGAATCCCAGGTTGATCTAACAGAGCTGGCAAACAAAAGTCCTTTCTGCTTTCTGCCCATTTGATTTGGAGCCCTTCGGACGTGCTGCACCATGCCATTTTTAGAGTCCTGTTGCAGAGCAGAGTTGTGTCGCCCCGTGATTGTCATTAAGGATTGAGGAGAAGGGGTGTGACTCTCCATTAGGGTTTGGAGCAGGGGTTTGAGTGCACTAAAATCCACCAGGCTGATTTGGTGGGACTTCTTCCACTTGTGGGTGGCATCTGAGCTCTGGAAAACAGGTCAGTTCAGGGTCTGAATACTCCAAATCCCAGTGGCAGGGGAGGGTGGATTTAGGACTCCAGATGAATGATAACTTTTGTAACAACCCCCATGTGGAGGCTGATGGTGCAATTGCACGGCAAAACCCTGGTGCGCAGAGCTGCGTGGGCTAGAAGGGAGCTTGGCCTGCATAATCCATTCCGGGGGCCCACGAGTTGCTGGGGAAGGAAGAATGCTGCACCCACGGTGCTAGTGCAAAGCTCTGGTGCTCGACTTTCAACCTCACTGCTTGCTTTTGATGTCCCAGCTGGGCTCCTCCAGATCAGTTTTAATTTTAGCTCCTGTAATTGCTTTGTCGGTTGTGAGTAAACAGCTCTCATTCCCACCTCCTCTTGCCCCATTCTATCTCCTTCCTTGATAATGGGCCAGATAGCTGAACAAGGCTGGAGAATCTGTGAACTGCTTAGACCCAAAGCAGTCTGGCACAGTAAGTGGGGCAGTGCCAAGTCAATGGGGTGCTCGCCCCATGAGTAACAGTCTGCAAGCATGCACTGGTGCAGTATGGAGCAGCTGGATGCAAAACTGGAGTGAAGGGGGTGGGTTGTCGGGGCATGACAGAACAATTGGTTTCCGTGGGGGCTTGTGTGACCAAGCTCATTGAGATGTTGTTGTGGATGTAGAAGAAAGCAGTCCCTGAGTGATGGCCAGGTGCAGGGGAAGGGATGGAACGATCTAAGATGGGGTGAAGTCAGGGACTAGCAGATTGTCTGTTGCTACAGGGAGTGCAGAGAAGTTTGGGCAGTAGGTAGAAGAAGGGAAACCAGAGGCCTCAATCCTGGGCAGCTGGAGGCCACAGCTGGCGTTGTGATGGCAGCAGCAGAAGTGAACTGCTGCCCAGTGTGGTCTGTAAGAATCCTCTCACAACCCAGCTGTGCATCCCTGCCCCTTCTCTTGCTCTCTGCAGGTGCTAGTGGGCTGAAAGCTTGCTGTCGGAGCCAGCGAGGTACTTCATGGCAAGGCTGGCTTTGCCACACCTAGTACTGGATAAAATGGACATCCAGTCACATGTCACATGCTTCCTGAGATCGTGAGTTCAGGACCTCCCTTTGGCAGTTCCACTGACGGCCTAAGCCCTAGGGTTTTGGTGTCTGCTAAGCTCTGGCATCCATAGGCAAGAGCATGGTGAATTATATTCCCAGTTGCTAGCCTTTGTTAGGTCCAGCACCCACATTTCTAATTTCCCCAGTATTTCTTTCTCCCTTGCTGGTGTTTGCAGTTGCTTCCTGTTTAGTGTTTTCCATAGATATCCCAGAAGCAGGACCAGTGTCGCGGCAAGAGTCAGATCAGGGAAGGAAGAAAGCTGAAAGGACATCAACTCAATGAGCTATACTGGGGAGGGGAAGTCAGCTGTCTGTCTTGGAGCCAGTGTTGCCTAGTGATCACAGCAGAGAAGGGGAGACAGGACTCATGGGTTTGGTTCCTTGCTTCAGAAGAAAGTTTTTCTGGTCATTAGGACAGAAGAGCAGGGAGTGAGGACACAGGAGTTCTTTTTATGACAGTTTTGTGACTGAAGCTCTGTGTAACAACACCTACCTTGCAGGAGTGCTGGAAGTATTAACTAGTTCATGTTGCCAAAGCCCTTTCAGATTCTATGCCAAAGAGGCTTAGGAGAAGGGCAAAGAATTACTGAGTTTTGGATAACATTTAAGCTACATTTCCCCTGCTGCAGCTCTGAGCCAGTCACTGCTTGTTCCTTCCTCAGCCCCTAATCAGAAAAATTGGTCCCATTTGCCTTTAGAACATCCTTATGTGTGTCTAGTGTCCCCTCTCTGGAACCTTTCCTTCTGCAGGCATGGCCACGCCCAGCTCCTCCAATTCTCTCATCCTTCACTTGAATGGCTCCAGTTCATCATCTAGATTTCTTAAGATTAAAAAAAGTGGAGGCCCATGGCACTGCATTCGCACGTGATGTCAGGGAAAGATATTGCTCAGCATCTATAAACTTTAACCTCTGTACGGGGGTGGGAGGGAAGGGTATCAGTATCATGAGCCTGTATCTATGCCTCAGTTTCCCCTTCTGCATAAGGAGGGAAGAGACTCCCCCAAGACCCTGCAGTGGGCCTATTTTGTTACCTTGGACATCCTGGAATTTGCTTTTTTGTGGCTCCCTGAAACTCAATTGAAACTCTTGAATTTCCTCTGACTTTTGATGTGAAACAGTCATTAGGTCCCGGTTCACTTGCAAGGTCTATGGTGAATTCTGTAAGCTCATTGAGGGAGGGACTAAGTCATAGTAAACAGCTGTTGATTTCCACTGCAGAGGTGGCTGCATTTCAATGGTGAGCCAGTGATTGCTTGAGCCAGATTCTCTGAAGTCAATGGAGTTACACCAGACAAGAACATGGCTTCTTGTTGAAGTGCTTTGAGATCTATATGTTCAAACAGGGCCTTAAACATGTACTGGGATGTTAGGGCATGGGTGTAACAAATGCTTGCATCAGAGAGCTCCTATCCATGAGAAAAGCAGACTTGTGACACCCAGCAGAAGTGTAGGAAGTGTGTGTTTGTGGTGGAGGCTTTTGGGATGTGGCTCAAATGATCCATGTCTCCTCTCTCTGATTCCAACCTGGGCGGTGTCTGACTGGGCCAAGGTTCCCTAGAAAAGGTGTACCTGTCAGGTGCAATTAGCCCAGGCCTATAAATAATGCACAAGCTGATGAAGCTGGGAACAAAAGGGGAAGAGCTGTGCATTATTGATGGCCAGCGCCGAGGAGGAGATTGTGTGGAGGGGCAAAGGCTGCACTGCAGTCCCACACGTGCCGTGGGGCAGACCATATGTGTCATGCCTTCCCTCAGCCCAGAGTCCCTGTTGCTTCTCAGCCCTGCTGGAGCAGAACCTTAAAGAGCTGGGAAAGCTCCCTGCAGGTTTGGGAGCCTCCACGTAACCTTATCAGTCCTGAAGTCGCCCCTTTTCTGGAGGAAAAGTTCAAAGAGTCAGTTTCTTCCTCTGTCCGCCCCCTCCAATCTACCACTTAGCAGGCAATTGATGACCCAGTAAAATTATCAATCATGCTAGACTGAGGGTCCCACAAGCTATCTGAGTTGGGATCAGTAGATGGAGGAGCACTTGCTCAGACTGGATTCCAGCTGGTTCCTCTCAAATCCCCTCAGTTCTGGGACTTGACTGCTACCAAACTTCTTCTCTTCCAGCTCAAGAGCCTTGGATCTTGCTGCATTGTGTCTTGTTCCCTCTGCTCCATCCCGCAAGCTCTTACTTGCCCAGCAGCTCTCTTAGGGTGCGTCTACAATTACAAATTAAGTCAATTTAAGGAGGCTTAAGTCGACTTAAACTACTCTGCGTCCACACTGGGCTTTCCTTATGTTGACTTAAGCATTTCCTTAAGTCGACTTAAGGAAAAGTTAAGTCAACCTAATAACACCTCGTTTTAGGTTGACTTAACGCTTAAGTCGACCGTATTAGGTCGACTTAAGCCAGTGCAGATGGGGATTAGCGCCTAAATCCACCTTGTTAAATTGACTTAATAAGGTCGAGTTAAAGTCAACAACTTTTGTAGTGTAGACATAGCGTTAGATTTTAGCTTTCCCTTCCACTAGGCACGTGCCCAACAAAATCCACCAGAATCTCACCCCATGCCTCAGCTGGGCGGAGGGGGCACATGCTCTCTGGAGTGATTTTCCAGCTGCAACATATCAATACAGTTCACCAGCTCTAGGAAACCAGAGTGGTTCCTGCCACCCCGCCTCGGCACACGTCTCTGGCTTTCTCCACTGTGGCTGGTGTTTTGGGTGTGATGTGGGAAGATGTTACTTGCAGCCTGGTCAGCCATGAAAATAGCTTGACATGTAGAAAGGAAGAGCTGGGATGATGAGTATGGACCAAGATAAGTGAGTTCCTTCTGGATCCCGACGCTGTCACAATGTGGGCTCGCTGGACTTGAAACAGTAGCACAGTCATGAAGAGGAAACTTAGGAGTCTGGGTCCTAGTTCCCCTCTCCTGAATTCTATTAGACCTTCTTCATTGAGCCATGTCTTAGCCCTTGTCCCAAGTGCTCAGATTCATAGAATCATAGAGGCCTGGAAGGGACCTCTGGAGGTCATCTAGTCCAGCCCCCTGCTTATACTAGGATTCAACTGTTGGCTTTGCTAGTTCTGCTCTTTTCTGGGATGCCACAATAATACCCTTTTGGCAGGAGCCCATGGGGTGAATCCCAGGAAATCTTCCCCACTCTCTGCCTTTCTAGCAGATGACCCTGCAGATGAAGCTGGCTAATTTGCTGTGAGCCACTGGTGTGAGCAAGCCTGACTCTGCTTAAATGGGAAAATCCAAAACTTAAAAATAAAATCAGCAAATAAAAAAAAAACAAAAAAAAACCCAAGCTGGTCAAGCTTGTCATTTTGCTAGGCTTTAAAAAATGGGACTTTCCATCCATCTGTCTGCAGGGTTTATCTGGCTATGAACCATTCAAATCACTTCAGTACCACGCAGCCCCTTTGGTCTGTTGAATCATGCGTCGCCTCTCACTGTGACCTGCGCCCTCCGGTCCAGGAGATGCATCTTGTGCAGCACGACAGCCTGCCTGTGAGGGGTGTGACTGGAACTTGAGAGAGACCGGGGCTGCGGTGTGAGCAGCAATAGCCATAGGGAGCTGGCTGAATCTCCTCACTTTGCTAGCTTGGGCTTCTTGCCTTTGCCAGTCGTGTGTCCTCTGGGAAAGGTGCTGTTCCAGTGGTGAGATGGGCTGGTGGGGATGACTGATGGGGTAAGTGACACGTGTTTGGATTGTAGTGGCATCTGCTTCCCTGCCAGCCGGGTGTCGCCTTGGTCCGGTTAAGCTAAACTACTTAAGCTAGCTGACGGAGGATGCGAGTCCAGCTGCTCCACTAGGAGCTTATAGAGAGCTGTTATCTCAACACAGGCTCCCATCCAGTGATTTTTGAACAGCTGCCTGGCTGTGGTGAGGGGAGAGAGGCAAAGGGAAGGTTGATTTAAAGCCACGAAGTGGGATTTTCTCCCACAAAAGCTCATGTGATAAATAAATGTTAGTCTTTAAAAGTGCCACAGGACTCTGTTTGTTTTTCTGCAATAGACTAACACGGCTACCCCTTTGGAATTTGAATGGAAGTGTAGGTGGAAGCCAGCCAGGCTGCAGATTGCTCTGAGGACAGGTTCCCAGCAAAATGAGCCCCCTTCCTGCGATCAGAATGCTGCCTTTTTCTGATATTTCCTGTTGGGTGGCACGGCAGCAGAGCCACTTGGAAAGGGCCCGTGGGGCAGACCATGCAAAAATAAGGAGCTGAAATGGGCTAACACCAGCCCCTAGTTCTGGTGGCTGGTGTGAGGCCTTAAACAACTCAATGACCTGACTAAAGAGACCTTTGTAAACTAATGTCCAGCTTAATTGCAGACAATAATGGGAGATCAACATTTCCAGAGAGGGATGGGGCGAAATCTAGTGGCTCAGAGCAGGGACTCAAGAATCACTGAGGCCAACAGCCTTTAGGTACTTCCATTTTGGCTATGCAGCTGGACACCTGACATGTATCAAGTTAGGTCCCCAAAACAGTGGATACTTTGGAAAAGACTGGCCTTGCACTCTGTGCCTCACTTTCACCATTCATAAAATAGGTATAAGGGTCATTGGTTGGCTAATCAGTGCTTGCCAAAGCCTCAGAGCTCCTGGGTGGCAGATGGTCCTGATATGCCATTATCACTTCCAGACGGCCCCCAGTACTGTAGCATTGTCACGGCGCCTTGCATGCAATGAAAAGCAAGGCTGTCTCTGAAGGCCTGACTGATTGAGGTCGGTTCTCCTTTGAGCGAGAGAGATCATAAAAGCATCAATTATTCAGCAGAGGAACGGCTCTGTTGTCTTTCCTGATGTGCTCGTGGTGGTTTAGAAACAGCAATCTGGGTCGGGCACACTGGCCTGACTCATGTGTTTCTGAAGCGCCCATCGTCGTGGGATCTGAGCATCTGGCAAAGTGCAGCACCTTTCATGGGAGGGACTCAGTGTTCATAAAGCACTTTAGGCTTCCTGACCTGCCGGTGAAGCAGGGTTGTTCTGATAAACCTCTCTTCACAGAGGGGAAACTGAGGCACACCGACTAAGCAGTGGGTTCAAGGCAACACTGAGTCTCAGAGGAGGAATCAGACTGTCGGTGCCCCTGGCTGCCAGTCCAGCATTTGCACAACTCCAGTCTGCCCCTTTCTGAGGAGAAGCCAGGCCGTAGGAAGCCACCATTTTGTCCTCACTTCAGCTCACTGCAGCAGTATCTCTTAAGAACTGCCCCTGCAGGCAGGCTGAAGTGGGTGGAAAGGGGGTGCGCTGGAAGGCTGAAAGCAGCAGGACCTAAATATTAATCCGTTAGCCATTGCCTCAGCTACACAGTGCCCCTTGAAAGCTAATCAGGAGGGAGTGTGCGTGGGAGGCGAGGGGGATTTGCAGACCGACGGCCTGTCTTGCTGTGTTGGGATGAGAGGGGGATGAAGAGCCCCTGAAGCTATGGGTGACGGGAAATGCACGCAGAGCGGTTCTGGCCCAAGGCAGAATGCCCTGGGTGGGTTTATTAGAGAAGCAGGGTGCTGTACAGAGTGTGTCCTGGGGCAGGGATGGTTTGGATGGGAATGGCCAGAGGTTTTCCAGTTTGCTGGGCAATGAGGCTGCGTCTGTTGAAATTAGCCCTGCTCCCCATCTGGTCTAAGCCCACTGCTGGCCTCCCACTCCACCTGCACAATGATTCAGTCCCTGAGTGGCCTACGCTGCCCCCTAGTTGCTGCAGAAGCTGCTCCCTAGGCTGCCTTTGACCTGTTCTCACTGGCCTCGCAGACCTCGGCCACTGCCCGCCAAATCAAAGGGATGGTAGCGGTGTAACAGGGCAGAATCTGCTTGCCATGGCAACCTCTCCGCTGCGCCTTGCTACTCCCAGGGCAAGAGCCCTCTCCTCTGCAGCTCTGCTGCGAGTTGTGCCCCTGTTTCAGGGTCCCCTGTGCTGGTTGGCAGGGGCAGGTCCACCCCCACCCCGGCCTTGTCAATTCCTGCTCCTCTGCTGCCCTGAGCACCTCTTGGGGTGGTGCAGGGGGGACCCAGGTAGGTCTGCAGACAGGACCTGCGTTGGGCCCCGTTTGCACCTGTCAAGCTGGCATGGAGGGGCCGCAGGCCGAGGCGTGAGCCCCACAGTTCCGTCTCCCTTTGCTCTTGTGTTGATTAACTGCAGGGAGGGATTGTCAGATTGAGCCCAGCTCTGGTATCTGTCATGCATGGACCTCTCCCTGGTTATCAGGCCCACGTCTAGCTTGCTGTGCCCACCCGAGAGGGGCACTGTCCGGGGGAATGGGCAGGTGGAGGGTAGAAATCTGGTAGTGTTTGTGACCTCCCTGTCTCTGGGTACTAACTGGAGGCTGCGTTCTACTGCAGGACGAGGCCAAGGAGACGGACGGGAGCCTGCTGGGCGACCCAGCTCAGACTCCCTCCGGGAAGAAGGAGCACGTGAAGTGGCAGAAGCCACGGCTCACGCGCAAGGCATTGATGAAATGCTGTCTGGTGAAGCGGATCCTCTCCAGCGCTGCGCCCCAGGGATCAGGTAACAAGCCTGGAGATTGGGATGGGAACCAGGGAGGGGGCAAGGCTAGCTCAGTTTGGTGTCACATTCTGGTCTTACCTCCAGACCAGATACACAGAGACTTTTCCACGCCGGTAAAGTTCCTCCTGGGACTGGCTTAGCCAGGGGATGATGGGTGGGGAATGGGACTTTATCTGCTTCCACATCTGTGCTGTAGCTGCCAACTCCCCATACACTGGCAGAGCATGCTGCCTTTTGTGCCTGGGCCCATCCAGTTATTCTCCCTAGAGCAGGCCTGCTGAGATGCCCCTTTTGCCCTGGAGGTGGGAGGTCATCAGACTCTTATCTGCACCCTGTTTAGGCTGGTCATAATCCTGTGTAATCCCCGGCTCTTTCCTAGAACATTGCTCTGTGGATTAACTCTGCACCAGAGCGGGAGCAGCTGTCGAGATCCAGAGCAGTCAGGGCTTAAAATCCCCTAAATGGAGATTTGTGTGGCATCCCATCAGCTGATTCTCATGGTGTCCCCTGCACAGCTCCCTCCCCCTGGCTGCCCCCCAGCCCTGTCCCACCAGATTATCATGAAGATCTCAGTAGCCAAAGCATTCTGAACCTCGCAGACTCAGCATCACCAGGGCCTGGGAAGGGTGGTCCTTAGCTCCTAGTGACCCTCCCTTTCCCCCAGCCTCTTTTAGCACCATCCCACACTTCCAGTTTGAGTCACCATGCCTCAGTTTACCAGTTTCCTTTATGGAACATGCTGCTGGGGTTTCTCTGTGTGGATCATGCATTTATTTGCTTGGAGGATGGCCTGTGTTTGCTCTAACCTAGTGATTTTCAAACTTTTTTTCTTAGGACCCAGTTTTAAAAAATCATTTATGCCTGGGACCCAACAATTACATCTTTCAGCAATACATTCCAGTTTTTCAGTGGCGGCAGCAGGGAGTGCCCTGACCTAGTACCTGAGGGTCTGCGACCTGTAATGGGTCCCGACCCATAGTTTGAAAAGCACTGCTCTAACCCTGAGTGGTTCCATGGGGGCTTTGGTCATGTTTTAGCCAGCAAAGGCACAAGTTTGCAGCTGCAGAAGTAGCTTCATAAGCATGCGGGGGCAATTACTTCTGATCAGTGACGGATCTGCAGAGACCCCAGGGTTAATGTTGCAGTGGCATCACCCAACTGAGGAAGAGTTGGGATCCAGGATTCATTTCTAGTGTAAAAAATATTGCATCCTAAGTGGCTGGGAATGACAGAATGACCACTGGACTCCTAATTCTGGGGTGGAGGGGATTCAGTCCTAGGCTAACTCCTCTATCTCCAACTCCTGGAAATAGCTACAGACCCCTATGCACACTGGAGAACTGCCTTCTTGTCTCAAACAGAGCAAGACGCGCTCCTCCTGAGCCAGAGAATAACAGCTCTGTGTATGGAGCGGCTGGTGAATGGCTTGGTACATGGTGGAGCTTGGTTTCCCTCTGGAGGTAGCCTGGGTCTTCTGCAGCTTGGAGAGATTTTAATTCTGGCTGCTGCTCTGCAAGCTATAGAAAGGGTGTGTTCTGAGTGGGTGTCTGTGTGGCTCACTCCCAGATGGGGTGGGGAGAGGAACCCCGGCTGCTCCCCTGTTTGCTCCTAGCGTGCCGGGATTGAACCCTGACCGTAACGGTATGTGCAGTTATTAAGGCTATGTCTACACTTGTTCAAATAAGTCAACTTTGCTAAGTCGACTTAGCATGTCCAACTGTAAATTTAGGTCGACTTAAAGTCGATCTTGCTGAATCAACTTAGAGCAACTACACTGGACGCCTAAGTCGACTTGCAGGGGCTAGGTGGACCTGGGAGTGGTGCATGGTAGGAAGAGGGGCACCCCTTTAAAAGTGCCAGGGAGCTCAGCATCTTCCCCATTGTACCTGGGTACATGGGGGCTGAGCAGAACAGGGACAGGGGCAGGGTACAGGAGCGGGGTGGGTAGGGCTGTGTCCTGCCCTGTGGGTGGGCACGCCAGGCTCTGGCTGTGCCAGGCACCCTGGGAGGGAGGTCAGTGGGGGAGCCCTGGAAGCCCTTTAGGTCGACTTAGGGTTACTCTGCGTCTACACTGGCTTAAGTCAACTTAATAAAGTTGACTTAAAACCAGGTCTTATTAAGTTGACTTAAATTTTCCTTAAGTTATTAACTTATTTGCTGGGCAAATAATGTACGTAAAAATAAAAACTAAATTTCTTCCCTGTCATACTGTTTAAATATGAATAGTGCGATAGCCAATGAAACCAAGAATTCACACTACTGAGGCTCTTTTGGGTAATGCTGATCACTAATTTGGCTCCTGATCTAGTGAGGTCTGAGTATCAGTGCAAATGCCTCCATAGAGCTGGGTGGAGGATGGTTTTTCTGACCCATGAGAATGTTTGAGGATTTCTGGAGGATGGTGGGAGGTGGAAATTTCTCCCCCAAACAAATTTTCAGGAACTCAAAATCCAGACAAGTTGGATTGCATTGATTGAAATGTTCTGTTCTGATATTGAGGTTTATAAACTTTTACTTTAAATTAGCTAAAATCTCAGCATGAAAAGTAATTTTTAACCAAAAACCACCAACTGTTTTTCCCCCCAAAAGTCAAATCAGGCTCTCCATATATTTTTCCCAATGAGAAAACTTGTCCAAATGGTGCCTTTCCCATGAAATTTTAGTTTTGACAAACTGGCAATTTTCCAACCACAAAAAAAGTGGGTGGGAAAAATTCCCGATCTGTGGTACTCATAAACCTCCCTAAGTCATGTAGGCATTAACGGGAACAAAGAACCATGCTGCTATCAACTTGGGTGACTTGTGCATGTTCCCAGCAGCTAGAATTCCCTGCCACGAAAATCATCATGAGCCAGTGTTTTCCCAGCTTTGCTGCACCACAGCTGCCAAAAGGGTGTGGCAGGCAGGCGGAGATCCTCATTGCATTGGAGAGTGTAGAACCCCACTGCTATAACTGGGAACACTGGGTGGATTATGAACGACTGTCCGAGATGAAGGTTAATGGGGGAATCAGGCTGCTTGTCAGCAGAGAGGACTAGAATTGACTAGGTGTAGAGACTGAATTCCCCTCTTTCCTTACCAGGCAACTCCTCCTAGTCAAGGCGGAGGCACAAGGCCTGTTTCTACTGTGCAGTGTCTACAGTGAAGGAGGCAGCGGTGTCTAGCAGGCAGCGCACCAGACTGGGAGGCAGGTGTCCTGGGTTTTCTTCCCAGCTCCGCTAGGTGCTGTTAGGCAATTTTTAAGCCAAGACTGCAAATTTTTCTCAACGATTTGCTCCAGTTGAGACAGGAGTTAATTTGGGGGCATCCTATTCGGGAGATCAGCACGGTGGTCCCTTTTGGCCTTAGACTCTGCGAACCTCTTCCCTTCAAAGGGCAGGGGATGAAATCTCTTAGCTGTAAAACCTCTGCTGGCTGGCTGCAGTTAATCCAAGTGAACCAAGCTGGAGTGGACCCTATATCAACTGCCTTCACAGCAACCCTGGGGTGCCAGTGTGAGTTTCTGTCCACTAGGGGAGCGGGTTGCGGCGAAGGAAGGTGCCGAGAAGAGGTGGCCCTGTGGCTTGGGTCAAGGAGGCCTTGACTACAGCCAGAAGCATAGCCAGACCCCATTTTCTGGCTGGACCCCTGAATCTGCAGGGTGGGCCCAGTCAAGGGCATCTTCCAGTCATGTGACCGGCAGCCGCTGGAGACGCTTCAGTTGCTAGGTAACAAGGAGAGCTGTGGAAGGAGGAGGGAGGGGGAGAGGTGGCAAGATGGGGCCTGCCCACTGCACCACCCGGCGCTGGTGCAAACTTCGCGTTGCAATGGGTGGGTTTCATCCCTAAGTGGGTGGGCCCTGGCCCACCCAGGCCCACCTATGGCTATGCCCCTGACTACAGCAATGAAAGCATTAGGTGGTCTCCGTGACAGGCACGGATGAAACTAGCTTGAGCTGAAGAGCAAAGGCTCTAAAAGTGGAGTGATCACAGTCGCATCCTTTGCCCGTTGGCATAGAGAGGGGCCTGTAACATGCTCATCACTGATGCCTCAGCCCTTCTGCAGGTGCTGGGGATCCAATTACACACAGAGAAGCAGGAATTGTCCAGCGAGAATTACTGTTATTAATACCACACTCGTGTTCTGGGCTGCTGGTACCGCAGTTGTGCACTGGGAGTCACCTTTGCCCGGTGAAGGAGAGAGCGCTTGGGACCTGGGGTGAGGCAGAAGGACCTGATCCCTCCCTTGTGTGGGGAGCTCCTCAACTCTGCTGGCTTCCACTGGGGAGGGGAGTACGGAAGGTCCCAATCCTGTGGGGTGATGGCAGCTGTTGATACCCCCTGAGCTGTGCACTCCCTTCCTAGGAGCCATTGTCCTGGAAGGTTCTGCAACAGAGCAAGGACCTATATGTCCTGGTGCCCAGTCCCAGTTGCTTGCTGGGTGAGCATGCAGCATTAGAGGGACAGTGGTCTGGGCAGAGGGTGTGTCTCATTGATCAGGACACACTTCCTCATTCAGCTAAGGGCTGGGCTGGGCCAGGAAGATGGGCATTGTGTGGAGATGTGAAGGTTAGCAGAGATTGGAAGCAGGCCAAATATTGGGGAGGAGGAAAAGCCACCAGGGATGTGGACCGACCTCTCATGCCCCCTGGCCTTTCCAAGGGCACTACATCTGCCTGGAACATAAGAACCCCCAGGCTGGGTTGCTGCTAACCTATCCTTGTGCAGTGCCCTGGAAGGTTTAGAGCAGAGGACTGTGAATCCTCTCCATTCCCAGTTTTGCTGCCGACTTCCTGTGCAACCCTGAGAAAGTCCCTCTCCCGCATGTCTTTGCCTCGGTTTTCCCATCTGTAAAATGGGGGATGAGGCCCCCCCTTTTGGAAGTGCTTTGAGATACTCAGGAAGAAGTTGTGCCCTGCTGGTACTGATGGGTGTTGTCTAGGCTTCTCTGACAAAATGACTACATTTCCTAAAGCCCTTTGTGATTGGGTCTGGTAGGCCAGAAGGTTCTGCTGAGGTGGGGAGTAAACCAGGAGATCCCCACTCTGACACAGGGATACTTAGGACACGGGTGGGTAGGGATTTCAGTGCAGTGGCTGAGTGGTAACGTTGCACTGGAGAGGTCAGACCTGCACAGCTCTGAGGCCTGGCTCTGGTGGTTGGTTGTCTGATTAGGTCATAAGCCAGTAGCTCATGGGGTAGGAAGCTGAGGCTTTGAACTAGAAGGCTGTGAATCAGCCTTGTCTAAGGACTGAAGACTGTGGGGCCAGGCTGGTTTGTACAGCTGACAACGGAGACTCATGAGCTCTGAAGCAGAAAGAGGAGAAGTCAGAAACAAATTGTCCATCTGTTGGTGGGGGCTCTGAGATGTCCCTGGTGCAGGGCATGGCAGGGAACTCTGGGGCAGTTGAGACAAAGGAACAGACTTACAAAAGGCAATTGCAAAGCAAATAGGATGGTGGCTAGCGTTAAAAGCAAAGTGAGTTTTCCCCCAGGGGTTGAGCTGTGGAGTTCTTGTGGTGCGCAGATCATTGTCGGAAGGCAATCTGAAATTCAGGGACTCAGCACGGCCTTGGACAGAAAAAGATGAATTGGCAAAGGAAGGCGCTGCCTTAAACTTACTAAAAATCTCTGGACTAGGGAGGAGTATCAGTAGCAAGCCAGCATGGTGCGAAGCCGGAGAGGAGAATCCAGATAACCCTCAAAGGAGCGGGAGTAGGGGGAGTCCTCAATTCAGGAGGAAGGGAGTGGGAACGAAGGATGAAGTTATGCTGGCATTGATTGGTGTTTGCCAGAACCAAGTGTCTGTATTCCCGGAAACCCTTTGGGAGGTGGAAAAATATCCTGCGCTGTGCTAGAGAAAATACAACTTTGCTAGAGGCTCTAGCAAGGAGAAGGAGCGGGAGGAGGAGTCATAGCAGGTGGAGTGGTAGAGAAGGTCAGTGCAAGCCAGAGCAGCGGAAACGAAGCACTTACCTTAAGGAAACCTAGGCAAGCTGGCCTGGAGAACCGGGGAAGGGTGCAGGGCAGTGTTGAGGCCTGCTGGAGTGCAACGGGATGCCCCTGAAAGAGGCCACAGCAGCAGGCACCTTGTTGCGCTTCGAGATCCGCAACTACCGGCATAGCTGCAAGAAACAGCTGGGCAATTTGATCAGCTGGTTCTTCCGCTTCATCTCCGGGAACCTGTCCCAAGGTAAGGGGCTCAGCATGGGGGTCCCTACATGCCCAGCCATCTGGTGGGAGCAGTCAGGGTAGATCACTGGCTGCAGAATTGTGGTGGTTTGTAGACTCCAAGAAGTGGAGTGGGGGGTTGGGCTGGACTGGGCTGGGAGCTGGGGCATCTGGAGTTCTAACCCTGCCTCTAACCTACTTGGACCAGTTGCTTCCTCTTGCTGTGCCTCGGTTTCCCCATCTGTAAAACAAAGGCCAAAGGCTCCCCACCAAGGGGGTCATCTAGGATAGTGAATGCTTGCCCAGTGTCTTGAAACAATAGAGCACTGCTGGGTAAGTGAAAAACATCCAGTGGTGGGGAGAGAGGAAGGAACTGAAGGGCCCGGTATCCAGAAGAACCACGTATCTGTTTGCAGGGCTAGATGTGAGGGGCAGCCAGCAACGGGAGGAGAGAGGAAAGGGGCAACCTCTCTGTGGGGAAACTGTTGGAGCTGGGAATGTACTTGGCTTGGAGAGAGAGGGACAGAGGCCCAGGGAGTGGGATTCTTGGTTTAGAGAATGGAAAGATGTAAGGCTTAGATTCCCAGTTAGCTAGTTAATTCTGTCCACCCGCTCTTCATGCTCTCTGCCTGAGCTGGATCTCATTGGTTTCCGGGGTGGGGGTGGGGTGTCTTTTCAAATAGCTAAGGCACTCCTAGGTGGGTGGTTATTTCCCCGCTGAAAGAAACTCTCTGCACTCATGATGCCCAGGAGCAAAGACACGTTTCTGAGAGGCATGGCACTGGTACGAGGAACCAAGCTCTGCGGAAGTCCCTGTGGTATTGGGAGCCATTGTGTGCAATGGACAGACATGGAAACACTACAGCTGCTGGCATTAGACAACCAGGAAAGAGAGAGTGGCTGCTATACTTCATGTGCCAGGTTAGGTCTCCCAAATGGCTGGGAATGGCACCCCAGAATTGGTAAGATGCTTTTCCCCGATGATCAGGGTCATGCTGGCTGGGCTCGGTTTTCTCCAAGCTTCGGGAGTTCTGGGATAGGCTCCCTCTTCTCTGTAAGAGTCCCATTATGGTAGCATGCGGATTCCTGCCCACCACGTTTGAGAGGACCTGCTCTGAGACCGGCATTCCTGCCTCACCAAACCTGGTCCCCCCAACTCTATCTCCCCTGAAGGAGGATGAGAGGCCAGGGAGACTTCAGCTACAGGCTGGCTAATTGACTCTGTTGCTGGCTCTTTTCCCCTCATTTTCTGGAGGCCGATTATCTTATTAAACGCTAAACCCAGCGGTCCTGTTAATTAAATGGAGTCAGGAACCAGATAGCTGCCTGATTCCAGAGATTAACTGCTAACTGAATCAAGTAGGTGGCTGGAGCACACTCACTCTGTGCTCTTCTTTTGGAAAATGTAGGATCTTCCCCACTTGAGAATCACACAATCCTTTGTCCCTCCTCCCTGCACACTGTTATCACTTTGCTTAGCTGGGCATCATATAGAAGGAGAAGCATCTATTAATGCAGCCACTCAGCAGGGATGAGGGTGGTTCCTGCTGCTCCTTGATTTTAAAGAGACCTAGCAGAGTTTTCATGATAAAATGAAAGCACCTTCGGTCTCACACCTGTCTGAGATTTTGTAGAGGGAATTTTAAAGTTGCAAGAAGGGACCATAACCCCTAGTTTCTTGAATATCATGGACTCCCCTTCTTTAGCCCAAACCGTAGCTGCTCGAGCTTTCACTCCCCAGTTCATGCCTAATGTATTTGGCCTTCATGTGACCTACACTTAAGATGGAAGTGTAGTTCAGTGCCAGATTCCAAAGAATGGTTCGTGATGTGGTGGCTACGTTCTATGGTGGTTGTAATTTCTTCTTTTAGTGCTGACTTTAGAAATCAAGAAAGAAGAGTGGGGGCAGGATTATGGATGGAGGAAGAGGCACATGGCTGGGAGGGAAGTAAAGAACTCTGTCAAACTGTGAAATGAAAGCATCATTGCTATTCCAGTTTTTGTCACCACCCTGGGGGAAATAGTGATAGAGACGCAGGGTGGTTTTCTGGTTAAGGCACAGGACTAGGGTGGTTCAGTTCCAGCTCTTTCATAAGACTAGCTCTGTTATCAGTTAATCTCTCTGTGCCATGGTTTTCCCATCAGCAAAATGGGATAGAAATGCTTTCCTAACTAGCAGGCTGTTCCAGAAGGATAAATTCATGAATGGTGTGTGAGGGATGCATATTATAATGACAAGCACCACAGTGAAGCCAGCAAAGAATCCTGGGGATGCCGTGTAAAGCCAAGTTCCTTGACCTTGTGGTCATTAAAATCCTTGTTTTTGTAAGTGTCTGGTAACGCTGTCCTGTGGCCCAAAATCTCCATCAAGGGGAAAAAAATGTCTACATTTCCTCTAAAGATTGAGCTGGATTTTCTGTACTTTCTGTCTTAAACTATTATACAGTGTAGCTGGGCACTGTTAAACAGCTGCTGTGTTCTGCTTCAGAAGTAGCTGCATATCAGTAATATTTTAGGGGGATCAAGTTCCAGAGGGATAGCCGTGTTAGTCTATTGCAGAGAAACCAACAGAGTCCTGTGGCATTTTTAAAGACTAACAGATTTATTTATCGCATGGGCTTTCATGGGAAAAAATCCCGCTTCGTCAAACGCTGTGGGAATTTCTCCCATGAAAGCTCATGCGATAAATAAATCTGTTAATCTTTAAAAGTGCCACAGGACTCTGTTTATTTTAGGGGGAGGAGACGCGGGGTAAATATGAGCCACATACCTTACCTACCTTGTAGAGATGCTGCAATGATGGATTATTAAGGGCCTGATTCTGCAATTTTTACAGTGATTAGTCAGCCCTGTCTCAGAAGATCTTCTGAACTAGAGGGGCTACTCAAATAGTAATTGCTGTTCAATGGAGAAGTGGAAGAAAAGGGTCCTGTCTGTTTGTAAAGCATTTTGAGATGCTTGGAGAAGAGAGACACTGATAAACTGACACAGTTATGGCTAACATGTTGGGAGTTCTCGACTAGAAAACACATAACGCATGTCCTGGGTCTTGAAAAATTAGGGATGGAAATCTAGTCTCTCTGTACACTTGTAAAGTGCATAACCAAATGTTCAAATGTGTTCTTTGGTGAGCCAGTAGATGCAGTACTTCCCTCCACTTGCTTCTGAACCAGTGCAGCTAGTGTGATGTTAGGAGGTGCTATGGTATTGGAAGTACGAGCTTTTAGATGAGACCTGAAATCTTGATCCTTTGTGGTTATGGCATGGCCCATGGCACTTCTCAAGAGAGATCGGGTTTTTAACAGTGAAGTCTGGGTCAAATTCCAAGGGGAGCATTGATTATCTTCCTGCCTCCCCAAAATTCCCTGTGTAGCTTAGTTGAAGTTCTTTTCTCACTCCTCCCGAAAATCTGATGTCATTCATCGCTCCATCCTTTTAAACAGCTGCCACTCCCCACCCCCAAGGACTATGTCTACACTTGCTAAAATTAGTTCGAATTAGTTAGTTCGAACTAACTAATTCGAACTAATTTTAGTTAATTCGAATTAGCTTAATTCGAACTAGCAAGGCCACACTGGAATGTTAGTTTGAACTAAGCAAGCACTTGCTTAGTTTGAATTAGCGATCCCCATTCATTTCGATGGCCAGTTAATTCGAACTAAGAAATTAGTTCGAATTAACATGGCCACATTGGTTAATTCGAACTAGTTGGTTCGAATTAATCCCTTAGTTCAAATACCCTATTGGAACTTATTAGTTTGAATTAAGGAAGCCCTTAATTTGAACTAACTAAAGCCTAGTGTAGCCATGGCTTTAGTTAGTTCGAATTAAGCCTCCTTAATTCGAACTAACTTGCTAGTGTAGACATAGCCACGGTGTTTGTATTTCAGTGGTGCATGATAGCAAGCATTACATAAATAAATGAACTGCTGTAAAACTCTAAATGAAATGTACCTCTTTGGAGCGAGAGAAATCCTAAACAGTTGTCAGTACATTCCATACATTAAATATTTTATTTTTAATATCGTTAAATGGTTTTGTTTTTATCTCAAATTAACAACTCTTTATATCACACCCACTAAAAAGTGTGAGGATCCAGTACTTAGATGGCAATGTTTTCAATCCTGTTAATACATGTATTATTATTTAAGTATAGCATCCAGTGAATTGGGAGGGGGGGGCCGGTAGGCTACTGCATGTTTGTGAGTTTCCATTCACTCCCTCCTCGTGGCCGGAATCTAAAACTGTGCACTCTAGAGTCTAGACCCTGTACTGGTTATGTTGATTCTCCTTTAGCTCATTCATTAAGCAGTGATTCTCAACCTTTTTGGCTTGAGGGCCACAGATATCATTTTTACAACCCTGAAGGGCCACCAGCCTCCACCAGCAGGCCTCCAACCCCTGCAGCCAGACAGAAAGAGTTCAGCAAAGAGGTTGCCTCCCTGCTGATCTTTCATCTTCCTGGCTGCAGCAGGGAAACTGTATGCATCCTGTAGCCCTGTGCACTTCACTTGGGTCCCTCTAAACAGTGGCCCCCTTCTGCAATCAAGAGGATGGAAGATCAGTTCTCCCTTCCCTCTGGCTCCAGCAGGGAACCCAGTACCTATGGACCTAGGTGGAGCTCTTTGCTGTGCTCCCTGCTACAGACAGGGGGGAGCAGCACTGCTCTTCCATCCCCTAGGAGGTTGCACTGGTCTTTTAGCCCTGGGGAAACACATTCTGCCTAGGTCCTTAGCAGTGTTTCTCTTCTGCAGCCATCAGGAGGGGAGCTGCTGGCCACTTGGAGTGCTCCCTCACTCCAGGCCACAGGTTGGGAACCTGTATTAATGGCACATCTCTTTCCTGCAGGAAGATGTGAGTTCTATCCCTGCTTTTGCTGTGAAGCTTGAGCTGGCGAGGGGTGGAAGGATCAAAAGAGGAACTAAGATACCTTGGCTTATTTTACAACAAGATTCGTCCTGTCTCTTGTGGAGCTGAGCCAAAACAAGCCTTGGACTCCTAGCTTTTGCAGTTGGGATTTGGGTCCGACCATGTGTGCTTGTGCCCTGTTTTGTATCCCATCACTGCCATATGCTCTGATTCTGGGTACCCTTTTGCTCAGCTGTTCATGCTCTGTTCCTGCCTGGCTGCTAAGTCCTGTACAGAGGGGGATTAACCACAGTGAGGTGCTATGTCCTGGTCTTACTGAATTCAGTGTCTTTTTTTACCTCTGATTAATGGGAGCAGGACCAGGGCCTTGATCGCTACAAAATGGACCCCTTTCATACCTTCTACGCATTTAATAGTGTTAGAAATGCTACTGAGAGCCCACCCTTGCAGTCCTTTCTCAGGCAGAGCTCCCATTAACCCCCATGGGGGCACTGCCTTAGTGAGGGCTGCAAGATGAGCCCCAAAAGGAGAGATTTCAGGAAACTTTAGTTTACAGTTTTCTGTCTGAAACAGCAACCAGTTCAAAAACCACCAGCGCCAGTTGCTCTGACTGCTCCCATTGGTGTAACACTCTGTGTTTATGTTCTGGTAGCTGATGCACATAATAGTCTACTACTGCTGCCAGTCATTGGAGTTCCTACTGTAGCTCAAGTGGCAAAGAGTTGTGCTGTGGAAGTTATGGGTTATATCGCAACTGAGAAAAAAGGGTCCTTGCATTGTCAGCATCAGCAGAGAAGCTGAGAGCTTGATGGACTGTGAAAATCAAATTCCCCACTTTTTGCTTGCTTTAAGGTCATAACTGAGGCAGATTGGTAGGGTGTCTGGTGTCTGGTGTCAGCAGCACCAAATTAATTTTAAACACATGGGACCAAGGCATGTGTTCAAGAGTGAGTGTGGGGGAGACATACTTGGAGTAGATGATTAAAAGACACAAAACCAGACAAGTGAGGAGCCTAATTTTGGAAGTTATTTTCCATTGTCAGAGCCTCTCCACAGCAAAACCCCTATGCCACAGAAATGATGCTATATCTGCTGTAGGAGAAAATAACCTTTCAGCCTCGTTAATCTGTGCATCCTCAGGGCCTGTGCTGAAAAGCCAGAGCTACTGTGTACTTAGATCTGTCCAGGTGGGTGTTTTTAGCACCAGTAACTTTTCCAGTTTAACTGAGCCCGCCTGGAAATTCATATTCCACATGGAGTCACTGACAGGTGCAAGATGGTCTCTCTGTACACTGAGCACTGCATGTTAGGCAGAGATCACCAAATTAATGAGATGCAGAGAGTCCTTTTGAAGATCTGATTCTCTTTATCTTTGCTGGTGGCTGTTGTGGTCTTGACAGCCCCATGTTATCTGGGAACTCTTTTTAAAAAAATAAAACCTCCTTCCCCTGATCCTAAAAATAGTCTCCAATTAATTCTTCAAGTGAGAAGTCCCTGACGCTTGTTTCTATGATCTGTATGCTATAGATCTGCATCCTGAGAGTAGAACATTGATGGCATGCAGATTTCTGTGGTTACATAAGACCTCACGTTTGTTACGCTGTTGCATACCAGGGCTGTGTGCCAGCTTTAAAGGGTGACAGCAGGGATAGAACTTTGAACTCTCTGCTCCTAAAGCTCCTGAGCCCTATTGCTAGAAGTAATGGAGACTCCCCGATAGCAGTATAGGGCCTATGACACAAAGATAAGCAGTTCTGATTACATCCAGCAGAGGGCAGAGCTGGACATGGACAGTAGTCAGCCCATCTAACTAAGGATCTGATGTAAACTAGCTATATTGCCCAGAAGATAGGGATAAGGACAGAGCAATTAAAATAAACATAAAACACTTGTGGGACAAAAATGAATGAATTTCTTTTTCTTCCAACTAGGCAGCATGTATTGAGAAGGCATCTTTAGTTAATTACCAGTGTAAAGCCAATCAATCAAGTTCCTTAACTATGCAGTTAATTCATTTGGGTGGGTGGGTATGAGAAAGCTAACCAGCGCGTTGCACAGTATCTCATCCCTGAATTCCAAGCGTCCTGGTAGTGAGATCTGTTTGGCTGTGACACAATTCTCCTCAGGGGAGCAATGGATGCTCCATCATTTGGGACATTTGCAGCTGGACTGGACAAAATGCCAGTAACCGGTACAACAGAGAATGATGCTGTACTGGCTGGTGGTCAATTAAATGGGAGTCAATAGATCTTTGTTCCTGACTTACACTGGAGTGAGGACAGAATCAAACCCTGTCAGCCAAAAGACCTAAGCTAACCTCTCTCTCTCTGGCCTCTGTCTAACACTGTTCTGTGGGTTATACTCTAAGGATATGTGTATACAGGATTAATACATGATTGATAGCTGTTCAAAGTATGATAGGCATGTGTGTGTGTTATAGATGGTTACAAGCTCATTGAGAAGTATTATAGGTGCTTTATAACTGTTGCTGATAGACTTGTTAGTTTTTATAACAATTCGCTTAAGCTGGTTGAAAAGGGTAAGCATTTTTCTCTTTTGAAAACTGTCAAAATCCAAAAATGTTTCTCTGGTTTTGAAAGATTTCCTTGAACTTTGGTTTATTTGTTTTCATCCAATCAAAAAATGTCAAGTCCGTTGAGTTTTTCCCCCCTTCTCTCCCTTCCTGGCCCCCCTTTTTTCCAGGGGGTGGAGGATCCAAAACCAGAAAAACCCAGAAGAGTGGGGGGAAAATATTCCCAAAACCACAAATATTTTCTGAACATTTTCATGTTACTCAAAAAGCCATTTTGGGTGTTGCGGTGGGTGGGTGGGTGGAGGGTTCAAACTTTTTGGTAAAACTTTCACTAGCTCTCTACCACTTATTAGAACATCTATTAATCAGGTATTAATCCTGTCTAAATGGTTCACAACTGGACCTTTAAGAAGTGACTCATGCAGTGACTGCAACCATGAATGGGATACAAACTTGCACCTCGCATTAATGCAGCTGATCTCAGAGCACAGATCTTGGAGAATTTAATCTGACCGTGTGTCATTTCACCCTGTCCTGATATTGCATAGGGTGTGAGAAAATAACATTAACTGGGGGATAAATAGGGGGTTGTCTCCCTATACAGCTCTGGAAATACAACCTCTTAGTTCTGTGGTAGCATTTTAACTCCCTGGATCTCAAAGTGCCTGTGCGGGCCAATATTAAGCGTGGCCTAATGGGTAGAGCCCTAGACTAGAAACGAGGCTCCTGAGGCTCAAAACAGCTCTGTCCCTGGCCCACTAGGGACCAATCTCTTTCCACCTCAGTTTCCCCATCTCTAAAATGGAGATGATTGTGGCCTGGGTTTGCTCTACTGCTGAAAATAGCAAGGGCGTTCCCACTGTCAAATGGGGAAGCAGAGGTTGAAAGTGTGGATACGAACCCAGGGTGTGGAAGGGGTGTTTGGTGCTTGTTCAAAAATAATGAGCGTCCTTTGGCACCTTAAAGACTAACAGATTTCTTCTGGCATAAGCTCTCGTGGGCTCCAACCCTTTCAGTGGGGGTTGAAAGCTTATGCCGGAAGAAATGTGTTAGTCTTTAAGGTGTCAGAGGACTCTTGTTGTTTTTGCTATACACAGACTAACACATCTACCCCTCTGGATATTGGTGTTTGTCTTTGTCTGGGCCCCAGCTCTGTTTCTGTGCCATGGCAACATCTCGGCAGCTCCTGTTACAGGACTGTGCCCAGCCTGGGGGCAGGGCGTTCCTGGGAAAAGACGAACAGCTGCAAATTGCTGAGTTTTGAAACTTTCTGTCCCTCGGGGTATGGCATATAAAGATCACTAGGGCAGTCACTTCTGGCAGGCTCCAGGTGCTGGTGTTCTAAAACTGAAGGAGCAGCAAGGTGTTTGGCTGCTGTAGGATGAGGGGCAGGAGGGGGGCCAATTCGCGAACAATAGGGGCAGGGAGTTGACTTTGCAAGGAGGAAGTAGCAATCAGGGATTATGGCATGGTCTGGTGACTGGATACTCAGGAGACCTGGCCTCTATTTCTGTCTCTCTTTCTCTCCCTGGTCTGCTGTGTGACCTTGAGCAAAAGTCACTTACCTGCTCCATGCCTCAGTTTCCCCTCCCACCCTTGGCTTGTCTTGACTCTAGATTGCACAACTCTTCTGTGCAGACCCTCCTGTTCTGTGTGCAGCATCTAGCGCAGTGGGCTGACTGGAGCCTCTTATGTCAGCAGTGCCAAATAGCAGGACAGCAGGGAGCTGAGTCCAGACCACTGAGATGGATCCCTGGCCTCCTGGGTCTGCAGTAACTTCCAGCTCAGGGAGGGAGTTTGCTTTCTATTCAGAGGAGGGGGGTGGGTGTGGGGGGTCAGGACTTCTGGGTTCCTACACTTGGTGGTTTAGAGCAGGGGACAGAGAGTCAGGACTCGTGGGCTTTAATCCTGACACTGCTACTGACCCACTATGTGACTTGGGGTAAGTCACTCCCCTTCTCCTCTGTGCCTCAGTTTCCCAAGTGCAAAATATCCATATGTTTCCACCCCCAGTAACTGATGGCTTGTGGTCTGACTCCTTTTGCTTCCTGCCCTGGGGCCAGAATGGCAGGGCAGTGCTCTGTGGGATACTGTCGCCAGCAAAGGCAGATCTCAGCTCAGGAGCCCACACAGGAAATGGCTGCAAGGGGCATTAGTCCCAACTTCCGCGGTGGGATGTGAGGTTTGAGGCCAGCCTTGGGCAAAAGAAGGGCCTCTCCTTGCTGCAGCAAACTCCATGGGTGTCAAAGCCCCACGGGGACAAGCTGTGGGACCTTGGTAATCACATGAGGAAGAAGTGACCCCCATGAAAGAGACAGTCCGCACCAGTGGAGCACAAAATGCAAGGGAAGCAGGAAAGCTTTTCCCTCCCTTCATTCTTCACACCACTCAGAGCTCTTCTGTAGTTAGCTCCTTGCAGAGCTGGAAGCGGATGTGTCGGGGTCAGACAGGGCAGCCTCAATGGGGACCAGAGGACTGGGGCTGGGGATAAGGGACTCATTGGGCTTCCAAATGGCAGTATCTGGTTAGGACTAGGGAGTTAGGATCTGTTACCGGTGAGGATGGGGACTTGACATTTCCAAGCCCATGCAGGAGCATCTATCCTGCACTGTAAACCAGGGCTTACAGCGGCTGGACCCTGGTCCCACAGCTAAGGAATCCTTCTGGCTCAGGTCTGTGACTTGAGCTGCATCCACACTGCAAAGTGACCAGGCTTGAACCCAAATCTCCATGGCACTCAGATTCTGACCCGACCTTCCAGCAGGGTCCTAGGATGTGAGTCTGGAGTACTTGCTGACCCAAGTAAGGCTGAATTGTGTGGAGGAGAGGGGCAGCTTGGACTCAAAACGGAGTCAGAACCTGGTTTGGTGTGGTCTCATAAGGTCTGTCTACACTGCACTGCGATGCTGAATGCTTGAAGTGCCATCTTTCTGATGCTCCAGTAGGGGGTGCTCTTCCCATTCAGAATCAGTACTTGCAATTGACACAGCATGGTGCTGCAGCGTTTGGCTGGGCAGATTGAAATGGGGGTGCCTCCTCCGACTGCCCCATAGCCTTTGCTGCTCCCTAGCTTGGCAGAGAAGGTGTAGAGAGATCTAAAAGGGACACCTCACAGTAGAGGACCCCAGTCCGATTGCTGTGCAGTGGGCTCGTCTTTGTGATCTGTCTCTTGGCGTTGGTGATTCACTAAACTTACTGCCAGGTTTTGGTGTCTCACCAAGCTCTGCACAGATGTGAAACAGAGCTCTTCCTTGGTTGGCATGCAAGTTCTCCTAGAACCAGCCTGGCTGTTCTTTGCAGCTTTTAGCGTCCTGACAGTGACTCTCTTCCCCTTAAATTGCCTCGGCTGTTCCCTGACACCTCCCCTCCCAAAGTCTCTCATTGCATTGCTCTGATCAACAGCTGCCACGTTCCATCCCAGAGGTGGTTGCACTGCAGTGACTGCTTTGATTCCCAAACAGTTTATGAAGGGCTATGGGAGCCCTGTGGATAAATGGTGCTGAGGTGAGAAGGCCATGTGATAGTCTTATTGACTTTCCTAGATCCACTGGGGTTTATTGCAGGCAGGTCGGGTCTTTCAAGGTCAGGGAGCTTTGTCTCTGCTGAGGGCGTGAGGAGCAAGTCCCTTCGTTGGCCTTGCCACAACTGCAGCCATTCCAGCAAGATCTGGTGATGTCGCCTTGTGAAGCAAGAAGTCCTTTCCCATTCCAGTGAACTCCAGCTGGCTGCTTCCGGATTGGTTCCAGGTGTGTTAGGGAAAGGCTGAGACTTCTTCCACAGCTTCTCAGCCCCGGCCTGGATGGACTGGCCGGCCCAGTGCAGCCCAACACATCCCTGTGGAACTGTCACTTCTGAGTCCAGCGGGGGATAGAAGGATTCTTGAGCACTGTGGAATTAACAGGCGAGTTTTTCTCTTCTCTCCCCGCCCCCCAAGGAATCCAGGCAAAGCCTCCAGTTCTTGGCTGCTCTGCTAAATGGCAGGGCAGGTCTCTCTCTCACTGGCTTGCTGAGTGCCGTTGGCCAAAAGTCACTTCCCTTCTCCGGGCTTCAGTTTCCCCTCCCACCATTGAGTCAGGTCTCACTGCCCTGTGGTTAAATGCAGCCCCGGGAACAGGTATACCGTATCACATCTGCTGGCAGTTGGCTTAATCTGCAGTCAATGCCAAGACCCCTAGGGTGCATCTACACTTGTAAATTAAGTCGACTTAAGCCTGCTTAAGTTGACTTAATTTACTCTGCATCCACACTGGAGTTTCCTTAAGTCGCCTTAGCTGCTGCTTAAGTCGACTTAAGGAAAAGTAAAGTCAACTTTGTAAAACCTAGTTTTACATTGACTTTACTGCTTAAGTCGACTTCTTAAGGCAGCAGGGACAAGGGAGCATCACATGGCTTCCTGGCAGAAGGGAGCTACTGTGGCTCCCTTGTCCTGGGGAGCCTCTGCTCCCTTCTCCCCAGACCTGCGGCTTCTCTGCCGGGGGAGCCACGGTTCTGGGGACAAGGGCTCTCCTGCCAGGGCGCCAGCTGGCTGTACCGGGACCGAGAAGCTGCTTGCCGCTTCTCAGTCCCGGCAGAGCCAGCTGTGCATCAGCTGGCTCTGCCGGGATCAAGAAGCCACTCCCAGCACGCATGCTCCCTGCTCCCCCGGACCACTCCGGGGCTTGCTGCCTGGGGAGAGCCAGCCCCATGCAGGGCTGGCTCTCCTCAGGACAAGCTCTCCTAGCCTGGGGAGCCGAGGCTCCAAAGGAGCCTCGCCTGCCCCCTGGACCTAACTAGTTGACTTAGAGAGTCTAGTGTAGACTCTCTAAGTTGACTTAGTATGGCCCACCTTAAGTCGACTTAGGAGTCCTGTGTGGACTCTCTAAGTCGACTTAATAAGTTCGACTTAAAGTCAACTTATTAAAGTTGACTTAGTAAAGTCGACCTAAATTCCCCAGTGTAGACATAGCTGTACTGACTTCGCCAGGCCTCTGGTCAAGTCGCAAGTTCCCTGCAGCCCAGGCACCGGTGGGTCTTACCAGTGCTCTGCTCAGGTCACAACCTTGTGGCTGCAGTCTAAAGAACAGTTAAACCCGGGGCTGCTAACGGAGCATTGGCCCTGTGGGTCTGGAGATGAACACCATGAGTTCTAGCCCTCGTGCAAGCCAGAGTCCCATAGTGGGATAGGGCAAATAGGGTGTCTTCTAGCTGTGCCCACTGTCCCTGTCTCTGAATCAATGTCAAGGCTTCCAGGGCAGCTGTGTCTTGGGTTGCCAGGGAGAGCATGCCTTAGTGAGACGCAGACCTAGGAACTGGATCCAGTGTGCTGCATTCTGGATAGGGGCCAACGAACCAACAAAATGGCCAAAGAATCCTCATGGCCATGTACCCATGGCTGCCTGAGATGCAGGAGTCCCACGTGTTTGGAAGGACAAGGCTAGGACGTTGCTTCCCTGATCCCATCCCAGGGAAGGGGGATCAGGCCAGCTTGTGAGCTGCATGCACAAGGATCCCATTCCCAAGAAGTCACGTAAGCGGCTGCAATGTTAAGGGAGACGAAGCCACTCCCATCTCCATGTACGATCTGGCCCTTCGACCTTCCTTGGCTTAACTGCCCCTGGCAGACCCCCGTGAGCTGAGAGCACCGAGGTGCAGAGCCCTTACCACTCCACAGCTCTGGAGCTTTCGTTTGTGATGAGTGCCTGCCCACCTCCTGGACCTGGGAAGCCAGGAGATGGGAACCAAAGCAGAGGAGAGGAGAGTGGGAATTCAGTCTCCACTGGGTCCCCACCATAGGGGCTGGCGATGTGGTATTCGGGGAGCTGTATGTAGTACTGTCCTGGAGAGCTAGACCATATTGGCTGCCCAGGCCGGAGGGGTTCATTTGGGCCCTAGGGCAGGAGACATGAAGTAACTGGGTGTGGTGAAATAAGCCAGGATGAAGGGGCACAGAGCAGGCCCTGGATAGTCTCATCAAAACTATTTTGAGCCTCCATCTTGAAGAGACAGGGTTAACGAGGCAGGGCTGGGAAGGGCCGTGAGAGAGATGCGTTCTGTCCGCTGCACCGTCTGACCTTAGCTCAGCCCTTTTCTTCCCCATCCTGCAAAGCTGCCCAGCCAAAGGCTTTGGCACCAAAGGCCTTTGTGTGTGCCGAGAAGCGTCAGATTAGCCCTGCAGGAAGCTGCCCTTTGAAATGCTGGGAAAGAGCAGACCGGGTTAGCTGCCACTTTGATGGCGAAGGGGGTTCTTTATGAATGTCTTTCCCAGCTGCAGTGCCAAGCATCTGCACAGGGCAGACCGTTCCTGTTCACAGGGCCAGCTGGTGCTGCCTGACCCCGACCAAGCCGAGTCTAACCACTCGCATGAGGCAATTCTGGGGCAGGGCTCAGTGGGGCGGCTTGCGTCAGAGTCCTGAAGCACCACCTGACGGCCTCCTTCCTTCTCCACACTCAGAGGCGTCTTTCCAGCCAGCCCCTCTCTAGACCATAGCTTACTTCATAACAGTGCTTGGGCAGGCAGCTGCTCAGATCGCCAGCTCTCTCCTGAGGCGTTACCTAGAGCCAACAGACTACTTTTGAGCTAGCATCTTCCGTCCTTTGAGACTCTCTGTTGGGAGCTTCTCGGCCCTGTCTCACCGATTGTCTGTTGAGATCCCTCCAGCGAGCACGTCCTTCTCTAGGCTATCACGCAACCGACTGGCCACCTGGGGTGATTCCGTACTGCCAGGAACCACTTCCTAGTACTTCCTCATCCAGCGCCTCTGAGGGGTTGCCTCCTAGCAGCTTCTCGTCCATTAGCCTCCCGGAGCTTTCTAGCTATGGGTGGAGTGATGGCTACATTGAGCCTGGAGGCCCGGCGTCGGTTCGGCCAAAGGGGGAGGCAGATCTCCTTCTCGGACTCCCGGAAAGGCAGCGAGAGCAGGTGCCGTCAGACAGGTAACAGGGCACTATGTTGGGGTGTGGGGAGATGCTCCCAGCAATTGGGAGAGGCCAGGTCTGGTATGCACTCCCTTCTCTGTAGCATGTCACTATTCTGGGCTCTTCATAGACAGTCATAAACTAGAGCAGCCCTGGGGCTGCTCTCATTTTTGTCATGGGTTGTTTCGGCCCCCAGAGTGGCCCAGAAGCACATGGATGCTATAGTGGCTTATGACTACCTTTGCCCCGGCCTGTGCCTTCAGGAGACACCAGCAAAGACTCTTAATCAGAAAGTCCTGGGTTCAGTTATCCCATCTGCCTCTGATTTGTTATATAGCCTTGAGAAAGTGACTTGCCCTCCCTCCATCCCCTGTCCTCATCTGTGGAAGAGGGTTAACAGTGTAAATCCCTGGGTGGAATGGGCTGTAGCAGGTCCATGGGGTATTGCTGTCTCCGGCAGAAATGATCCTCGGCGACTGCAGATCTATTCCAGCATTTACCGATCTTTGCTCGTAGCTGGCAGAAATCCCTGACACTGCTGCTTATCTCAGGACCTCCCCTGCGATTGCAGGGTGCTGCATCAATGTAAGAGAGCAGAGCATCCTGTGCAGTGTGAATGCAATGAGATCTGGGAGTTAAGCCTCCCGCAGCAACTGTTGTTCTTGCTCCCTGCCCTCATATGCGGTGCTTTGTCTTGCTTGATGTGGCATTAATGCTCCAGGAGGGATCAGCCCTTCCCAGGATTGAGCCCGCGTTCAATATATTAAAGTGGCAGTGCTATAAAACACAAGATTGAGAGAACAGTAGGAAAGCTGTTGGACCCACCTAGCCCATCTCCTGGGACTTCTCTATTTTAGCAGCTTGTCTGGCCCCAACAGTGGTATCTCAGCCCCTGACTGTGGCGTTCCTTCACTGTGAATGTTTACGACCACTAGGGAGCAGAGAACAAGGAAGTAAGGCATGTAAACAGGGGATAAAGATATTTTTGCATTCACCCAGCTGCCATGCCCTGGGTCTCTGTAATCTCAGCCTTCACTGTATCTGTTCTCATGACACCCCTATACCAAAGGGCAGGGCTGTTTTCCCCACCTTACAGATAAGAAATGGAGGCTCACTAGAAAGGCTACGTGAGTGGCCCAAAACAAAGAGGAAACTGAATGTGAGTCTCCTGTCCTAGCTGATCCCCTAAGCACTGGCCATCCTGTCTTTCTTAAGGGAGGCTTGTTCCCTTCGGTTATTGCCAGCATTCTTGTCCAGTGTAGATTTAGAAGTTGAGGCTCCGACTGCTTCTCCTCGGGGCATCTTGTTTCCAGGTGTTCAGTCTAACCTCCTCTGGTTAACTTCTTCCTATCGCTGGTTCATAACCCCCCAGGCCCAAATTAAATAAGTGGGTAACGTGAAACATTTAATTTCATTTTCCAAGGATTCCTTTTATCTTTAAAGGCTTCATTAAAACATTTTGCCCTGTGCAGGATCTTTTTACCATATCATAACGGGTAAACCACCAAAGACTGACAGGTTTGGTTTAGAAAGGCAGCTGGGAACTTGAACTCGGTAGACATTTTTTCCGTGAGAGTCCATGTGATCTTTCTCTGGGGCTTTTCGCTGGCTCCTAACACACCTTTCCTGGTCAGTTTCTCCTGCCTGCTTTCAGAACGTGCCATCATCCACGTAGGTCTGGTGTGAGTTTGCTGCTGAGCTATGGAAGTTTCTCTGTCCAATGCAGGCCTCGTGATCTCTGGAAAACAGGGCTTTGCCAAGCAGGTTGGCATTTCTGCCAGAAACACTCGGAAATGAAAGAATCTGTGTTTCTTGGGGAAAGGTCACCAGATTTCAGCCCTTGGTGTTTAGTGCAGATTCAGGTAGGAGCTGACATCTGGACTAGCTGATATTTCCCTAATTGTGAGACTGGGTGATTGTTTCTGCATTTCTGTCTCTGGCCCAAACCTGAAAATACTAGTTGTTATAACAGCATTAATATTATAGTCATGCTGTAAAGAGGGTGGTCTGTCCCTGAAAACCAGAGGCCGGCCAGCTTGCAGGTGAGGAAGAGACAGATTTTGCCCTCTAAAGAGCTGGCAGCATGGAAGAATGGCAGAAACTACAAGCAGGGAGTCAGTCCCCTTGGGAGGAGGTAGGATCTCTCCCCACCAGCTTCCCTATTCTGTAAGTTCCCCACCTTTAAAGTGTCTGACAAAGTGGGATTTTCTCCCACGAAGGCTCATGCAATAAATAAATTTCTTAGTCTTTAAAAGTGCCACAGGACTCCTTGTTTGTTTTCCCAAAATGAATGAGTCCCTACCCAATGCCGCCCTCAGTCCACTGACAGTGGAAAAACCAGATCTAGCCACATTTCTGACCCAGTTTTTCAGTTCCAAGAAGCCTGTTTGAGTTTCAGAATAGCCCCCAAACCCTTGGATCTATCCACGTGTGCTTGGTCTTTCCCCATGCCACTCCGCTTCCCCTGTCTGTGCCAGGAACCCCACGTCCTTGTGCTCATGCATCTTTCAGGAGATGAGCTGACAGTATCTCGCTTCCTAGCTGGCTGGAGATGGATGGCTCTGAAAAGTGCAAACTGGAAGAAAACTTCAATCATATCTGGAACAATTCAAGACCATTAAAGCATCACCAGATTTGCTGAGCACAGTGACCTGAAGTTTCAGTACGATGATTTTATATTTTAAGGGAGGGGACACCTGACTCCCAGCCCCATGATCTTTCTTGTAGCAACTGCCAACACAATGACTGCAACCCCTGGGTGTAGCGTTTGTGGCAGAGATCCCAGGTTCAATCTCTGAAGGTAAAACCAGGAACTGCTACTGAAAGATCCATCTCTGTTAGCCAAGGTGGTAGCGGGGTCTTTAACTGTTATATGTGGTCCAGCCACTGCTAGAGAGAGAGAGTGTGAAAGTTGGGGTTAAAGTAAGGAGGAACGCACTGGAACGCCCCTCAAATTTGTGGGCGCCAGAGTTCCGGGGCCTCTAAAAATAGAAAAATCTGGTCGAATGCATGTTCTGCCCTGGCTGCTGGCAGGTCCTACGCCCCACTGTTATTAATCACAATACTTATTGTGTTATGCATTGTTTGCTAGTTTGTGACAATAATTGCTATAGACATAAACACCATATAAAATTATAAATATTTTTATGGACCAATAACTGATGCATGTGGTACTGAGAAGTGTTTGCAAATGCCTATCTGGGCTGGGGCTCGCACATGCATGAAGGGGGCCCAGACAATACAGGAAGGGGGCCCAGAGATTAAGAGGGTTCCGGGGCCCATCAAATTATACTTCAACCACTGAGCAGGTGATGGATTGGTGCCTAGATACCTGCTGGTGGGCATCTGTCAAATACTTGTAATATGATATTGAGCTAGCAGCTAGATTCTGTTTGTTTGCAGTAGGGGGCATACTGCTATTTCTCAAAGGAGGAAATCTGTCTCATGCAAGTGACCTACCATCCTGTTGGCTACTTACATGGCAGAGGGCTAGCAAGCAGGCTTAAATGGCAGCATAGAACTAGTGCTGATCTTTAGATTAAGGGTAAATTTCCTCCTGAAGAGAATGTTTGCAGTGTAAAAACAACTCCAAAGCAGGTTCCGCTGAGACTTGAACTCTGAGGGTCCGTTCCTATGGACATGAATGGCAAAAAGTCCAGAGGAAGGTAGGATGGGACAGAGGTTGCTGAGTCTGATATTTGGGTTTTTTTTTAAAAAACATCCTTAGCTCCTGGGGTCAGGAGATGGTGTGAGAATCTCAGCTTTCATTTAAAAAAAAATCTAGCCCACCTGGCAGGGGAGAAAAGATTGGAAATGTATCGAGAACACACCATGAAGGCACATGAAAATAATTGGTGATATACTACTTTTTAAGTCTCATGATTTTTTAAAAGCCTGTCTCATGATTGTGTGGGGACAGACACACTGTTTTTGGATGGCCAGGGCTGGCAACGCTGCATTTTCCCATCAGTTACGTACTAACAAATGTGGCTACTTTAGGCATCTGTCGGCTGCATTTCTGTAGCCATGTGGAATGTCACAGTGACAGCAGGACTAGAACGTTGATCCTCCATATCCAGTCCTACCACTGGAGTACAAGAGAATCTCCATAAGCCCTCTGGGAGGTAGGACACACAGCTGAGCAGTTCTGATTCCCATCCACTAGAGGGCAGCAGGACCCGTCTGGTTAAGATCATTAATGTAACCAACATGACTCTTCACAGCTAAATTTTCCCTCCCTCTCAGGCTATTTTTAGCAACATACCATAACTTGTATCCTGAGGTGAGGGGATGAATAGATGCAATTCCCGGTCTTCACGGCATCTCACCGTATGCAGTGTCTGATTGCTGTACGTCTCCCTTTATAGCAACCCTGATTGTTTCTGAGACGTCACCATAACCACAAGAGCAACGTGGTTTCTGATATCACCGCATTAGCCCAAGGTGCCTCTGTTGCACTCTAGGACACTTCTCTTGTATTGTGTGTCTTTTGTATTGAAGAGGAGAGGGCAAACTGCTTCCTATTAACATGAATGGTTAAACAGCTCGATAGGCATGTCTTGGAAGGGTTGCGGAGAGCAAATTGGTTTTAAATCTTCCACTCCGGTGGTGGAAACTTGCTTGTTGAAGATAATGCTGCTTTCTATGAGACGGTATGCTTCTGTCTATTTTAGGTACCTACCTGGCCCCAGTTGCTATTCGGAGTGTCTCACTTTTGGATTTTAGCCCACTGCACCTGTGACACAATGCTCTTCTTCCCATTGTACAGATGAGAAACTGAGGCACAGAGACACAAAGTCGCATTGCCCAAGGTCCCATGCAAAGTCTGTGGCAGCTCAGTGACTTGACCCTGAGTCTCTCCTATGTCCTAGCCTAGTTCCCTAGTCTAGAATAAGGCAAGGAGCCAAGAATTGCAGAGGCTTGATTGGTTGTATTACAGGCCCTGACTGAACTTGGGGCCCCATTCTGCAAGGGGCTGTAGGTTTGCTGTAAGAAACAGTCACTTCCCTGTAGAGCTTCCTCATCGTTGTCTATGTCAATTGTATTATCTTCATTTGACAGAGGCATAAAGAGCCACTTGCTTAAAGCCACTCATAGAGGTGGGACTAGAAGACAGGCCTCTGGACTCCCAGACCAGCCCCATGACCAGCTTCAGACACCCCTTGAATGGCACGTGTCTGCATCCAGCCTCCAGGAGCTTTGAGTCACAACAGAATCCTGCCGGCTGCAGCTGCTCCATGAAACGCTACGAGCTTCTCGAGTCCCACGCGCAGGGGCAAAGCCATCAGGTGAAAATAATCCCCCCCAGTCACAAACAGTGTTTTCCAGCCCAGGGGAGGAGAGAGTCTCAGCTCCAGATGCTTTCTCCGCGAGGATTCCTGGCCGCTGGGCTCTGCAGCTCGTACTGACTGTCTCTGCAGGGAGGAGTGACTCGTATCTCACGCCTGGGGCTTCCCACATAATGTTTGTACTGGCGGCGCTGGCACCAAGTAGTGGAAATGACCCTAGAATGACCACATGCACAACTGCTTGAGCCTACTCCCATCGGAGCCATGGGCAGAGATCCCTTGACTTGGACGCAAGCGTGAGCAGCAGACCCTTATTCTGCCGCTTACAGAAGAAAGATAGCTAGTCTGGCAATAGAGTGATCCTGGCTGCAATACAGAGGGCTCCACTACTCCCCTCAGCTTCTGGGAGCACTGCTGAAGTTGGCTTCTTGCCACACGGGACCTTGCAGGAATCCTTCTGCTGGAACTGTCCCCCTGCTGATTTGGAGAGAGTTGGGGATGGGATGGGCAAGGACATGTTTGGGAGGGAGTTATTTACATGGGGTGCAGACTGGTAGTTGCTGTCAAGTACAGGAAAAACCATATTCCTTCATGCCCCCAGATTCAGCATATCCATAGGCCACGGGCAGGAACAGATTTACCTTTTCCCCCCATTTTGGGTTTTTAATCTTCTGAAGCATCAGGGGTGGCTGGAGATGAGGCCTGGGCCAGGCTTGGAAGTGGCACTGAGTAGTCTCTCTCGCAGGTGTGGCTGTGAGGTTCTTGCTTATGAGCTCAGGGTTTAATCAGAGTTGTGGGGTCAGGAAGGAATTTTGCCCTGGGCAAGGACCTCAGGGCAGGAGCCCACCTTCCACTGCACCGTGGGCTGAGAGTGGCTCGCCAGGATGATCTGGGTTTCTCTTAATCATTTCCCTGCCCCTGTCACTCGATCCTTCCTATTCTCTGCCTGGGGCACACAATTACAGTCTCCTGCAAGGCGGTGAAGCCTATTGTGGGGGTTGAGTTAGTGGCCTGTGCTAGATAGGCAATCTGACTGGATGATATGGGAAGTCCCATCTAGCTTGGGTTGCAGATTTGGCTCCTCTGGGTGCATTCACATGAATCTTGGGGTGAAGATATGTCTCAAGCTGTCCGGTGCGGGCTGTAATGTGTATTCACCCACCCTTAGAGTTTGTCCATCCTGCAGAGATGACTTGAGTTCTACCCTAGCCGGAGGGAGGGCGGCCATATTGCAAAGTAATTCTTGAGTTGCTGGCGCTATGCTCCTACTCTGCGAGTCGCTAGGACTTCTGGGAGCACATCCCCGGGTTCTCTGGGATTCAGTCAGATATACAGCTCCTGGTGAAGGGTGGCAGGACTTGTCAGTCTTCTCACGGAGGGGGAGTGGCACAGAGAGAATTGTTGGAAGGCACTGGAGGACTATCGGTGCTCGAGTGGAGCTAGGTCCACACTGGAGTGGTTGTGATAGTCACTGATGAGTTGTGCTTGCTCACAGTTTGCGGATACCCCCTCTTGTGGGCTCAAGCTACCAGCAACACCCCTGCGGTTGGGTTACAGGTTGCTGGCTGGATTGGGACTTGTGTGAACTCAAGCTGTAACTCAGTGTAACCCGGCAGGGAAGACAAGCCCAAGGCATTAGGTGTGCCTGCAGGGCTCAGCTAGATGTTGCAGAGGCCTGGACTGTGGCCTGGCTGGCGAGGGGAACGCTCTGTGCAGACCCAAAGACCTGGCTTCCAGCCTGCCTGTGACTGGCCTGCGTGAGCAGTGCCAGGAGACCTGGCTAAGTTTGGGTGAAGGCTGCTGGGGTTGTTTTATGGTCTTGTGTGTATTGGTATTTAAGAAGCCTAAATGAAGAACCGTGAATCAGCCAGCATCTTGTGCCTTCCTGAACCACAGACTATGGAGCATCTAAACAGTTTAATTCCCTTTAACCTGACCAAAGGGGTGGCTCACCAACAGGAACATCAGCCCATTGCTTCATGGCCAGGGAGCGTCTAGGTGTAGTGGAACAGAAACTAGATAAGCTGGAAGTGAAACCAGGATGGGCACCCCTGAGCAATAATTGTCAGCTACATGAGACTTTTTCCCTGAGCATATGCAGTTTATGGGTGGGGGAGGAGAATAAGCGGGTGTGGCTTTTAGGGCCATTATGACCCAGCCCTGCTCCTTACTGACATCTCTGGAGCATCATGGGCCCTTGGGGCTGCACATATCTGTCAGGATTAGTTCTGCATTCTTTGATCCCTGGTTGTTCCAGGCCAGGATATACCCCAGTGGGCTATATACCCCTATGGGAGCTGTTACAGGAGAGAGACCATGATTTCCTAGCTAATGTGCAGTCTAGCCCAATGACTTCAGGGGAACGTTGCCTGAGAGGAACTCTGTTAGCCCAGGGCCAGGTCCCCCGAAAAGAGCCTCGCTAGAGAGCCAGCACTGCCTCTGCATGTGCCATTTGAAGTTGGATGCCCAGCTAATTGCATGGTAGAATCCCATTCAGCTGGGCGGATCTGCAATGCCATGGATTCTGTCTGCTGGCAATCTGGCAAGCAGATGCGATCCCTCCAGGCTCCACTCAGAAAGCAGCACGGGTCGGGACTGAATCAGTACTCTTCATTACCCAAACCGCAGGCCTTTTCCATGTTTGGGTTGGACATTAGGAAAAGGTTCCTACCGGTGAGGGTGGCTAAGCACTGGAACAGACCACCTGGTGGCAGTGTGCACCCTCCCTCATTGGAGGTTTTAAAGAGCTGGATGGACAAACACCTGCCAGGAAGGTTAGCTCCTGATCCGTCTTGCCACAGCGCAGTGGACTGGGCTAGATGACCTCTTGAGGTCCCATCCAGTCCTGCCACTCTATTATGCTATGTGATGTCACTTAGCAGCTTGGTGTTAGTCTCTGCAGGGAAACGGGATCACATGTACAAAGGCAGCCTAGTACATGAATACTTGACAGGGATTTAAGCTCAGCCTGTTTGACAGGCATCTCAAATGGTATCGAGCCCTGCCTAGTCAGCTTTTCCCATGTGAACCCCTGGTTCAGTTATTGCCTTTAGGTTTGGGTGGAGGTAGGAAAGATGAGAGTGTGGCTCAGGCACAAGAACTGGACTTCATTCTCCTGACAGCCATCCCTCACTCTGCCATAGTCTGCCTATGTGAGTTGGGGCAGGACACTGACTCTTTCTGTGCCTCCCTTTCCCCATCTGTGAAATGGGAGATAAAAACCCTTCCTTTCTCTGGTCAAGTCCATTAGAGGCTAAGCAGTCGGGGACTGGACTGGTCTCTTGCTTTGTGCATGCACAGCATAAGGGGGTTGTGATTTCACTGGCACTAGTAGTAACAGCACTGGGCAGCAGATGATGCATGATAGCATTCAGCTTTGAGATTCCCCTCCTCCCCAACTTTCCACGGCCCAATCGACCGTCTGTGTTAAGTACGTGATTGGCCAGGACCCAGGGACCCAGCTAAACACACAACAATAAAACCAAGTAAATATTTGCAGCCATTAGAATGGGGCAGGGAGCAACTCGATGACTGATTACCTTCGATCGCCCCCCCACACACACCGCCCAGTGGAACAGCACTTGCTTACTCATGCTTTATTAAAAACAACCTCTTTCCTTTATGGTCTTTAATAATTCACGGCGCTAATTGTCTAGAAACACAAACTTTAAAATGCCAGCTCAGTGAGTTCATCCCTACACACCATGCCCCCACATTCCCCATTGCTCTCCCCTCCCTCATGTTCTCTGCTCACCACCTTTTTTGTCTCATTTTCTTCCCTCTCTCTCTTTTTTTTTAAACACTTCCACCCCTTTCATTTCTCCTCTTCCCCACCTTCAATGAGAGCAGCAAAGGGGAGTAAAAGTGGAGCCCACTAGATTGTGTTAGCTGCCCCATCACTTATTAGCCCTGGATCCGAGTCAGGCCCAGCCTGCTAATGACTGTTAGAGCAGAAACAAACATTGCTCAGGTTTCGCTTAAACACGCAACTTGCTAACAAAAACTGCCGCTAATTGAGTTAAGAGGCTTTCTGAAGCGGCGGAATCCGCTTCTGATGAAAACCAAGCTACAGTAATTAGTGGGGGGAAATCAAATACAAACTTGGTTGTTGTTTTTTTTATGGCCGGGTGCAATTTGACAGCCAAATCATTTCCCTTCTGAAATGCCATTTCTCTTTTGGTTTCATGTGACACTAGGAGAATCAAGTTGGTTAATACAGTGGACTGGCCCTTTAATTGAGGAGGTGGGGCTTGCAAGTAACTCCGTTCCTTTAGGAGGAGTCTGCGAGGTCTGGGGAAATAAGACCCTTAGTGCCATGCAGTCCTGCAGTCTACCCAGGTCCTTTAGCAAAGAGGTTTTGTGGAGGGATTCGGGAAGATTCCTCACCTCCTATTGGAAATCCATGGTTCATATCCTGTCTCCAAGGGCTCTTCCCAAGTGGAGCTGCTTTATGAGAGAGCCCGTCCTCATGTTTTACACCATGCTCTTTGTTGAGTGCTCATTACTGTCAAAAGCACCATGCAGCTTGTGCTCCACCAGCATCTTTCAGTGGCCTTCTCAGCCTCCTTTAAAGCGAGTGCCTTCTCTGCCTGTGGGTGCCTGGTGTCACACAGACAGGGAAGCTAGCCTGATGAAAGGGAGCACCAAAGACTGTGTCCTGGGAGGGAAGGCACATTCCCGAACACATGCTCCCTTCAGTAGTTAGCAAGGAAATGGAAAGTAGGCAGGCAGAAGGGAAGCAGGGAAGTATCAGATGGATCAGAGTACGGGGTCCGATCCAGTCCCTTGTCTCCAACAGTCAGCTGTATCAGCTGCAGCCCAGTAGTGGGATAACTGTAGAATAATGTGCTCACAAGGAAATGACTTCCTTCCCCCACCAATCAAGTATTACCTTCTCGTTATTTGCCTCATGGCAGTGCTTAGAAGACCGGGACACATGGTGCTGGGTCCCACAACAAGTATTTACAGTCTAGGAGCTTATGCCCTGACGCATCAGAGTTTGCATCCCTTCTAAACACCTTTTCCTGTTCAGTGTAGCTCATTACTGAATAGAAGTTTCTGATCCTTTGTATGGAAGTGTCTGACCTCCTTTGTAAAGGACTTTGCAGTCGGCTGCTGAAAAGCACTGTGTGAGAGCTGGATAGTTCTGTTCTTTGACTCTTGCCACACTCTTAGCCTAAATGAGCTCTTGCAGTGGTGAGTTCCGCAGGTTAATTAGGCAACTGTGTGAAATAGCAGCTGCTTTTCTCAGTTAAAATCGAGGCATTTCAGTTGTGTTCAATTCTCCCGCCACCATACTAATATTATGAGAGAGGAGAAGGTAGGTGCACCCTTGGGTAGAGCATTGGATTGCTGTTTGGGGGCTTCGTTTTATTCTCTGCTCTCCCACTGGCCTGCTGGGTAACCTTAAATAGCTCTCTTCCCCTCTCCCAATTTACCTCCTTTGTAAAGTGCTTTGAGATCTAGAGCTCAGTATTGTATTATCCCCATCGTTATGTTATAGACCTGCACGGTATCCGCTCTTATTAGCCTAAACAGACCAGTCTTTTTGATCTCTCTGTGGTGTCAATTTTTCCCGGTCTCTCTATAATCATTGTTCCCTATCTTTGAGCTCTTCTGCTGTGCCCTGTTTAAGATGGGGTAACCACTGCTGTGCATGCTGTTTCAGGAGAGGGCTGATTTACACGAGGGCAGCCCGCTGTTGTCTCTATAGCTCTCCTTCCCCTGCTTTGTGTGGCCTGAAATTTTGCTTTTATTCCCCACCCCACTGCTGGAGAGCTCTTCACTGAGTTGTCCACAATGAAACATAGTGACTGCCCTGTGGAGACCACTTTTGGGGCCCCAGCAGAATTCAGATGGACCACCCCTGCACCATAGGGGTGTGAGCACTCTTTCCTGAGCTCTTACAATTCACTTAGAGCCTATCAATCTGAATGAGTAGGAATATCAGCAGTAGCCGCCCAGAAGATTAGAAGTATCAGTAACTGGCTCTTACACAACCTATGTGTTTTGGGGCTGGCTCCCATTCGGTTCAGGGGTTGCAGGGTTTCGCATCCTTTCCACCACCCAGATTCAGGGCTGTTGGGGCGAGCTGCATGAATTAGATAGATCAGGCTGTGGGCGGTTCTAATTTACAGTTGCTTATGGAGGGTGTCCCAGCCCAGAATCTCTGCAGCCTCATATGCTGAGGACACGCCATCTCACAGGGCTGCTGGGCCAGACACTGGAGAGGAACACAGGGAGCTGACAATGGCAGTGACATTCTCATCCATTGGCCGTATCTACTCAGGACAGCTGCGTGTATCTGCCAGGTCTACCACATCATCCCAGTTCGGAGGGGACAATGGTCACACATTGAATCAGTGGCATCGCCTTCCCCTCTGTCTCCTACCTGCGCTTTCGCGAGGTCTGACAAGTCGAACAATGTATCCTTTCAGCCTGCTGCAGTTGGCTGCAACCCAGATTCCCTTGGTTCTGGGCTTAAATGTGTGCTCTGTGCCAATTGCTCGTTGTGAGTCCCGTGTCAACACCTCTCTGTGCCTAAACTACCGAGGACAAGGGCCTGCTCTAGTGATCAGCTAGGGGAGTTGGTCCCGTTGCAGCTGTTGGTCCTGGACTGGATCCCTGGGGATGGTCAAGAGGCTAGTCATGGCACTGCAAGGATCCAGAGGGGCTGGTAGAGGAAAGGAGAACTGGGCCAAGAATTTCCAGGGGAGTTGTCAAAGAGGCACGGGGGCTGAGGAAGGGATCCAGAGAAGTATGCTATGGGAGTAGAAATGTGAATCGGAGAAGGGCAGGTGCGCAGGGAAAGAATGAGAAATTTTTTGGATAGGATTCAGCTAATCATTTGAGTCCTTCACGGCTCATCCACACTGAACTGCCAAGCTTTTTAATGGTCTATCCGTCACTGCGAATCCTTCCCTGTAACCTCCTTCTCCAGTTTCTCTCGTGTCCGGGGCCTTTCCATTGTGAAGGGGAAGGAGGCTCCTGAGAACCTCGCCTTCACCTCTGAGGTTTCCCAAGGCCGGAGGGTGTTGAGTGATCTTCTGTCACCCTGAGTCTGGGATAGGGAGAATCCAGCCTCTCTGCTGCTCTGAGCTCTGTGGGAAGTGAAGGGGAGGAATTCTTTAGAGAGGGGAATCCTGAGTGGAGGATTCCTAAGCAGGGCTGGTGCAAGCAAATCTGGGGAGCAGCCCCAAATGCAGCATCCTCAAGTTAGTGTGCAAACCTCGCAGGGGAGCCAACCCTGTCCTCCAACTCAACGCAAAAGCCAGGAGGTCAGTGTGAGGGGGTGCGTCTACACTTGTAAATTAAGTCGACTTAATTTACTCTGCGGCTACACTACACTTTCCTTAAATCGACTTAAGCAGCTGCTTGTCGACTTAAGGAAAAATTAAGTCGACTTTGTAAAACCTCCTTTTAAGTCGACTTGCTGCTTAAGTTGACTTTAGAAAGTCGACTTAAGCCAGTGTAGATGTGGAGTAGCCCTAAGTTGACTTTAAGTTGACTTAGGGGGCTCCAGGGCTTCCCCACTGCCCTCCCTGCCAGGGTGGCTGGCACAACCACAGCCTGGCGTGCCCCCCAAAGGGCACCCTTCCCCTGTGCCTTGCCAGGGTCCCTGCCCCCTTTGCCTCATTGTACCAAGGTACAATGGGGCAAAGGCTGAGCCCCCTGGCACTTGGCAAGGGGTGCCTCTCTGCCACTGTGGACCTGTCCCAGGTCCACCTAGCCCCTACAAGTTGACCTAGGCATCCAGTGTTGACGCTCTAGGTCAATTTTGTAGGGTCCCCTCTAAGTCGACTTAAAATTTAAGTGTGGCCATGCTAAGTCGACTTAAATTAACAAGTGTAGACATAGCCAGGGTTTTTATTAATTTGCGCACGCGCATGTAAGCATGCACACACACACACCGGTCTCCTTGGTACTGGGAGTTGGAAACTTACAGGAGAAGGGGTTTGAGAATCCAGCCTAACAAAAAATGTGAGTCATCTTCTTTTATGTGTGTTCCAGTAGCAGGGGGAGCTCACGCCCCATTGTATTAGGTGCTGTATAAACACCTAGGAAGATACAACCTCTGTCTCAAGGAGCTAGATAAAATAGGGGTGGGAGGGAAGAAGCACAAGGAGGTTCAGTGACTTGCCAAAGTCACCCAGCAAGGCAGTGTCTGAACTGGGAGTTGAACTAGTCTCCTGAGTCTCAGTTCAATGCTCTCTCCTTGCATTTTTCTACCCCTTGCTCCAAGCTGCTTGGGAGACCCTACAATACTGCTGAAATGCGGCCACTTCTGGACTGGAGGGCAACAGCCAGGGAACAAGAGATGTGGCAGACTGGGGGGACCTGGGCCAGGGCTATTGGGGTAAACCCCAACTCTTAGGAAAGGTACTAGGTGATATTTAACAGCCACACACAGCCAGCAGGGGTCTCCACTAACCTCCCTGGCAGCTTGGGACCATTTATCCACCCAGGGAAGGATGACGATTCTGCTGCCTGGATTTTAACCTATAATCCCAGGACCTGGTTCTCTGCGGGTATTTGGGGGACCATTCCCTCTGTCTGTTGTACTCTTCAGGAAGAGTGGAGGATTTCCCACTGTCGAGCCGGTAGATGAGGTGAAAGGGGGCTGAGGGTCAGATTCTCAGCCAGTGTAAATGGCCCCAGAAGATCTGGCACTAGGCATGTCTCATCTGAGGGTGTGTCTGCACTGCATCCATGGGCCCAGAGTTGCAGAACCCAGCAAAACTGACCTGGGCTGAAAGACCAAAATCAGTGTGCAGGGTTTTCCCACGGGATGGAGCCTGGGCTCTGGGACCCTGCCTCAGCTGAGTTTCAAAGCCTCAGCTCCGGCTGGAGTGGCCGCATCTGCATGGCTGTTTGTAGCTCTGCAGCCCGAATCCATTGACCTGGGCTCTGTGGCTTGGTGCTGTGGGTTTTTCTTAGCAGTGTAGACGCAACCTGAGAAGTTTCCTTTAATGACATGCTTTGTTCACGGGGGTGGGAGGAGTATCCGGTAGAGAAATTGCAAAGAGTTCCCGTGGGGTCTGTCCCATCGGTGGAAAGAGGCTGAGTGGCTGAGTAAAGCAGCAGGGAACCGCCAGATGAGGTCTGGCCTGGCTGCTGGCCCCGAAACTGGTGCATATTGCTTGCCAGCAGGTCGTGCGGCCGCAGCCCTGCACTTTGCCAGCAGCTTGTGGCGTGGGAAGGAGTGGAGGAGTGAATGCAAGAGTCCGTCTCTCCGGTGGCTTTTTCCCCCCTTCCCACGCTTCCTAATGAAACCCACAGAGCGCTCACGCTGCTGGCTTAGCTGGCAGCCGTGCCCACAGAGTGCTGGTTCCCTTGGGGTGTGGGCGCTGAGCTCACGCTCTTTGGATCACTCCTCACTTTCTCACTTAATTTCCTTCCCCGGGGGCTTCTGGCCCTAGCAGTTCAATTCTGCTGTCCTTCACCTGCATTTCCTCCCCCGCCAGTTGCTCACTGCGGCCACTGGCGGGGAAGTAAGGGAGGAGCTGAGTGGCGAGCGGTGGAAGACCCCAAGGAAGGGGATCCCCTCACCCCATCTAGCTTGTGCACTGGGGGTGCTGCTTCCTGCTGCATGAAGCTTTGCACTGTTGGTTAACATGTCCCTTTGCCCCAGCACTGGTGGGAGATGTGGAGGATCCTCTGCCCCCAGGAGCAAACCTTCCCTCTTGGCTGCTTACGTCCCCGAGGAGCTTTGGCACCCGAAAGCCCCACACCATGCAGGAATCCAGTGGGCCCCAATGGCTGACTGCTTGCAGCATGGGACAGCAAATACCATTTCATCTCTGACCAATATGCTGCCTGGCACACTGGCCTAGGGCTCCGCTAGCCCTGATCAGATTCCACGGGCCTCTCTCTCTGTTACTCCAAGTCCATGCCATGCTTGCGGCCTGGAGGGAGGGGTTGTGGGGTGTCTTTAAGCTGCCTTTGGCCTTCCCATGTTTTGAGGCTTTTCAGAACCCTGCCTGGCCAGCAGCATAATTTAGAGCAGCCACTGGGCTGCTTTAACTTGCGTTTTGTTTCTCAGGGGCCTTCTCTGGGGGCAGTCTGGCCCCACTGGGGAGTGGGAACAGGGCAGGTGGAGAGCCCTAACCCTGGCTAGGAAGTCCCCTTACATAGGGGTGATCCCAGGAAGCTGCCTGCTGTCAGGCAACCTAAGCCTAAGTGAGAATCAGCCCCTGCTGTCCTGAACATTGCTTGTTATGTCTCCCGTCCGTCTCATAGCCACAAATGAGCCTCCCCCAGTACCAGCCTTTCATGAAGTTTTTAAGACAAGCTTTTGGTCTCAGCAGAAAAAGAACCCAAACTCCAAATTGGCCAGCAGTCCCCCACCGGCAGGGTTTTGGGGGAGCAGCTCCAAGTCTTCCTCCATTAAACCAATTGGCTGGTGCAGTTGCTAATGCAGACTGGCTTGGAGAGGATTGGAAGCTGGAGCTTTTAGCCATTTAAACATCTTTAATATTTTACATTGCAAGAAACAGGGATCAATGTCTTGTTTATAGCGCAGCGTTTATGGGGAATTGCTCCAGCCTTTCTTTGTCTCCTTCCAGCAGATTTCCCGGGAGGAGGGATGGGTAGGAATGGGGTGAATACAGAGTGTGTGCATTGAGAGCTCAGCTCCTGTCTCTCTGCAATGATGATGATAATAATAATAATAATTTGCATTTTGCAGCTCTCACACTGCAGAATGGGAAAGGACTGTTTAGCTTAGATGGGAGATGAATAAGAGATAACATGATAGGTGAATATAAAATAATGAATGGTTTAGAGAAGGTCAGTCGGGCACGCTTATTTACCCTCACTCATGACCCAAGAACCTGACCAAATCAGAAGGCAAACATGTTGCAAGCTGATAAATGCTATTTCCCTGCTGTGTGTGCAAGTAGCCTGTGGAACTCATTGCCAGCACATGAGGGAAAGAGGTTAGTTGTTTATGGATTTGATTCAGCAAGCATGGACCTAGTTTTAACCATATTCGTTATCTCGTTGACTTCAGTGGGACTTACTTGCTTTGGAAGAGGAGGAATATCTGGGCCTAAATTAATTTTTTTTTAAAAGCAGCTATATGCTAAAAATGTGTGAAGGATATAAAGCTACTGGGGCTAAGAAGGGTCTATCTCCCACGCACGAGTTATTGCATGGTTCTCAGTTATAGAGGTTACATAGATTCTTCTGAAACACCTGGAAATAATGTACTGAATTAGATGGAGTTTGTGTCTGATCTGGTCCTTTCTTCCTGGTATCCAGACCCAACTTATAAAGTAATCGACAGATCTGTGCAGGGTCACTGGGGTGGAGGATGTAGGACACCGTGCAGTCCTGTAGGGCAATGATAGCTTGGAACAAATGTTTCTGCTAGGTCATTAGTATCTCAAGCAGAGTTAGATGCATGGTGCAGTAATTTTTGCAGATCACCCACTGGAATTAATAGGTGGGGATATCAGTGCCAGCCCGTTTCTAAAGGCACAGTCCGTTCTGCTGTATAAATGGATACTCAGCAAGTCACAGAAATTCAGCGTCTCTCCACGCACACGGCAGTGCTCCATATTGCACAAGCCTCCGGCGCTGCACATCCACGTACCCCCTTTGCACGCTATCCACAGTGCGTTTGTTCGGTGCTCACGCTCTGGGCTTGTGGCATATTTCCCACACCCATCCCTTGCAAAAAACCATTGCGGGTTTTTGTTCCAACTGCACAGAGCCCATTGAAGTCAGTACAGACTCCAGCCCGCTGTAATTCAAACATGCTTTGGGGCTGGCTGACCTGCATCTTCTACCATAGTTACCATAAATGCCTCCACTAGAACTGACTGTCTCTTACCGTATTTAAAGATGTGTGGCTGGCATTGTGCAGTGCCTGAGGAATCCTGCAGTAGCCTCACCCTAGAGCCCCTCCTGTGTAGCTCCCCACTATTGTCCCCAGTGATCCAACCCTCCATACCTCGTGCAATGTTGCTGTTCCCCTGGGGTTCTGTGGGGTTTCCCCATTGCATTGTTTGTCTGGCCTTAGTTCCTGCAGCATGGGTGACCGGGCCTGGGACACGCTCAGCTGGGCGCCAGCATCTGCTTGTGAACCAATGGACAAGCTGGGGAGTGCGTGCAGAGGTGTGTGTACACAATATGTGTGTGAGTCCATGCAGTGCTGTGTGTGTGCGTGCACATACAGGTGTGTGTACTCTGAGCACACCCCTGGATCCATCTCCATCACAGACCCCTGCCAGCCCCTGGAGCTATCACTTGCCATTCAGAGCGGTTCTCTCCTGGCTTGTGAACCAGGGGGTGCACTGTTCTGCAGCCTTAGAACCCAGGCTCAGGCTGCCTGGCAGGGAAAGCAAGTCATTCTCTGTCTCACAGTGACAGGACTAAGTTTCCCCTGCAAGGCAGGCACTCCACTGCAGGGCAGGGAGCTTTTAAGAGCCAGATCCTCAGCTGGTGCAAATGGGCCGAACTCCACTGGAGTCAGCTTAGGTGCCCCCATTTATACCAGTGGTGAGGGCAGACCTGTGGCTGTATTGCAATTGGGAGGAATCGTCTCCGGTGCTTCCTGCATGCCCAGGGTTTAGTTGTGCTGTGCTCACTCGATCGCCTGTCATTCCGTCACTGGTGCCAGCCTTGATTGGGATCTTCTTTACTCCAGTGTCGCTCCCTTGACCTGCTCCTGATTTACGCCTGGTCACTGAGATCAGTATCTTAGGACTGCAGAGTCACCTTTCCTCTCAGGGCTCCCCCTCTGTTCTCACAGGCCTGCAGCTTCCAGACAAACAAACCGACTGAACTGCTTGTCTGCAACCAGCCGCACTCGGGACGCAGCTGGGGCCCAGCGCTTCTCATATCTCAATCAATGCAGCCCACAAGGAGAGACATTCAGCCTCCTCCCCCTGTCGGAGTTCTCAGGGTGTGAGTGCCAGGGGGAGGGGGAAGTGGAATTTTATAGCCACCCTGCAGCCAATGGCATTGCGGAGAACTGAGATAGAGGCGCCGGGAGGATGCTCCACTCTGTCAGTGCATCATCGCCGGGGAGCCCCTCAGAACCTCCAGCTGACCCTGCCGTGCGAGCCGGCCTCCTGGACGGACAGAATGCTGACTTGATCCTCTGAGACTCACCGAAGCGACGGGAGTTTCCAGCAGCCAAGTGAGATTGGTCCCCCCTGGCAGGAGCCAACTGTGCTGGGAATCTGCTGCTAAGAAAGTTTTGCTCAGCCAAGTTTGGAAAGTTTGGTTTCTTTCTTCCTTAGCGTCCAAGGCTTTGCCAAGGCAGCCCTACACCCCCCATCCCACAGCTCCCGTCTCCCCTCTGGCCCTCTCTGCCTATCCTTGGAGGAAAAGCCAACGGAGGAGATTACTCATCAATTTTTCTCCATCGAGGACTTGAAGATGTGAGGCTGCTGGGGGCACAGGGGTGGGGGAACCACAGGCTCTTTCCTGTGGCAGATCTGCTCCTTGACACTTCCATTCTGGTTCTGGGCACTGGCAAAGCTGAGCTGGCCCCTGGGGGCGTGAGTCGCATGCCCCCAGTGCTGCGCCGCCTGTCGCGGGACGCTGGCCGGCCATGGGCATCCAGGGGATGGAACTCTGTGCCATGGCTGTGGTCATTCTGCTTTTCATCGCAGTCCTCAAACAGTTCGGGATCCTGGAGCCCATGTCCATGGAAGGTAATTACTTACGTACATTTCCCTCCAGCCTGTATCCGACCCCATTACCTTTTCCTCTGCTCCTGGAGCCAAGTCCCCCAACCCCTTCGAACCCCCTGCTCAGTCTGAATTTCCCCATGGGCTAAGGACATCTCTCCCCTCAGTATAGCATCATCCAGTGACTGACAGTGGTCACCGACTCCTGCACACCTTCCTAGGGATGTTCCCCTGGGCTAGGGAGGAGAACAGGGTGCAGGGATGAGACTGGCCTCTTCCCCAGTGTTTGGGCCTTGTTTTTTCAGGGAAAGCCACCTGTCTTCTCCACACACAGGTCTTCCCCTTCTGGGGCATCTCCAGGCCAGATTGGTGGGAGGGAAGGTTTTCATTACAGCTGAGAAGCCTCTGGCCTCAGTGGGATTTCCAGCAGCAGGGGGCAATGTGAGTAGGGGGCTGAGATGGAAAGGTTGGGGGAAATTCTACCCTCAGCTACACACTGGCCCCACCAAGAGTCTTTGGGCATGAATGCCCTGACCCCCCCACAGTCCTGGTGCCCCCTTCACACTTATCCCAGGGGAGCGGCTCTCAAGGGGCACCAGTGTGAGGATCCAAGGTCTGCCCTGGAGGGACCAGCCCTCTCTGACATGCTGCATGCTTCAAGCTGGTGCAGCTCCCACTAGCGTCCCGTCAAAACACGCTGCTGGGCGTGGGACACACAGAGTCAAATTCCCTCAGATGCAAGTTTATCAGGATCATATCTGGGAGGAATGGGAGCCTGTTTTCTAAACAGTCCACGTTCCTTGCCCCGGGGAGAGGTGTCATGGGCACGTGCAAGGGCCGCCATCTTGGCTGGGGATTGAACCAGGAACTTCTGGAGCTAAAAGCCAGAGCCACTAGGGCTTGAGTGAAAGAGCAAGACTCCTTAGCTGAGATTAGAACTGGCTCTCATCCTCTGTGGGTTGGGCACGGTGGGGGTGTGTGTGTAATACTCATTCATCAGTGGGTTGCACGTGACTTGGGAATGCTGATGGACTAATGACAGCAACATGTCAGGGCAAGTGCTCTCATCTGGGAGGGTCTCTTGCTGCTTCGCTGGGAGTCCCTGCTTTCAAACCTGCTCCCCTCCCCCGGGACAGTCCTTGCTGTATTTCCACGTCCACACCCTCAGTTGGAAAGTGCAGAGCCAGGCATCTCAGTAACCACAGAGCCATCTCAGCGTCACGTGGTCCCGATGAAATATTAACCAAGGAGCAAAACCTGCTTGTTTGAGTCTTAAATTGAGAAACTGGATCCGACCCCTCAAGGGCACTTTGCAGCTCCAGCACTACCCACCCCATCTTCCCTCTGCACCAATTCCATGGCACCAGCCCAGCCTGGATGGGGAGGAGAAAGAGGAAGGCAGACACTTGAGAGACAGTAACCCCAAAGCTTCTCCAAAAGAGACAGCATCTCGCCTGCCCACCTGGAACCCCCTCTCAGCCCTGGAGCAGGCAGGACCCTGAGTGAGAGCAGAGGCCAGGGAAAGCAGCCCTGTGCTGAGTCGGCAGCTCACTGAGCCGCTGGTGCGGCTGCTCTTTGTCCTATTTTTAAAAGGCATGGTTGCCGCGTCATGTCCCAGCCGGTCTCTGACCTTGCTGGAGGGGGAATCTCATGCTGTAGCTCTGTCTCTTTGATTACAGTGACAAGTAGACTGAATTCAAAAGATTTTGGCTCTGCACTGCTTCCCCCTCTCCCCCGCCAATAAAATTCCCAGGGCCAGATCCTGGAGGGAAGCACCAGTGACTTCTGATCCATCAGTGTGCAAAGGTGAATCCCTGCTGGGAAGAGGAGCTAGATGGTGCTGGAGAAGTAAGTGGAGGTGATGTTCCCCTCTCTCCAGGAGCAGGTGTTCTCCCCCAGGACACAGTGGAGGTGGATTGGTGGACCAGGTTAAGACACTACCACACTGTGAAGGTAGTTCCCTTTGGGGCAGGTTAGTTCCCATTGAAAGAGAACTCTGCGTAGGCCCCTGACTCAGCTCGGGGCCCGTCTTGGGACTCCATTACCAGAGTGCATAGTGTGACATTATTTATTAATTGCATGCTTAATATTTGAGCTGCGGAGTGGCAGAAAGACCAATACGCCCAGCTGGGAAGCAGTAGCTCATGCCAGGATCTGAACAGTTGCATTAGTTCGTTGACCTGCCTACTCGCCCCTGCTACTGTGCCTTGCCTTGATGCTGTCTTGTCTGGGGAGGCTGAATTGGTGTCAGTCATTGCAAAAAGTCCCAGGCTGTGGGGGATAAGAGACGGGAGAGTAAATTGCAGTGATTCAGGTGTGAAGGGACCATTCTGTAGGCCCGCGCTAACCAAAGAGATGGTTGCTGGAAGTGAACCCCAGGCGCCATTGCGTGGAAGGCTATGGAGTTACCGTAAAGCTGAGTTTGGCTCTGGATTTGGTTATGGAGGTGTGTGTTGCCATGTTGCGAAACAGCACTGTGCCTTCTTCTGTTGAGGGAATGTTAAAACATCCTCTAGCTGTTCAACCCAGAGGAGCGGTTTGCTGTCCCATCATCCCCTCAGCATGTTGCCTCAAAAGGAACAAGCTGCCCTTCTCCTATGGTGCTAGCAACCCATTGCTAAGGATCAGGATCATGAACAGTACGTATTTGCCACATTGGCTGGCAACAGTATTTTAGACACATAGGACATGCCAGGCTGGATCAGATCCACCTGTTCAGCACCCGATCTGTGACAGTGGCCAGAACTGGACGCCTCATTTAATGGTATGAGAAACCCTGCAGTGAGTCGCAATGACCACCATGATATAGGTGTCATCCTAATCCATAAACGTGAGAGAGATGCTTCAGGGTTTAAACCGGAGGTTTTAGGTCCCCTCCAAATCTCTGTCAGCACTAAGGGCCCTAACCCCAGCTATTATTAATCATAGAAATGGCTGGCCCTCCTTCTTTCTAAATTCTTGGCCTCAACAATAATCCTGAGGCAACGAGGCTCCTGCTCTACTTGTGGGTGGAGTTGAAACTCTCTGGGAGGTGGGGAAATACCCTTAGCCTCTGTTAGAGAGGGTATGTGAGGGTCAAAATCTGCTAGGACCATATAATTATATCGAATTAGACACCAGGTCCATCTAATTCATGCTATTTTTTTCTGATAACGGCCAGTATCATCTGCTTCAGGGGAAGGTGCAAGAAACCTTGCAATGTGATAATCTATCCTCTTGGAGAGTGTCCTGCCAACCCCTAATTGTTAGAGACTGACTTTATCATAGAATCAGAGAAGATTAGGGTTGGATCTTGAAGCATGAGGGTATATAGCCCATCTAAAACTTTTTAAGTATTTTCTGTTATAACTCTGGTGTCCTCATCAGTCATAGAAATGTCCAGTCCCCTCTCTGAATCCTGCTAAACTCTAAGCCTCAGTAACCTTCTGGTGGCAGTGAGTTCCACAGTCTAATTATGTGCAGTAGAGGGGGGGAAAAATTCCTTTTAATGGTTTTGAATTGCACAAGAGCCTTGGAACCTGTGATCTGTATGAGGAGTCTGTGATTACCCATTAGAGTCCATGTTCTAGTAGCCGATACAGTCCGCTGCATGTTATATCAGTGCAGGATGGTTAGAAAGAGAAGAAAGCAGGACCAAGTATTATCAGAGTTGGTTGGACTGGACTGCAATTATGCGATAGGACTTTTAGGAGGAGCAAGGAATGTGCAGAGCTCATTGCCACAGTATCCTGCTTCTGGCAATGACCAGTATCAGCTCTTTTTTTAAAGCAGTCTGTGTTATAATGGGGACATTATACGGTCCTGCATCAGCCAGGCCCCCTAGGGGTAGGTCGAGCTCTAAGCCATCACCTCCATTTGCCAATGAATAAAGGTGGCTCAGAGATGCAAGGCTCTTCTTCCAGCCACACAGCTATCGGGCAGCAGCCACCAGAAGAAGTGCCTGTGACAGGCAAGTTATTGGCTGTAGTGGTGTTGCTCCTGTGGTACGTTCACATGGCTCTGTTACTTGGCGGCCATGGTACTGCATCGGCGGAGCTACCTCCCTGGGTGGGTTGACATCAGCACTCAAGTTCAGGTGCCATGGTGCTGGTGCCGGAAAGTGTGCTTGCCTTCTGGCAGCCCCTGCTGAATTCAAAAGACAGACCCTGTCTCGGTTTCCCTTCTCAGGAAGCCAATAAGAACTTCACTTCAGACCCTCTTGATGCTTGACTTGATATGCCCCTCCTTGGGGCTGGTTTATTAAAACACCTCCAACAAAAGGGGCCACAGAAACAAAAGGTGCTTCCGGCTTTCCAGGCACCTGTAAGCTCTATGCCAATGCCTCAGTGTTGTCCCTTCATCCCTGGATCTCTCCTTATGGCCAGAGTCCTGACCCTCCCACTGGAGCTGAGTAAATCAAGCAATTATTATCCCTCTGCTGCCAGGGCTGGGTTGTGCTGTTCAGCTCAGTGTAGATCCTTAGCCAGCTTCCCCATCACTTGGGCTCACTCCATCCTCAAGCTCAAATGGTCTGACATGACAAGGGAGGTGGCATTTATGCTGCTTCCAACTCATCCCCAGTTGGTTGGGGTAAGGGAACATTGCCCTGTTTTCTCTGCAAGGGTCCTGGCCTCAGGTCTTTAAAGAAACAGTAGCAAAATTTCCTCTCAAACACTGCTTACTCCCTGCATTGCTTCCTCAAACTGAATATCTCCCAGATCTCTGTGTCTGTCATCTGACCATTCAACTCTTAACTAGCCATGCGTGGTGGTGGTGGGGGACACGACTGACTATTAGGCCGTATTGCACTTAAGGGGTCCGCCTGCCTCTCCACACAACTATAAATCTATTCTAAGACATCACCAGGAATTGAGCTATCTTAACCTTAGTGGTTACCTGTTCTAGATCATATGCTGAGTGGATCAGGCACAAAGGGGGATGTGGAATGCACTGAACAGCGGGCTCAGGTGGCAGACCTTAGGTTTTTATTACATGGGACATTTGTCTGAATGATTAGTTCTGTAGGAGCCACATCATTAATGATGCCTCTAACTTCCCATGCACCTTCGAATTGTGGATGCAGCTAACTGGGTGCTGCTTATGGGATTTTGACCTTTAGCTGCCTACTTGCATCCACAAGTTATAAATCAAGATCCCTCCCATCTGGGCCTGCACTTATGGGGCCTTTATTGTATCATGGTTATTTGTAGTACATAAACGCCTAGAGACTCCAGCCAGGATCAGGGCCCATCACGGAAGGCGCTGCACAGGCACATAGTAAGAGACATACAATTTTTACAGTCTAAGGGCTCATCAGAAGCCTATTAAAGTCTAGCTTTGGAACAGGCCATAAACCAATGAAATAAAGGGTGGGAAAAGACTGGACCATTATCCCCATTTTACCGAAGGGGAAACAGGCACAGAGAAGTTAAGTGATTTGCCCAAGATCACACAGAGATTCTGTGGTACAGCAGCAACCTGACCCTAAATCTCCTGAGTCCTGGTCCAATGCATGACCTGTAAGACCACACTCTATATCTATGTTGATTTAAAGGGCTGAGTAGTATAATTCAGAGTAATACTGCCACAGTTCTATCCTGTGGGCAGGGCTTAGCCAGCCTCCATTTTTCTGGCTGGGCCCCTGAATCTGCAGGGTGGGCCCAGCCGTGGGTAGCTTCCAGACATACCTGAGACACTCCAGTTGCTAGGTAACAAGTGAAGCTGTGGAAGGAGGAGGGAGAAGGAGAGATGGTGCAATGAGACACACCCACCACGGTGCTCAGCATTGGCGCAAACTTTGCTGTGGTGACTGCTGGGCGGCCCCGCATCCGTGGAGGTGAAGTTCGCAGCACTGCTGGATGGGTCTCATCTCCAAGTGAGTGGGCCCTGGCCCACCTAGATCCACACATGGCTATGCCCCTGCCTGTGGGATATGGCAGAGTAGCTGAAAGGCTCTGTTTTAATGGCAGTCATTTTGGAATATACTGAATGCATGGGGCCAAATCCTTAGCTGATGTAAATCAGTGTAGCTCCATTGAAATACCCTCAGATTACAGGCCCTGATCTCCATAGCTCCAATTGATTTCTATTGCTGTTGTGGATATTCAGCACTTCCGCCTGCCAGCTGTGCAGATTCCCTCTGGGAGAGGCATAGTGTTCTTTCTTGCTCATGCATCACCACCAGTAATGAAGATTCTGAAAGTGGAACTGAGTGAAAAATCCTGTTGATGATGCAGCTGATAGATTAAGCTCTTGGACAGTGTCCTGTAACTGGCTTGGCAATGCAGGGCTAATGGGAATGAAAAGCAGTACTGGCTTAGTTTGTTGTCATTGAAGTCAACATCTGTGTCCTGTGCGCTCATTTATCACTGTGAACCCTGGTATGAATAACTGATTTTGGAGGAGCTACTCCAGGTTTACTCCAGAGTTTGGCCCAACTAGTAGATTGATTGAGTTAGGAGGAGCCATTCTTATTCGGCCACTTTTCCAACCACTGCGGCACTATAAGTTCATTGTCGTAACTAGAGCTGTGTGAATAACAGATTTTTTTAGTACCCTGGCTGTTCGGAAAAAATCAAAAGAAGAAATTTGTTTGGTATTCAACTGCAAAAGACTTTTTTTCTAAGTTTCAGCATGTAAAAATTCGGGACAAAAATTCATTTCATGAATGAAATGTTTAATTTCGACCATAACATTTTGTTTTGTTTGCAACCATTTTACAGCAATTTGTATTGGGTTTTTTAATAAAATGAAAGGAAGCTGGGAACTGAAAAAGTGAAATGTTTCATTTTGAAAATATTGGAATGTAACATTTTGATTTTTGTCAGATTCTTTTGGGTATATGTGTATGTGGAGGGGTGATTTGACCCAAACAATTTGGTGTAAGTGACACATTCGTGAACTGTTTCAGTGTCACTGAATCTGCATTTTTGTCAAAAAAGAAAAATGTTTCCACCAAAAAATGTCACCTGGTTCTGATCACTCTTAGCTGCAAAGGACTTTGTAGACACCAGATTCTTCCACTGACATAAATCAATGTAGCAGTTCTTGAAATAAGATGTGTTGGATTTCACCCACTATGAACAGGACGACTGACTCCAAATTGTTTAGCATATTGTGTGGTTTAATTAGCATGGTGTATGGAATCTCAAGAGATGAGTAGCATGGGACAGTATCATTTCCCGGGGATTATTTCCAAGGTTCTCCTGTAGCATCCCAGGCCTGAGCTACACGCAGAAGCAAATCTCTGCCAATAGTCATCCCATAACTCTTGGTTGGTCACTACTCATTTGCAAACATGCACTTCTTGCAGAACTTTGTTGACACCGAATCCGACACGCAGTCTCCTCAATTGCACAGGAGGTGTAATGAATGTGGATTGATTACTTGAACTTGAGTGGACACCATTTCCCTGTGCTTGCGGCATGACGAGCCTTTCATTCACATATGGGGCTAGTGTTGGTGCAGATTCTTGCCTGTGATAAAGCCGCTTGTGTTTATCAATCTCACGACCTCGTGACTTGTTCCTGATCCCCTGCCCCTGGCATGGGAAATGCAACACCAAAAGTGGCTGATGGATTAACCAATGGGAGTCTTTGGATTGTGTTCAGGATACATTCTCCATGTTCCATTTTCGGTTGCCAGTGAGGCCATTCCCATTGGGGTTTGTTCATGCACCCAGCAGTTTTCCCTCTTGAGAACTAGGCTGTGCTGCCTGAATCTAGCAGGATCTCTCCATTGCTGTGGCTTGTTGCAACTTTTGTTCTAGCCATCTTTGGTCACTTGCCTTGGATGTGCTGTGTACAGAGATCTCCATTCTCCCATTCTCTTCTGCTCTGTATCGGCCACAGACTAGATCCTCAGACTTCAGTGGAGACTTTACAGCAGTGGAAGATCTGGGCCCATATTTCCAATAGTGTCCATCCTCCTGTTCTATTCGTTTTGGCCATCTCTCTCCATTGCTGCATCCCGTACTGTACAACGTTCCTAGCTACCCAGGTGCATCTGTTTCCATACCTTCCTGGTTTTTGTATTGACCATCAATCTGGGTTTTGTGTTCATGTGTCTTCTTTTGCAGGGCTGAAGTTCACCTCAGTTCAGCAGCTCACTACACACCGCTTATGTCCCCTTATCAGGCTTACGGGCTGTGCACTGCCCCTTTGCATTGGTAAATTAAATATTTCAGCAATAGGTAAATTCAGCCCTGCTGTGAGGAGACACAGCTCCGCTGACTTCAATGCAGTAGTTTGCAGCAGGGCTAAATGTGAGCCAGTACATCTATTTTGGCATACCCTTGAACTCCGCAGTACACCCCGTCTGTCCTGTCCATTTCTCTGCTTATTATGTGGTCCCCAGTCATCAGTCACTGCAGATGATTGATGTGGCTGTTGGAATCGCTGTCTGAACGGGAACTTGGAGCCTGATATCTTTAACTGCGTTTGGCTGCCGTGTGCCCAGTTCCCAGGCCAGGTTGAACTTACTCAATCTTTCGGAACGGGAGACAAAGAGGGGTGCCGATAACTTCGTGTAGTTTTCCTAGATCTCCAGGGCTGTCCTTTGTAAATTATGTGGGCTGCAGGTACTTTCAAGTGGTGCTAACCCCACACAGAGGTTTGACGCTGACACCACTGAGACGCTGGCTTTGGTGGTCAAGAAGGAGTTGCAGTTCCAGCCTTTGTTAGTTTCTGATGAGCCAGCCTCCCTGCTCCCAGTGCTGTATCTTGCTCTGCTGCATGGGAGACGCGGGAGGGATTCCTCTCCTTTCTGAAAAGGGATATGGAATTAAACGTTGGCTGGGATCCCAGCGGAAAGTCCTTGCTAACCCAGCTGTTGTGGCTGGTGCCCTGTCGGCACTGAGGAAGTTCACTACTGTACAAGACAACATCTCTGAATGGGGAATGAATCTGTCACATAGCACCTGACCCAAAACCTATTGATGTCTATGGGAGTCTTTCCATTAACCTCAATGGGCCTTGGGTCAGACCCTCATTACGGTCATGTACAATTTCCACAACCTTTGGCTATGTCTACACTGGCAAGTTAGTTCGAATTAAGGAGGCTTAATTTGAACTAACTAAAGCCATGGCTTCACTAGGCTTTAGTTAGTTCGAATTAAGGGCTTCCTTAATTCGAATTAATAAGTTTGAATAGGGTATTCGAACTAAGGGGTTAATTCGAACTAACTAGTTCAACTTAACCAATGTGGCCATGTTAATTCAAACTAATTTCTTAGTTCAAACTAACCAGCCATTGAAATGAATGGGGATCGCTAATTCGAACTAAGTTTTCCTAGTTCGAATTAAGCTAATTCGAACTAACTAAAATTAGTTCAAATAAGTTAGTTCGAACTAACTAATTCGAAATAATTTTAGCAAGTGTAGACATATTTGAGTCTTCCTCTTGTTCTGCCAGCTATTCCTGGCCTCGGGACACGGGCAAGCCTCTTACGATGCAAGGTGTTCCTTCCACTATCCCGTTTGGAGGGTGAACTGAGATAGACTGATCTGCCCAGCCCATGTATAGTCTAATGGATCAGAGATAAGTCTCTCCATGCTAAGAATCAAATTCAGAACAACTGATACCCATTGCCATCCTAAAAACCCACTCACCCCCCTAATCTGGAAACAAAGCAACCTAAGCAACAGAAAACAAAAAAATAATGAATTAAAATGTAAAAAATCAGAACCAACTGTTTCCTCCTCTCAAAAGGAGACATGCCAGAGACTTGGAGAGTCCATTAGAGACTTCGCTATTGCTCTTGGTGCTCAGGTAATAAATACAGTGATGAGTGGCAAGATAAAATGGGTGACTAGATGGATGGAGAGCTAGAGGGGTGTTTCTGGGGATGGAGAGGTGGATGGACGAATGATAGACCGCAGAGTTCTGAAATGCATATGGAAAATGAGAAAGGAAGCAGTTTGAACTTGTTGGGGGATGAAGAAGAGCAAGATTTGTGTTTGGGCCAGGGCCCTGGTAGTGATGAGCTCCAGGCATGATGTACATCAGTACTTAGAGTAAAAAAGCTGAGGGTTTATGGATGGAAATGAAAGAAGGGGGTTGTGAGTAGCCAGTTGAGTTGTGGGAGAGAATGATTATGGGCACAATGTCCATTACACTTATGAAGCCATAACTGTACATTTCCAGACTCTCCTTCACATTATTTATTGAAGGCTAACATTCACTTAAAAGTTCCAGACTTTCAAATCTTTGAGAGAACTCTTATTTTTCCCTTAAGAGAAAGGTAGGAATTTGTAATCATAACTTCATGTTAACAAGGTTGTTGGTCTAGAGTTACCTTAAACTATGGAGGAAAAGCCACCAGAGCTCAGTGGAAGTACTTACTCTCTACCAAGTAAATACATTATGTTATATTCTAGATGACAGCTGTATTCGTTAGCATACATTGGCCTGTTTGACAGAACTGCATCAAAGTTTCTGCAGCCTTCTTAATGTTGTCCAGCCCAGTTGGTTTAGCTCTAGGCTTTCAGGGTGAGTCTACACTGGCAAGTTAGGTCAGCTTAAGGATGCTTAAGTCGATCTAAACAAAGCCGCGTCCACACTGGGCTTTTCTTAAGTCAACTTAAGCATTTCCTATAGTCAACTTAAGGAAAGCTTACGTCGACTTAATAACACCTCCTTTTAGGTCGACTTAAGGCCAGTGTAGATGGGGATTAATGCTAAGTCGACTTTATTAAGTCGACTTAAAGCCAATATAATGGCGATTTCTGCTGTTAAGTTGACTTAACAAAGTTGACTTAACTTTGTAAGAGTAGACATAGCCTAAGAGATCAGCAAACTACCCTTGCAGACTTGGAAAAGTCCTACAGCCCAGGCTGCAGACATGAAGATGTCTGGATGCTAGCCCTACAGCCTCCTTAATGCTTTTTGAACCAGGTTGCTTCTGCTAAGGACTTTAAGAAATTCTGAGAGTTCTTTCATCTTGAGCAAGCATGTGGGTATTAGGCAAATTTTTCTGTGGGTTTTTTTTCCCCTTGCAAATGCCTCCCACCCTATTTTTTCCCCAAAAGGGAGAAATTTCACTTGTGACTAGATTTCCAGGAGACTCTCTGCATGTTCTGTTTCCCAAACTTGCTGTAATCTTCCTTAACCTACCAAGCCCAGTGCTATTTTGCAGGTAGGAGAGGGCTCCAAACAAGAGTTTTGGAAAGGATGTCAACCCCTCCTGTGTCAGGACAGAAACCTCTACCTTGTTATCCCTTTTGACACCAGCAGCTAGCCAGAAATTGGAGGTTTGCATGTTATTACAGCTAGGAGGAGAAAATGCTGATGAAATCTGGTGTTTTGATCCTGTTTATTTACAAAGAATGTACAAGTTCTGTTTCCCTGAGCCCAGTAGGAATCCAACTGGAGATGACTTCCTTGCTCACAGTTTCAAGCCTCTTTCAGACAACACTCTGCCCAAAAACACACACACTCTCTCTCTCTCTCTCTTGCTCTCTCTCTCTCTCAGTATTCCCAGTGCTTCTTCAGGCTGTGTCCTTGGTTCTCTGTTCCTTCTCTGTACCCCTTTGTGGTCTGTTTTCTCCTACTCTCTCTCACATACCCCCCACTCCACACCAGCTCAAAACAATACCCAGCAAAGCCCTACTATCCACATCATTTGACTTCCTGAGCAGCAAAAGGAAATCAATCAAAGTTAGGTGCCTAAATATCTTTGAGGATCTGGGCCTTAATGGTGTCTTACAACCATCGTAAGTGAAGGATGGCAAGTTACACTTTCCCCAGTTTCAACCCAACCCATAATAACCTAAGGGGTGGGAGGCCCTCTGGAAGTGACTTTTCCTGCGGACAAGTTGTCCCATCAGGGGTTCTTGCACCTTCCTCTGAAATAGCTGGTGCTGGCCACTGTAAGGCTATGTCTACACTTGGTAATTTAAATCGACTTTAACTAAGTCGACTTAACTAAGTCATAGAATCATAGACTTAGTTAAGTCGACTTAGTGTGTCCACACTTAAAAATAAAGTCGACTTAAAGGGGAACTTAAAAAGTCGACCTAGAGCATCCACACTGGATGCTTAGGTCGACTTCTAGGGGCTTAGGGGGACCTAGGGGAGGTCCACGGGGCAGGAGGGGCACCCCTTGCCCAATGCCAGGGGGCTCAGCCTTTGCCCCATTGTACCTAGGTATAATGGGACAAAGGGGGACAGGGACCCTGGCAGGGCATAGGGGCAGGGTGGGCAGAGCTCTGCCCTGCCAGGTGGGGGGGCATGCCAGGCTCCCCCTGTACTCGCCCCTGGCAGGGAGGGCATTGGTGTAGCCCTGGGGTAGCCCTAAGTTGACTTAGGGCTACACCAGGTCTACACTGGCTTAAGTCGACTCTAGGGAGTCGACTTAAGCCTTAGGTCTACTATGAAGGTGGTTTTATAAAGTCGACTTAATTTTAATTAAGTCGACTTTATTTTCCTTAAGTCGATTTAAGCAGCTTGCTTAAGTCGACTTAAGGAAACTAGTGTAGACACAGGGTAAATTAAGTCGACTTAAGCAAGCTTAAGTCAACTTAATTTACCAGTGTAGATGCAGCTGCAGAGACTAAGTACTGGGCCTGATCCTTGGTTCGTATCCAATCTGGCAGGTTCTGCGTGTGCTAGAAATGTTGTGGTTCTTCTGCCTGGGATATGGAGCTGGGGCCAGGGCAGTTCTTTGTGAAGGACTGAACCAATCCTTCATCCTTTTAAGTTTTGCTGGGAGGTGGGAGGCTTTGGGGAATATGAGCCTGGCAGAGCATTTTGGAGAATTTGCTGTAGGGGATCAGGTCTCAGCTGTGCTTTGAACATAATGTTACCTGAGTGCTTGGTCAGATTTCAGGGCTGTGTGGGTTTTTCCAGCTGGGAGTTGAAACTGATGATGAAATCTGATATTTTCTTTGATGGGGTCTCATTTATTTACAAGGAATGAGCACACTCCTGTTTCTCTGAATGCAGCACAAATCAAATCGCAGGAGACAGTTCTTTTGTTCACAGTCCGAAGCCTGCCTTTCCGACCAATACTCTGTGCCCAAAAAGCTTTTTCTCTTACCTGTATCTCAGGGTTGCACTATGGTGCTCTTGGGCTTTCTCTGCTTTCCTGTCTCCCTCCAGGCTTGTCTCTGCGACTGCGCTGTACCAGCATAGCTCTGCCAACATAACTGTATAGTACTGATGCATATTGCAATGATGGAAGGGGTTTGTCCATCGCTTTAGAAAAAACACCTCCCGGAGCAATGGAAGCTATGTTTATGGAAGCATTATTTTCTTGACCTAGCTGCATCTGCATTAGGGGTTAGGTCAGTATAACTATAGGACTCAGGACCATGGATTTTTCAGAGTGGTCTGTTTCTTTAAAGCCCTGGGGACAGCCTGTCCTGTTCGATTGTCAGACCCAGGTGGGAAGGGGTCAGGTGATTCACTGTAAAGGGCTCATGTGAGAGAGGAAGCAGAAAGAGGGGACAGTAGCACACGTGACTGACTCTGGAGCAGAGAGAGAGAGAGAGATGAAATCAGTCCCCAGGGACTTATTCTCCCTGAGGCCATGTACACATGATCATTTTATCGCGCATTAATGGTCATTACTGCGCGATAACAACAACAGCGTACACACGTGCAATAGGCTGTTGCGCGTCAACAGCCCTATTGTAGCACAACAGAAAAACCACCTCGACGAGGGTGGTAGCAGTTAATGTGGAACAGCTGTTGCACCTTTCGACTCGTGTGTACGCTTACCACGCAATGACTGGCCTCCGGAACTGTCCCAGCATTCCAAAGTCGTCCTCTCTGGTCTTCCCCCCACCCACTCTCTGTGGCCGTGACAAAACAGTCCCTGCCCTGTTTCGATTCCAGGGATTTATGAATTTCTCCTCTGTTGTCACTTCCTGTTCTCTTCCTCGTGGAGTGGAGTTCAGCTCAGATCTTCACTAGCAATGGCGGCCCATCGTGGAAGACGCGCACCCATTTGGAGCACGGCAGAGATGCTGGACCTGAGCAGCATCTGGGGAGAGTCTGCTGTGCAGGCGCAGCTACACGGCAGCAGGCAAAATTACGATATATATGGCATAATTTCTCGGGCCATGTCAGAGAGAGGTTATGAGAGAGACACTGTGCAGTGCAGATCGAAGGTGAAGGAGCTAAGAATAAGCTATCACCGAGCGAAGGAGGCAAACCGCCGTTCGGGATCAGCGCCTGCTACATGCAGGTACTACAAGAAGATCGGAGCCATCCTCAGTGGGGACCCCACAACCACAGCAAAGAGTCCTGTGGACACATCGGCGCCCCCTCATCCAATGAATGCCAGAGCCGAGCAGGATGAGGACGTGATCGATGAGGAAGTGGAAATGGAGGATGACCTGGAGGAGAGTGCAACAGCGTGTAGCCAGGAGCTCTTCTGCACCCCCGCTGAGACGTCCACCCAAGACATGAATTGCAGCGTGTCCTCTGAGGTGGCAGAGGGGGGTTCAGGTAAGTTTCTCTTTCGTGGAGCTATGGCTCCTGCTAAAATATCATTGTCCGGAGCGGGGTGCTTGATGTATCGGTCCCCACTGTGCATGCTCTTTAGTCTGCATTCATTAGAAGTGCATCAATACAAGCAGTGATTGTGAAAAAATCATCTGCATTTAGCTCACTAAAGGTTTTCTCGATGTACCTTCAGAGCCTCCTACTCAGGTTAGATGGGAGAGCAGATGTGTCTCCGCTCCCATATAAGGATACTCGGCCTCGCCAGCTGCAAAGCACAGCACTGGGAACCATGGCAGCACACAATCCGGCAGCGTACGGTCCTGGCTTGCATCCGGTGGCATGTAGGATATGTATTCTAGCTGACAGGGGCACTCTGAGGAGAGAGATATCGGGTTCCATCTGTGTGCCCTGTGCAGAATGTTAGCCCCCAGTAAGGTTTCTATTAGGACGTACCTTGTCCGCTTCAGTTAAGCATAGGATGTTGACTGCCCTGTACCTTCCAGTGGAATGTGCTACTGGAAGGTTACATTGGTTATCTAGGCTATGTGTTAACAATAGCTTTATTATTATTTTTTTTATTAGATTCGACCTTCACAAGGCCGGTGTCTACCCCAGCTGACCGCATGAGAAACATTCGGCGGCGTGCTCGAAGAAACAGGGAGGATATGTTTCAGGAGCTGATGAAAGCAACAGAGGCAGCCGTGAGGGAGAATTGAGCCTGAAGAGAGGAATCCCAACAGAGGAGGCAGAAACACAGGGACGAACTGATAAGCGTCAAGAAGGAGCAAACAGAACTGCTCAAGAGCATGATAGCTTTGCAGACCCAGGCAACTAATGTACAGGCTCCACTCCAGTCAGTTCAGCCGTGTCTGCCTCCCACACCCCGTAGTCCTTCAAAGCATTTCTTTGAAGGCCAACCGCCCACCTGATATACTGCAACATCCAGTCCCTCACAGAGCTACTTTTTAGAGACCCACAGCTACACCCACCTGTAACACCTCCCACCAACCCCCCCCCCCTTCATCTCTTAATAAAAACAGTAACAAAAATTTTGAAGAGTGGCTTTATTTGTACACAGTGAAAATCTCATAAGGTGCACTTGATGCGTCCTTGAAGTGAACTATGGGAGGGCATCATTGAAATGCTCCCTGAGTGCCTCCCTTATGCGAGCAGCTCCTCGTTGGGCCCCCCTAATACTCCTAGTGGCTGGCTGTTCGTATGCTGCTTTGAGGCGCTCTGCCTCCATGGCCCACCCCGGGGAAAACTTTTCTCCCCTATTTTCACAAAGGTTATGAAGGACACAGCACGCCACAATTACAGCATGGATGTTGTCCTCATTCAAGCCCAGCCTCCCATACAAACAGCGCCAGCGCCCTTTTAAATGGCTGAATGCACATTCGACAGTCATTCTGCACCGGCTCAATCTGTAATTGAACCGCTCCTTGCTGCGATCTAAGTTCTCAGTGTACAGCTTCATGAGCCATGGCATCAGTGGGTATGCTGGGTCTCCGAGGATGACTATGGGCATCTCCACATCTGAGATCAAAAAATTACAGTGGGGGAAGAAGGTGCCCCCTTGAAGCTTCCGGTACAGACCAGTGTTCCTGAAAATGTGAGCATCATGCACCTTTCCCGAGCACCCAGTGTTGATATCCATAAAACGCCTTGTGATCCACGAGTGCTTTCAGCACCATGGAGAAGTAGCCCTTCCTGTTGATGTACTCGGTCAAGAGATGGTCTGGTGCCAAAATTGGGATATGTGTGCCATCTATTGCTCCCCCACAGTTAGGGAATCCCATGGCAGCAAAGCCGTCCACAATCTTACAAACTTTGCCCAACGTCACTGTTCTCCATAGCAGAACGCGATTGATGGCTCGGCACACTTGTGAGAGGGCTAATCCAACGGTGGACCTCCCGACTCCAAACTGGTTTGCAACTGACCGGTAGCAGTCAGGAGTCGCCATCTTCCAGACAGCTATTGCAACACGCTTCTCCACGGTTAGGGCGGACCTCATGTTGGTGTCTTTAGGTCGCAGGGCAGGGGCCAACTCTGAACACAGTTCCAAAAAGGTTGCTTTCCGCATTCGAAAGTTCTGTACCCACTGCTCGTCATCCCACAGCTGCATAACAATGCGATCCCACCACTCTGTGCTCATCTCTCGCGACCAGAAACGGCGTTGCACCGTGTGCAGATGATCTGTGAAGGAGCTGAGTAATGCGGTGCTGTTGCTCTGCAGGGCATTGAGCAGCCCCTGGTCCTCAGCATCCTCAGCTGATTCGGAGCTCATTGCGTACTGAGCAACCAGCCGAGATGTATTTAGAATGCTGAAGGCGACAGTGGAGATCAGAGCAGGATCCCTGCTGTCGCAGTTGTGATTGCTCGCAAGTAGTGCGGCACTGCACTGTTGAAAATAGGCGCGAGTTGCTATTAGCAACGAGGAAGATGCAAGGGGAACACAGTGCACCACGGGAAACTGAGAGTTTACCCATGGCGCTTTGCGTTCCTTTCCTTCATCCCAGGATTCCAGGCGCCGATTCAGGGAAAATTGAACTATGGGATAGGTGCCCAGAATTCATTGTGCTGCACTGCGACATTGCAAAGAGCTGTGTTGCGTTGCAAGGAGCGATGTGTGTATGCGCTTTCCCGCAATAAAGGTCACGTGTTTTTTATAGCGTGATTGCCATGTTGCGCTTTAATCTGATCGTGTGTATATAGCCTGAGTTAGTTCTTGCTCAGGCCTTCAAGTGCAGCCCTGTTCCTTGGGCAATGGCTTCCATAGCTTCAGTTATCACTAAACAAAAGGCATTTAATTGCTCCTTCATTTAGCCTGAATGAAGGGTGGATAGGATGCCCTGCAGCTTCAGCTAGGCCTGTGATTACCAATTGATTGATTAATTAACAAGCAATACCTAGATCAAACACCTGACTGCTGACCGCCAAGAACCCTCTCCAGCACAATATTCCTTATTCCCCTGTGCTGGAGTTGGACTCTGGGAGTTTGCATTTTCCTTCCTGTTCGCTCACAGAGTTTATCTTGTGTCATTCCAGACAGCAGCGACAGCGACCTTGAACTGTCATCCGTCCGGCATCAGCCAGAAGGACTGGACCAGCTGCAAGCACTGACCAAATTCACCAAGAAGGAGCTACAGTCATTATACAGGGGCTTCAAGAACGTGAGTATTGGCTGGGTTCTTCCTCCAGACAAATGATACCTGAGAACAGCTGTGCTTCATGGCCTCTGTCAGGCCCCATCTGCTGCCCATAAGAGCCTGGAAACCAAATCCTGAAAAGATGGGAGCTGGCTGAGATGCAGCCTCAAGAGCTCTGCAAAAAGCACTCTGACCGTGGATGAAATTCACTCTGGCACTGAGGGTCGGGACAAGGCCAGGACATCATTTAGATCAGTGGTTCCCAACCTTTTTGGCTCGAGGATCACAAATATAATTTTTAGAACCCCGAAGGTGCACCAGTCTAATTAATTAAAATTTAATTCATTAAATTCAAATCAAATTTCAATTATAATAAATTAATTAAAATCAGTTAAAATTTAAAGTAATTTTAATTAACTAGACTAGTGGCTCTTCAAGGTTCTAGGGATTATGTTTGTGGCCTTCGAGCCAAAATGATTTTTTAAAGCTTTGAAAAAAATTGAAGAAGTTTAAAAAAAAAGGAAAGGAAAGGAAAGGAAAGGAAAGGAAAGGAAAGGAAAAAGGGGCTGGATGCTCATGAACAGGGCCAGCTTGTGGGCAAGTGTGTGGGCCCCAGCCAGCAGCACCAGCTTGGCCCACGCTCCTGCAGCTGCCATGCCAGCCCATGGCCCCTGTCCTAGTCCCCCGCAGTGTGCCAGCCGGTGGCCCCCCACAACATGCTCCGCAGCTACACTGACTTGCAAGCCCCCCAGCACTCTGCAGCCACGCCGACTCGCGGGCCCCCCCAGCACTCCCTGCAGCTGTGCCATGCTGTCCCGCAGCCGCTGCAGCCCTGGAACCTTTGACCCTGCCCCCAATCCCTAATCAAATCATGCCCTGGTTGGGACTGGAGGGGAAGTGGGTGGCCACAGATGAGCGCCCATCTGTGCTCTAGGATTGGGTGGCTGCGGCCCTGCTCCGAGCCAGCGGCTGGCAGCGCGGGCCATTCTAAAAAGCCGGCCCGTGGACCAGGGGTTGGGAACCCCTGATTTAAATCCTCCTGAAGTTTGGAGGGTGAGATGTTAATGGATCTGATAGGAAATGGAGTGTTTTGGGCCTCTACCTTGTTCCTCACCTGCTCACTGAGCTGAGGAGTAGGGGCTGGGGTGAAGAGCAATCCCGGTGCAAGATGTGTGCACTAGTGGCATGCCAGGCGTGATCACAGCACACCTCAATGTCACTTTTTGAGTTTGATCAAAGCCACTGCAGGTACATCTGCACATGCCCCTCCACCAGCAGTGTAGACAGACCCTCGGAGACACAAGCTGAGAGCGGAACAGATGGTCAGAAGGGAGGAGGGTGTATTACAGACCAAGATTTTAGCAGGGCTGATTTGGTGAGCCACAGAGCACAAGTGTGTTAGGCTGAGGGGTTCTGTTCTCTTCCTGGTGGGTTTTTATACCACGCTCATTACCGTAGCTTCCGAGCGCCTTCCAGCAGCGCATTTAGCAACATGCTGAGACATCTGTCACCCCACATCGGGGTTTGTGTACAGCAGGGGAGAAACAGGCCCACAAATACTGAGGTGCATTGGGATGAGATTTCAAGGAGGGGGCGTAAGAGATGCCCTTGGAGGACAATCCTCGGGAGGAAAGGTGTATGGGGTGAGAGGGGAGTCAGGGGGCTTGATCTTGTCCTGCGACAATGTCATTGCCTGTGGGGAGGGTGGTGGTCAGACCAGGGGGGGCTAACCTCCCGGTGATGACTCCTCTCTGTAGGAATGCCCCAGCGGCCTGGTAGACGAAGATACCTTCAAGCTGATCTATGCTCAGTTCTTCCCTCAGGGAGGTGAGTTGGCTCCTCCCCCTCTCCCCCCCCCCGAGACCTTTACTGAGCAGGGAAGGGGAAAGGGTTAAATTACCTAGCAATGGGGAGAGAATCCCTCCTTACAAGGAGCCCAGCCCCTTTATGCCAGGATGCAGGTTCCCATTTTGGGTAGAAGATTCTTGTCTGTAAAGTTCCTAAGTTTGTCTGCTGAGGCTGGGCCCAGGACCCTTTGCCAGGAAATAGCCACCTATAAGCCAGTTGACCACTGTGTCTGCAGCCATGTCAAGAAGCCCCATTTGGGTCATATTGTGCTTGCTGCTGTACCCCCGGGGCAAGGCAGAGACGGTCCCATTGCTAGCCAACTAAATATTGTCCTAGAAACCTGCCTCAGTCTGCTCTGTAATAGGCGGACACAGGAATGAGTGCAAGAATATAAATTCTAGCACTTCCAGAGGGGCATGTTCTGTGCCCCCACTGCAGCCCCGGGGACTGGATGGGCACTATGTCTGCCTGCCTATTATTGGGGTGGCCATGTCTTTGATTGCCCCCCTTGTGCATGCCCCTGGGAAGATGCAAGTTCCCCGTTCACCCTCACTGTGCTGTGACATTACCTTTATCCTCTTGGGTTTTCCCCCAAGCACACACTGTGGCAGCTAAAAGGCAGGGTTATCTAATGGCTAGGATAGTGGGGATGACAACTCTGCATGGGGCTGTGCGAAGATCAACATGTTAAAGATTTGTGAGGCATTCAGAGAAGTGCCCTGGATAACGGTGGGGGTGGAGCAGAAAGGACTAACACTTTCACCAGGTCGCTCTTCTTTCTCCTCTCCCAGATGCTACCATGTACGCCCACTTCCTGTTCAACGCCTTCGATGTGGACCGGAACGGAGCCATCTGCTTCGAGGTAAGAGACCAGCTCCCATTTTCAAAAGGCTTTTTTAAAAAGGGAATTAGGTGCCTGACTCCCATGGGCAGTTTGGAAAATGCTCCCCTTTACGATTGGTTTTTATGGGCATTGCAGTAGTGTCTGTGAAATCTGACCATGCACCTAGTGTGGTTGGTGCTGTACAAACACAGATCCCTGCCTTGGGGAGTTTAATCTGAGCATGCTGGCTGACTTTTTGTTTGCAGCGCCTCCTGGCACCATCAGGTGGTGGGCCACAACTTAGACTCCTAGCAACTGCTGGTAAGTTGAGGGACAACAGGTTGATACAACAGAGACTTGGTTGGCATAGTAGGGGGCACCCAAGGAAAGGGCATAGGGGGCAGCAGAGGAGGCGGCACCTAGCTGCTCACTGGAGAAATTGACCAATGGGCAGGGGTAGTTGCATCTTCCTCACCTAATTCAATTCCATGGTCACATCTGAATTCTCCTCCCCTCCATGACAGATGGCTTCAGCCAGGATGCTGGCCAGATTGCCTGTTCCTGCCCATTTCCCTTACTGTCTTTATAACGGGGACCCCACTGGACACTCCCCCACTCACAGGGAAACAGGGGGTGTTAACACGGGTGTCCTACCCAGACTCCCAGCTTAGATATTCACACACTTCTTCCCCAAATGTTTCCCCCCACCCAATGTATCTGCATCTTTCCATTGATTCATGGATTACAAGGCCAGAAGCGACCATGCTGATCATCTCATCTGGCCCCTTCTATCACCCAGCCCAGAGAAGTGCCCCATAATAATGCCTGCAGCTGAGTTTTTAGAAAAACATCCTGTCTTGATTGAAAAATTGTCAGTGCTGGAGAATCCAGCATGGCCCTTGGTACATTGTTACACTGGTTAATTACCCTTGATTTCCTCCCATTCTGTCTTTAAAGGGCCACAGAGGGCCTGATTCTGCTTTTGTGCTGCTGCAAAGTGGAAGCGATTCCATTTAAACGGCAGGGTGTGCGTGTGTGCATGCTAAAAATGGCATAAGCAAGAGAAAAAATCAGGCCCACTCATTCTTGGCTTCCTGCCCTAAACCATGCAATGGCTGTAGTACACTGTGAAACAGCAGCTGTGTTCAACCCCAGTGATAGCTGCTTTTCTGTGCTAGGTATAGTGACCCATATCTATGAAACAACCCTGCCGCTCTTTCCCGATCATAAGCAATGAGCCCCAGCGTTATATCTTGTCCAAAAGAGGGTACTGCCCCATCACTGGAAGTGCTGTGCCCCATATAGGGTGACCCTAAGTCCTCTTTTTATACGGACAGTCCCAATACATGGTGTTTTTTATTATATGAATGCCTATCAGCCCCCCACCTGTCCTGAGTTTTCACACTTGCTAGCTGGTCACCCTAGCTCCATCGAGGTGTCGGTTCAGGAACGCAAGTCCATATTGACAAGTTCCAGAGGAGTAGCCCTGTTAGTCTGTATACAGCAAAAAATGAGAGTCCTGTGGCACTTTAAAGACTAACAAATTTCTTCGGGCAAGCCCATATTGAATCACCAGCACCATCTCCCATCCAAGTACTGCTCTAAGGGTAGGTCTGCTTAGCTGGAGATATATCCTGCCAGCTGAGGGACCTGTGGAGAATAGATAGCACTAATCATGCATCAAGATAATACATCAATAGGATTTTTATCATGGTGCATAAAGACTAGATTAGATATTGTAGGTCTAATGTGTTGTGTTAGGCATTCAGAGTGAGCAGATAAGAAAAATCAACCTAGGGCTTTATTTGCTCAGTTCATTGTTTATACATACAATGTATATATATTTTACAAACATTTTGTTTTAAATATAGACAAAGTGTAACACTCATATGGGTGTGTTTGTGTATTCATTCTTGTATTTAGTAAATGGATGTAAGAAAAGTCTTTCAGCCAGCCACTAAAATGCCTTTTATTTCATTTCTACAGCAGGATGGGGCAGTTAATGATTCATTTGTTTATTTGCACTCAGTGCCAGACACACTGAGTAGTAAGGAACCAGAGTGGGGGAGGTTGCAATATTGTTAGCAAAGGGGACTCAGACTCAGGTGAGCAGCAACTTGACTAAAAATAGATACAGCAGAGAACAGAAACAGAATCAATAGGAAAAATACCAGGAGAGATTCATGATCGATAATATTTCCGCTTCATTCTTTGAAGGGCCAAGATCCCCCAGAGTACCCCCTGTTAAAGAGCAATTCCTGGGGACCCCCTGCAAAATAATAAATTTTGCTGGGGTGCTGTTTGGAGAGTGGTGCTGGGGTTGCTTGCATTTGTCCACATGTCCCAGTCGTTGGCTTGTCTCACTATGTCTCCACTTCATTCTCTGTTCCAGGATTTTGTCGTCGGCCTGTCCATCTTACTCCGGGGGACGGTGCATGAAAAGCTAAACTGGGCTTTTAATCTGTATGATATTAACAAGGACGGCTATATCACCAAGGAGGTACCCTGCAACTGGGCTCATGGGAATGTGGTTGCAAGGCTGGGAAAGAGACATGTGATCCAAGTGTTCTGTATCAGGGACAGAGGCATCTGGGGATAGAAACAGAGGGAGATGGGTGCAAGTCTCCATAGGGTCAAAGATGAGAGCAAGCCTCCGAAGGCTGGAGGAGCATCAGTGTGTTTCTGTGCTAGACAGTGGAGCCCAGGGGGCAACCAAGTGTCAGACACTGATAAATGTGAGTGATTCAAAGGAAAGCAATGCAGGCCCATTGTATGACTGTAGCAGTCCATCAGCACGTGACTCATCTGCAGGGCACTTTGTGATGCTGATACTGGAGAATGTAACTCAAGTGGTCCTCTCCAGATGGTCAGTGCTCTGACTTTTAACACACCAGACTCTACTCCTGAGTCCACTTCTGGGATTTTAGCCCTCCAGCCAAGTCCCATAGTCCACCCCATTCAGGGTGGGGTCCAGCTTGCTTCACTCCCAGCCAATAGTTAAAAGAGTCAATGGCCAGCAAGCCTGTGCCACCCTAGCATCCATGCTGCCCCAGCACACTGCAGTCAATTCCCTAGGCCACTTTCCTTGCAGCCCCAGTCACATGCAGGTCCTTACCAGCCTGGAGTCCAGCTGCTGTCTGCTCCTGGCCCCAGACCACTGCTCCAGCCACTGCCACAGTCTGCTCTTTCCAGGACCTCCAGATCCTGGTCAGCTCCCACCATAGTCCACACACTCAGAGCTCTCCAAGATGCTGGCTCCCTCAGCCTACCTGTTAAAGAGAAGACCTTCTCCCTGCAGCTCCTCAGGCAGATTGAACTCTCTGTGCCCTGCTGCCTCCATTCTCATACTTGCAGCCTGTCCCTGATTGGCTCAGCAGCCCTCCCTCTTGATTGGCTGCTATTGCCAGGACCAATTAACCCCTTGTATACTGTCACAGGGCAACTGCCTCTCTACAGTGACCATACACCCTGACTGGAGCCTGTGTGGGGATGGGAAAGAACTAAGAAATTGGTGTAGCATCACAGCTGGTTCAGGCCAACATTTTCAATCTTGGGAGCCTAATGATGGGGTCTGACTTTCAGAGGTGCTAAGCGCCCTGGACGTGGGTGGAAGCTGTGGCTGCTCAGCACCTTTGAGAATGAATCAGGCCACTGGTAGGGTGCCTTGTTTCAGGCACCCAATGCTAAAACATGTGGCTGGTCGGGTGCTTTGTTCCAGCTGCTGGTAGCGGCAGGTTGAGTTTAGCCATGCCTGAGAATTCAGGTCTAACCAGGGCTAACCATAGCTTTCTCATCTGCCCATAAAACCCCAACTTCCTCCCTCTTCCCCTAGATCAGTGCATGAACCCTTGCGAATCCCATCTGGCTAGAGTAACAGTTGAAATCACCAGGCTGGACTGCAACCATGTGTCCCAGGCCAGGAGAGAACTATGGGTAAATGTGGCTTTCTTTAGTGGAGCACCTAACATGCTGTAAACCTGGTTTACTTATTAATCCTTTGATGCATCTAACTTCCCTGTAATAAACTCGTAGCCCTGCCAAAGTCAATGGCTAAACTCCCAGTGGGTCCATGACTTGGTCCTGTACGCCCAGATTGCTGAATCTTGCCAAGTCAGCAGAATTCTATGGCTTCCTGTGATGATGGCTATTCCCGCTGTGAGGCTCTGGAGGGCATCTCCTCCCCAGCCTCCTGGCCTTGTTTCCCCAAGCCAGTGAGGAGCGCGTGTTTCCTTTGGTGCTGCCAATCTGTGCATTTGGAGCCTCCTGCCTCCCCTAGCATGATCTGCATCGCTCTTCCTCTCCCACGTGCTGTGTTTGGCAAGACAGCTTACCAAAGTGAGGGTCACATGTGCACCAAGCCATTTTATAAAAGCATTTGGTTCCTGGTTATGATCGATGGTGCCACACTAGGGACCATGTTGGTGCCATTAATGGAGCAGTTCCAAATTCTGCCCCTTAGGTGTGCATTCAACACCCATATTTGAAGACAGACATGATGCAATAATCCCTCGGCCCCCCCAACACCACATACCAAAGCAGGAAATGGGCCCTCTTCTACACACAGTCTCTCCTTCTTCCAATTTGTAGGAGACTTAGGTTGCAAAGAGCTAATTAGCTGCATCTGCAGAGGCTTTGGGAGAACACAGCACTGCCTGCCTGCGGAGTTTGAGGGTTAGGTCAAGTCTGGTGCTGAGGTTAATATCCCAGTTTTGGGAAGAAGTGCCACAGGATTGCTAATGACCACAAGTGGCCAGGACCTTAGTTTCTATGTCACGATGCCCTGCCAATAGCACAGACCTCCATACAATGCCTTGCCCTCATGGCGGACCTTGCTGACTGTATTCCTGACATCACCATGGGATTCCATGGGAACTCACAGGCCCCCGCCTCAGTTCTCAGCATCACTTCCTGCAGTTGCTCCATGGAGATCCCTCAGCTAACTACAAACCCAGCCCAATGGGGTCACAGCACAGGATAAAGCTGACTGCTACCTAGCCCTTTTCATCAGTAGATCTCAAAGCCCTTTACAAAGGAGGACAGGAACATCATCCCCATTTTACAGGAGAAACTAAGGCACCGAGCGGCAATGTGCTTTGCCCAAGGTCACCCAGCTGGCTAGTGGCAGAGCTGGGAATGAAAGCCAGATTTCCTGAGTCCAGTGCTCTGTCCACTAGACCATACCACTGCCGTTTGCCTGGAGGTGAGCAATGGGGAAGCTAGAGAGGACAAATTGTGGCTGGGATACTCTTAATATAAAGACCCTGGACTCCTGCTATGTATTGGTTTCTCCCACTGCCTCACTCGATGGAGTTAACCCCCTGAGCGGATACAGTTTATAGGATCTTCTGGGAAATAGCAAAGTCACCCTTATGAGTTTCGCCCTCATTATCCACCCTGGCCAAGAACAAAGATGATGGGACTAGTTCAGACCTCTTTCCCACCCTGAGTGCATCTCTCTCTTTCTTTGCCAGGAAATGCTGGCAATAATGAAGTCCATTTATGACATGATGGGCCGCTACACATACCCAATCCTGAGGGACGACGCTCCCATTGAGCACGTGGAGAAGTTCTTCCAGGTAAGCCAGTTCACAGACAGCTGGAGTAGGGGTCAAGGGCTTCCTTTGCTAGCCAGGGCAGCGGGCTTGGAGGACAGACAGCCCTGTGGATTCCAAGTTTGCCAAAAGGCAGATGAGGGCTTCCTCAAAAAGCCTGGGTGCATAAGGGCTGATTCTGGTTTTGCCCAGGCAGGGGTAAATCAGCAGTGATGTCTCGGAAATCAGCGGAATCACACTGGAGTGGAAATGGCGTGAGTGAGGGATTGATCGCACAGACCCAGCAGATGCAGGTTCCCATCTGGCTGTGGGCAGAAGGCAGAGGGCGGAGTCTGACTTACTGTGGTCATGACTGGAAATCCTGCTGCTGACCAGGAAAGAGGATTGGTTGGGAGGTGTGTCCCAACGGAGGCTCACAGCCAATGGGCGGACTGCAGGCAGAAAGAGCTTGTGACCTGGCCTGCCAAGATTGTGGGCAGGTGGACTTCAGGGTACAGCTAGGTGAGGCACTGGTTGTTGGTGGGGCCACCACATTATTGCCCATTGGCACGGATTCGCTGGGACCACCACGCATGCACTTGCCGAACATTGCTTTCCATTTCAGAAAATGGACAGAAATCGGGACGGCGTGGTGACAATCGAGGAGTTTTTAGAGACCTGTCAAAAGGTGAGTAGCTTGCTGCCGTGAATTCTTCATCACCCTCCCAGTCCCGTAGCCACCTCCTCCTCCTCCTCACCACACCGCTGGCCCCTCTGTTGGATTGAGAGTCCCTCTTACCAACCTTACTTTCTTACTGATGTGCCCAATGCATTCTCCAGCCGGGCTACTGACACACCTGACCCTCCCAAATCTGATCACATTATTTCCAATCCTTTAGATTGCACCGTCACTCAGTTCTCACCCAGAGTCATATGCCAGTTCATCAACTTTAAGGCCGGAAATTATCTCCTCCTGTGTAACATGGGATGTGGGATTCCACACAGTGGTCTCTGCTTTGGAGGGACATACTGCATGAGTGAAGAAGTGATGGAGCTGTTTTAGGGGATTAGCCAAAGCTCCCTGAAGGGCAGGTTGATTTAACGTGTGGGTGGTAGTGTGTGAACAGTGCTAAACGATGCACTTGGAATCAGTAACGATACTTAGCTGGTTTCTTTGGTAGACCCCCAAGTGCTGTCCAAAGCGAGTCAGACCTGTTTGTTATTCCTATTTCCCTAATGTGAAAACCAGCGCAGAGAAAGGATGTGACTTCCCCAGGGTCACCTGGAAGGCCAGAATTAGAACTCAGGTTATCCTAGATGCCAGTCTAATGTCCAGACTACATCTTTGTCAGCTATATTATTATTACAGTAGAGCTTAAGTGGCCCAGCCAATCAGTTGCACATTGGGAGGCACTGTACTGACATGGGTTAGTCTCTGCCCCAAAGGAATTACAATCTATACAGAGCCAAAGGGTGGGAAAGGGATACTGAGTCACAGAGTAGGAGGGGACTTGCCCAAGGTGTCACAGCAGGCCAGTGGCAGATCTCCTGTCTCCTGCCTCACCCAAATCTCCTGTCTCCCAAGCCACAGAACCATAAATTTTCATTTGTCCTGTTGTTTCTGAACTGTTGCTCTGGATTTGCTCTCTCCTCTCCTTTCAGGACGAGAACATCATGAGCTCCATGCAGCTGTTTGAGAATGTGATCTAGAATGTGCTCTTGTCTCTCCCAGCGCAGCTGTCTCCTGGTCTGCACACAGACAGACGCTCGTGTCTGTTTCTCTTGTTAAGCACACACACATCTTTGTGAGAAGAAAAACAAACTCTTTTTATATTTAAAAACAAAACAAAAACAAAAACAAAAACCAACCAAAAAAAGAGAGAGAGAGGACGTGATCATGTTTGCTCCCGACACTGACCGGATTCTCATCTGAATGGCAAGAAGAGACAGAGAGAGATCGGGGGTGTCATGGGTTTGTCTGACCTATTAGAGAGATTGGTTAGCTACCTAATAGGATGTAACACAGTGTCAAATTCCATTCGTGGGAAAGAGACCAGCCTCGTGGGTTACGCTTCTTGCATGGCAGCTGGATTGGAAAGGCTATTTGCATGTGGGAGGTGGAGTTCTCTCTAGTACCAAATGAGACCCTGGCAATGGGGCAGTTATTGGGTTCCATTAGGAAAAGGAGGTGCAGTATGTGTGAGGGAGGGGCAATTCTTGGACAAGAAATAGATCTCCAACTAGATTCTCTGCTGACACAATTTGGCATAGCTCCATGGACTTCATGGCCCATTTTGAAATTTCACATCATCTGAACGACATCAGTTTTCACCAGCTGAGTTGCTGCTTCCCATTTTTCCACGTGCAGGCAGCTTTTGGGTAGAGATCCTGGCATCTGCAGTGTCTCTAAGCTGAGAGATGATGGTTCGTGGACATCAGAACAGAAGACATTCTCCTTTGACCTTCTGGGCTGTTGGGCATCTTCTCCAGAGCATCACCTACAAAAGCAAAGTCACGTCCATGCTTCCACGTTGTGGGTGAATGGTAGAGAGTGTAGCAAGCCTTTGATGAGAATTCCTCAGTGGCTTCCCCAAAGAAGGGAAGCAAAGGAAAAAGAGAGCACAACTTCTCCCGGGTCACACAGAGAAGGAATGTCTCTCCACCTGCAGCAATAAGGTATCTTTGCACAGCAGACTGGAGCTGGGATTGTCTGCAACAAAGGAACGGGGCTTGAATTTCTTGAATCAGAAGTACAAGCACAAGACTGGAGGAGGAGATGAACTACAGCTACATTCGGGAGCTGAAATGTCCCATCGTTTTGGCTCGGACCTGGCTCTAATAGGATCTATTAACTGGATATGGGGGTGACACTGGAAACCAGTTCTTCTATGGGATGGGCAGTGTTGTGGTGACCATGTTTGTCCCAGGCTGGGTAAGAGACAAGATGAGTGAGGTATTATGTTTTATAGGACTAACTTCTGTAGGTAGAGAGGGCAACCTTTTGAAGAGACAATATCTTGTCCTCTCCACCAGCAGAAGTACCTCAATCCTCTCATCTCTTCCATGGCACTAAAAGCTGCCTGGCAGGGATTAGGAAGGTGCACAAAGCTCTAGGCTGCAGTTGAAAGTCATATGTCAAATAGGGTGTGAAATATCACCTATCCACAGGGGACTTTTATGAGGTTGGGCTTGAGGGACTGGTTTGTTTTCTAACAATGACTATTTTGGGGTATTAAACATGCTGTCTCCGAGGCTGAGATGAGACCTGCTACTCAGTGAACAAGGCTTGAAAGAAGCCAGACAGTTGGAAAAGCCACCTGGAAATCAGCACATGTAGGGCTGGATTGTGACCCGTCTGTCCCCCTCACAGCCATACATGAGGCACCAAAGGAAGGCTATCATGTACTGCCGGTCCAGACCAACAGCACATTCCCCCTGTTCCAGAGCTAGGAGAAGAGGCAGTGAAGAGTGTCTCCAAGGCATAGCACTTCCTGGGGTACTGTGAGATTGAGCAGTTTACACCACTTCTCGCGTGGGGCTGGGCCTACAGGTAACATCCAGCCAGGTGGATACATCACAGCTCAGCAGGTTTGGCAGGGAAAAGAGGAGGTGGTTGGTAACTCTACACCCACAAGAGTGCCATACCCAAGATCCAAATCAGGGAAAAGTCAATACAGTTATGGCTTATAATAAAGGACGTTCTCAGCAGGTGGTGTTCTGTCTCACTGGGATTTTCTGTTGATCATGTCAGAGTCCCAGAGCCCTGGTGCTTTTGGTCTGCCAACAGAAATTCCCTAGATTAGATGCCATAGAGAGACTTCCCTTTTGACTCCTTTAGTAACCTTGGGTGGGTCTGGTAATTGTATGACCCCACCTTGCAGGGAATGGAACAGTTGCTGGTTAGAAGGCAGAGACAGTGGAAGAAAAAGCAGCAAGCCTGAGAAATAGTCCATGGGTCTGCAGTGGGAAAGAGTCCACCAAGCACTATGGGGAAGAGAAGGCATCATGGTGGAAGTCATCACTGGTGCTTTAGCTAGCGCAGGCGTTGCCTCTTTCACACAGGTCTTTCCAGATCTGAACTAGCTCCAAGATCCAAATTTTTAACGACCCAGACTCAGTTCCAATGGACCTCTAAAACGTATACCCGTATGCAAAGGCCATCTCTCTCTCTGTGTCTCTGCCCCACGCCCAGGTCAGTCTGTTTCTGTCTCCCAATGCCAGCAAGGCTCTGAATTCTGGCTGTCTCTCCCTCTCCTCTCCGGATGCTGTGAGTTTGCACTCGATACTTCCTGACATATGTACAGTATAAGGAATGGCCGCATGTCTCACTAGCAGTAGCCTTTACTCCAGTGTCCTTGACCTCCCACTCAGCCTCACAGCACAACCTGGGGAGACGGTCGTTGGTTCCTGTTCTCTGTAACTACTTGATATTCAGTCACTGTATATTTTAATAAAATAAACTTCAGAAAAAAAGAGGTTCCACTCCTTTTCATTCCCTGTATCCAAATGAATGCTTCCTGTTCCATGAAACATGGTTTATAGCAGAACAGGGCCCCACGATCACTGTCTATCCCAGGCCCCTTTTTACATGTCTGGTTGGCTACATGGCTGCAAATGTCAGAGGAGCCCATGGGATTGGCCCTATTACAAAGGGTGAATATTAGGAGGTTGGAGGAATGGAACAACCAAGCTGATTGACATGCAGTGAGTGGGTGATGCTGGCCACCTAGCTCATGCAACTCTTGTTGATTTATGTCTTAGGACAAGCTCATCCGTTTTCTTGTGGGTGCTGTGCTCGGAAGAAGTGATGTCTTGTCAGGATGGATCACCCTTGATGAGGTGGTCCTGACCCAAGCTGCCTTCTCCCGTTGCTAGGAATGTGCTGGCAGCACCTCACCCCATGCTTCTGGTTTATTAATTTATTATTACTGTAATTCATAGGAGCCCTAGTTATAGGGCTGAAAAAACACAGAATGGAAAGGCAGTAAACAGCCTTCAATGCTGCTGGTTTCTGATCCCTCCATTGTACCCGAAAAGGAAGGGTGGGGGAAATAGCTGACAGCAGGAAGTTAGGCCCTGGGCAAGAGGACAGCATGGGACTCTGGAGGAAGGCCTGAGATGATGGAGGCAGGTGACAGGTGGGGGGGGGTGAGGGCTAGTGGGGGAGTTCTTGGGAGTTTGGTCAATGGCCGGGGTCCCACGGTCTCCAAAGAGGGGTTGTGAAGGGCCCATTGGCCATTGTGGCATGCCCCAGCTTCTGGTGTCCTGCTGCAGAGAGAGGAACATGAGGGAGCGGGGTTCCCCCACAGGAGCTGCAGAGTGATGGCCCTGGCTGCAATGACCCTCCGACACAAGCAGGCCTGGGCACGTGAGGCCACGGGCTCTACTGTAGTAGGAGGAGGGGGTTTACACCACAGCCCTGCTTCCTCAGTTATAATGACACCGCCCTGCAGCTTGTCACCCCCATTTGCCCCTAGCGTCATGAAGCACGGCCTGCCCCACCCCCCACCCATCCTTTGCTCCCGGTGAGACGGGCAGCAGCCACAGTGACGCTCTTGGAGGGCAACAAAGCAGTGGGCGGAACTTAGTGGCTAGCGGTTTATTGGTGGCAAGGCGTGACGTCCCTCCCTAGCCTCGCTTTGATTGGACACTGGCTGCCGCCGCGCTCGTGGAGAGGTTTGGCGATTACAGTTAGAGCTTTGTGTTTGGCTGTCCTACAGCGAGAGGCGGGGCTTGGCTTTATGACGCCTTCCGAGCGCGTGCTTGCCTCCCCGGGACCCGGCGTCGTTGGTTTCCAGCACTGTAGTCGGGGCGAGGCAGGTAAGGGGGTCGGCGTGCGGCGGGCTCGCTCCTTCCCCGGGCAGGCTGTGCCCACGTGCGGTGCACAGCGGCGCGGCCCGGCCCGGTCCGGTCCGCTGGGCTCAGCGCGTTAAAGTGACCCCGTCCCCCGTGACCCAACTCGCCTGTGGGGCTCCGTGGGGACGCAGCCGTGCCTGGGTCCGAGCCCTGTGCTGAACGAGTTACCTCCCCCCAAATGCCCCCTCAGGGGTGGGGAGCAGGGGCTGCTGGGTAATGTGCCTCGGGGGTGGCCAATAGGCAGCCAGTGGGCCGAACCTGAGAGCTTTGGGGTGGACCCCAGAGTCTTCCCCCCTTCATTATCATCATCCCTCCCCAGAGCTTTGGGTCTTGGCCCTACGTGGCCAGGAGACTGAGGAGGTGCCCTGCATTCCCCCACTGGCCCTGCACTCTGGAGCTTGGCTCTACCCTGACCGAGCACTGACCAAAGCAATGCCCTGCCTTCCAGCCCTGAGCAGAGCGCGGACTGCAGCGCCCAGCTGACCTGTCTGCATGCGTTTGTCTCGCTCCTGCAGGGTCTGATGCGGGGGCCGGACCCAAGATCCCTTCCAACGGGTCTGGGGCTGAGCTGGAGGCTGCCCGGCTGGGGCGGACAGAGTCCGGGAACGTTTCCTAGCAGGCTGGGGCCACTATGAGGCTGGTTCAGTTCCAAACCAGTTCGACTGGGCCCAGGATTGGGTTGGAGGAGAAAGATGGAGGCAATGTGATTGATTTAAAGGCTTTCGACCCCTCCCTGCCCAGCAGCATGAGAGAGTTTCTGGAGGGAGGGGAGGCAGCGCTGGCAGTAGCGAGAAAGTAAGTGGGGCCCTGTTTGTCCAGTGATTTGGCAGGGGATGCTGGAAGCTGTTACTGTCCTGAAAAGCCAAGCAGGTTTTTGAGCTAGCTAACTCTCCATCCAGGGGCTTTCCCTTTCCTGTGCTTGGGATCGCCTGGTGCTTGACACCCACATGCAGCAGGGCTCTTGGCTGCTATCAGAATGTGGGGAGTCCAAGCGATCAGTTGTGCCGATGGAGGCTCTACAGGGCTGTCAAACATGTCACCCACAGACCTCTTCCATCCAGCCTATGAGTGCACTCTGTGGGACCATACTCTCTCCCTAACAGTGAGAGAGAGTGGTATTGCAGAGCGCAGTTGCCCATACACAGAACTCAGTGATGCTGCAAGAGTGCCATAGTATTCCGATTTATGGTCCATACGGCCCACTTGACATACAAATGTTTGACACTCCTGCAATAACAAAAGAAAACCAAAGGGGGCAGTAGAGCTGTGTGTGTGAGTGAGAGTGAGAGAGAAAATAAACCCAGCTTGAGGCCTTGGGCTCGCTGTCTGGCCCACCCTGTCTGCACAGTATTAAGAGTCATGGAGGCAGATCCACATCCTTAAAAGTATTTAGGGACCTTCCTCCCCATGATTTCAGTGAAAGTGAGATGCTCAAATACCTTTGAAGGTCTGGGTGTCAGTGACTAGAAAATGGGGAATGGATAAGTTAAGATTCTCTCAGTACTGCTAACTCCTCTGCCCTGTTTCTGTACAGGCTACACTTAAAGCCTAATAATAACCCTTCTGCCTTCATAGATCATCTCGTGGGGAAATCTCAGGGATCTTAAAGGCAGGTGACAGCATGGCTCAGTGATCAGAGCCCTGGGTGCGTCAGGTGCCCTGGTCCTAGTCCTAGCTGTGCCATGGACTCAGTGCACGGCTTTGGGGAAGGAGCTTCCCTGCCTCGTGCCTCAGTTTCCCTGGCTCTAAAACAGGGATGATGACACAACCCCCCCCCCCCCCCCCACTGTAAAGCACTTTTTGAGCTAGGGAGGAGATGTCCTTTGATGAGCACTAGTGGGTGCAGTTGTTCTTCTGTTGCTTGGAAGTTGGTTAGGAATAGTGTGGAAATGTGCAGCTGGGACTATCCGAGCCGTGTATCCACCCTCTAAGTAATGTTCATTCTCAGTGCAGGAATCTCACAGCACCATCTATGCAGCAGATGGGGTGAGCCCCGTTGTACAGGAGCGAAACTGAAGCACAGGGAATGGCAAGAAATCCATGCCAGAACCAGGGCCAGATTAAGACTACTGGGGGCTGCCCACTTTTGGCACCCAGCCTAGGGGTGGGGTAGGGCAGGGCTTGGGCACACCGGCACTGGGGCCTGGGCTGGCAGACCCACCAGCCATGTTGAGCAGACCAGTGCTGGGATCTGGATGGTGCTGGGGTGGGAGGGGGCTTGCAGACTGGCCAGCCATGAGGGTGGGATAGGTCAGTGCTGGGGATGCCAGCTGCAGGGGCAGGCCAGTGCTGGGGTGGGCCCGGGGCCTGCAAACAAATCAGCCACAGGGGTGGGGCAGGCTCGTGCTAGGGGACCAGATGTGGGGGTGGGGCAGGCCAGCATTTGGGGGGGGGAGCGAGGCTGGGGCCCTCAGACCAGCCGGCCGAGGGTTCAGGGTGGCACCGGGGCCTAGCAGATGAGTCTGCCCCATATGTGATGCAGCAATTGGGCCGGTGGGTGTCTGTCTTATTTTTGTGGGGCTGCAGCCCCGAAAGCCCCTTTATTAATCTGTCCCTGAGCAGAACTGGGAGTTGAATACAGGGGACCCAGCACTCCCAGTCCCTTGCGCTGACTGCTACATCTCACTTCTCCAATAAAAAGCCTCCCTCCTTCTCCCAGCATCCCTTTCATCTGTATTTTTCCTCCTTTGTGTCTCTAGGGCTCAGAAGTCTGGCCGGCATGTCCTGCCGCGCTCTGAGGTGACCCTCCTAGCCCCTATAACGAACCCCCAGAAGGTGATCTGTGTGGGGCTGAACTATGCAGACCGCTGCCAGGAACTGAACATGAAGGTCCCCAAGGAGCCCGTCATCTTCAGCAAGTTCACCAGCACCATCATTGGCCCCTATGACGAGATCGTCCACCCGCCCGAGAGCAACGTAAATACCCTTCACTCGACCTGCTGCGCACTCGGTGACCTTTCAGCCCAGAGACCCATCTGCACACCAGACCCACCCAAGGATGTGTCAGTAACGTACTCACCCCAAGGCTCCAGCCAAAGAAATGTGGGAGCAAAAGCTGGATGTGCCCATTCCCACCGTGGAGAATGCTGCTGTCAGTAGAGCGTGGGCTCTGGCTCTGAGCTGGCTGGGAACAGCCCGGAGATCTGTTTAATATGAGGATCCACCACTCAGAAATCAGACAGGACAGTAGCTGCTATTTGTGCGAGTCCTCTCCTGGCTGTACTGAGTAACAAACCAGTTAGATGCCAACCGCTCCAAAAGTTACATCCAGAGAGCTCATGCAGAGAACTATCATGTTGCTGGCCCATAAGGAGGGAGGTGTGGGGGGTGGTTTTGTGTTGGCAATGAAAGGTTATTGCTTGCCCACTTGTCAGTATGTTCCCCGCTATATCACGAGTGGCATTTGGCAAGCGTGGGAACAATGATCTTGGGCATCTCTAAGGAGCCTGTCCCTGTGGTACCTAGCCCTGATTACCCCAAGCTCAGCGGACACAAAGGTAGAGGCCCTCAGACTTGCCTGTCCCCTTCTCTAGGAAGTCGACTGGGAAGCGGAGCTGGCGTTTGTCATCGGGAAGAAAGGGAAACACATTAAGGTACTGAGTACATCGAGCTGGGAACAGATCGTGTCTTGTTCCTTCAAACCCAGGTCCATCTGTTTGGTGACTTTGGTCCAGGGCATGTGGCTGATGCTAAGGGGCCCTCTTCTGGTCCACAACCTCAGCAGCCAGGCCAATTGAATTGTGTGTGCTTCTTTTTCACCACTAGAGGGCAGTCCTCATAGGTTTAAGATGTTATGGGGCGGCTTGTATGTTAAGCGTGTACTGCTGCTGTCTGTGCCTAGAGAAGTCAGCCGATAGGACTGACGGTGCAGCCTCCCTGCACAGCTGTGACTCCCGAGTGTGGCTGTGCAGAGATCCCTCTTTCCTACTCCGCCCAGGAATCGGCTGCAATGGATCACGTCGTGGGATTCACGGTTGCCCACGACGTCACCGCCAGGGACTGGCAGCTGAAGAGAAACGGGCAGCAGTGGCTCCTAGGAAAAACCTTTGACACCTTCTGTCCCATGGGCCCTGCCATTGTCACCAAGGACTCTGTGTCAGGTACAGATCTGGCTCTTTGGTCTCTCCTGCCTGCTGTGCTGGAGTTGGCGCAGGAAGGGCTTGGTTGTTCACACAGATGCCCTTGTGCTGCAGGGGCTTCTGGGGTGATGCATGAGATAAGACCCAGCTCCGCACAGCTGACCCCTTCTGCTCATTGAATGTTTTTCCCAGCAGAAATCCTGGCATCCCAGCCAAATTGCAACTGGGGCAATTGCATTATGTTCCCTGTACTTCCTCCTGCTATATCTGAACTGGACACAGCTTCCTGCGCTGTGGGCCTGCTGTGAGTTGTCAAAACAGCTGTCACATTCCACCCCAGGGAGCAATGTCAGCCCCCTAGATGCAGTTTGTCCAACACGTTGGGATCCTTCATGGGCTCCGGGGTTTCCTGTCCTGGATTCTCGCTCTCTTCCCACCTTTTGTCCATAATGGGGCCTCTCCTCTCTAGGCCAGCAGTGGAGTTCTGTACAGGGAACAGCCTCATCCTCCCCAGTTATTTTTCAGAGCTGACTTTGCTCTGACTCTCTCTCAGACCCTCACAACCTGGGAATCCGCTGCAGAGTGAATGGAAAGCTTGTCCAGGACAGCCGCACCAACCAGATGATGTTCAAGATACACACGCTGATCGCGTGGATTTCCCAGTAAGTCCTGTGGAAACAACCTACTCTGCTTTTGTGAGCCTTGGTAACCCTGTGTGGTACTCTGTCCTTGTCTAACAGCAGGGCCGGGCCATTACTGCCTTGTTCGCACTGGTCCTTAGCAGTGGCTTCTGCTTTGAGGTCCAGAGTGCCCAGAGTTGATCCCCAGCTATGCATGGGATACTCACAACCCACTGCCTCTTGTCACAGCCCTTTAAAATTCTTCTGCCCTGTGGGAAGAGGTATGCTTCAGTATTGTTCCCAGCTGCAGTGGAGTGCTGAGCCAGGTTCTTCCTGCTGATGGGCTGTTCCTGGTTCCCGGCAGGATTGTCACGCTGTACCCAGGAGATGTTGTCCTCACTGGGACCCCCCCAGGCAGTGGAGCTTTCCAGAAGCCACCTGTGTTCCTGAAGGTGAGTCTCAGCTCTGTCAAATCACAGCCTGTGCTCCCTACATCCTCTCAAGACCCTAATTTTTAATCCAGACAAACCTCTTTTGGGCTTTCATAATCTATCCTCAGGAAGGGCCCAGCTTCCCACCTCAGTGGCTACTTTCTTGCAGTGGAGATGTGACAGCCCCCAAATGTTTGGTTATTTGCCAGGCACTTTGGACTCTACGCAGATTCCCAAAGGGACTGCATAAGAAACTAGTTCTTTGCCAGTCTCTCCTTGGCCAGTGGCAGCAGAAGGCACCAACATTGTAGCTGTGTATGTGCCTCTTTGTACAGGAGTACTGGTAACTGGCAGCTCTGGAAAGAGATTCCAGGAAGCCTCTTTTGACCCGGCATCTTCCCGGCTGTGTAAGAAGGCCTGATCTCTTCTGGACGCACATCACAGCTAGGAGTGCACGGGGCTGCACTTTGAGATCCTTTTCATTAGGGCCAAAACATCCCTCTTGGTGTGGGGGTAGGAGCAACTGGAGACACTAGTCTGTGTAGTATATGGCAAGTGAATCATCCAGGTCCAGGGTTAAAATGGGGGCCCTAGAACTGAAAGGGGGGGTGGTCAGTTCCACTCTGTGTTCTGACATGCAGGTGCTATGGCTGTGGCTGATATGGGGCAGTAGGGATAAGGGGGTAGATGTTCCCACCCTGCTCTGCTTCCAGTTCCCCATTTGCAAGGGCACGCAAACGTGCAATAGAAGCACTAGGACTTCTCAGTGGGCAGCTCTGTTCCAACATTTGCCACTAGGTAATGCACAGCTCAGGCACCACCCATCCTCCCACAGCGCATGGTGCTGCTAGGGACTAGTGCAAAGGATTCTGGGAAGTTTATGGGGGGCAAAGGAGGCCTGCAGTCTTCTGTGGTGTCTGCTTGCTATAGAATTGTGGACTGTGTTGCAGAGAGGAGATGTGGTGGAGTGTGAAATTGACGAGCTGGGAACCATCCGAAACAAGGTTGTGTGAAGACACACCCGCATCCCCCTCCCCCATCGCGGTCCACTGGGCACCAGAGCTGATCCCGGATGCTGGCAATCACAGCACATGAAGTGCCTTAGTCTGATCGTGACAGGCCAGAGGAAGTGGATTTTGCAATAAAGCTCTGAAGGGACAAGCCCTGCCAGCTGTTCCCTCCCTTGTCCTGCGCCGGGGCAGTCAGCACTCCAACCACAAGAGGGCTGTGCTGTGCTCAGAAAGGCCAGGCTGGCCCACCAGCACTGTAGGTGGGAAAGCCAGGGCAGGAATGAACAAAACTGCCATTAAAGGGGTAGGAGGCACTAAAGGTTACTTCCCTGAGCTGTTGGCCTGGGCGGGCTCTGTGCCAACTAGAGGGGGTGATAATGCAATTTCCAATGCATGGGGTGGACTTCCAGGTCACGGTGGGTCTGCACGCACGTTGCGCTTCCACTCACAAGGTTCCGGTTCCAGTCTGGCTGCTCCGGCGTACTGCGTGCGGAGAGGGGTGTCCCATCTCCCCCCAGCATGTCCTGGATGGGTTGGGGGTGTCCTCCCGGGAGGGCCTCGAGGGCCCCAGTGCTCTTCTCCACTCTCCTGCCCCCAGCGGTGAGCCAGCAGCACCCAGACAGCATGTGGGCACAAGCAGGAGCCTGGCCTCAAAGTGGAGCCACTGGGCTGAGACAGAGGGAGTCTACGCCCGGGTAATAGGGTGTGTCTGCCCCAGGGGTTGGCTGGGGCTGTTCAGACAGGGTCACAGGGCAAATGCTGACCATGGCCCAGAGGGAGACGTGTGACATTAACTTAGCACAGCTATAGCACACTGCTGGCTTTAAGTGACAACACACTGGGGGGAGCATTGAGTGGTAGTGTAACGTTCCACTAGTACAGTGTGTGGATAAAAACCCTATAATTGGAGGTTCCCAGAAGGCAGTTTTAGTTCTGAGCATGGAGACCATGAATTTCAATAGTTCATAGGTTGAGAGCTGATTTTATGGCGTGATGCTGGGGGCTTCTGGACGGTTTGCTTAGGTTAGTACCAGCAAAGCCACTTTTAAACACTCTAAAGAGATAAGAAATAGCCGATAGCAAACCTGTTAAATGTCAGACCCCTCCCTGCAAACCAATGAGTAAAAGTTGTTAGGAGTGCAGTATAGGGGGCCCTAGGTGAAGGCCTGTTGTGGGGCCTGCTCTAGGCCTGCAGGGGCCCCTGGCTCCAGCCCCAGGGTCCAGCTCCTCCTGCTGCCGACAGGGACAGACACTGCTTTTGAGGTAGGTGAAGCAGGAGACGGGGCCCCGTACTGCTCTGGGCCCTAGGTGTGTGCCTGCTTGGCCTACCCCAAAAGCCGCCTCTGGCAGTGTAAAAGGGCAGGAACAGGCAGTAGAAATGAAAGTAAACCCATTGGAGCAGCATATTCCAGAAATCTTGTGTACCCTTCATTAGTTAGATTATCCCACATTTCAGTAGATGGGCAAACCTACACTGGCACAGGCCATAAAAGAATCAGTTTGGGAATGTTTTAATGCATTCCTTTACCTGGGTGCAAAATGCAAGGCCTGCTTGCTCAAGTGATACAACATTATGAGGACTGTTCTGAAGGGAGGCTCATTGAAGACTGAAAGGAACACACAGTCTTCAGGCAGGTAAAGTTTTTCACGTTATGCCTGCTTGCCTTCCTTCTGGCCTACTCTTCAATTCTCGTATTTGATCAAACAATAGTTTTACTCTAGGGTACCACCATTTTTGCTGCAGTTGTGATAATAAGCAGAGCTTCCTTTTACAATTTCACTTTTAAAATAGCAGTGAGTGGCAGTGGATGCAGGACAGTGTTAAGGAACTGCATTGACTTATTTGGTTTAAAACCACTCCTTCCTCAATACACAGGAATCTGAAGACTGTCCACCTTCATTTTGTATAGTTTGTCACATTGCCACACTGTGTCATCTGTAGCAAATCTCCATCAGAAACAACCCTACATAAGTTTGTGACACAAAGTAGCAAATTACAAAAAGCAGCAATTGATGAAAGAAAACGGTTGAGTGTTTACATAACAAACTCGCCTTTCTATAGGTCTGAGACCAGGATACAGTCCACCCAGTAACGAAAGCTCTGAAAAAAAATTCAGATATGTTTGGTGTGCAACTTGGTAATAATGCATCCAAGAAGAGAGGCCCAGGCTAACAACACAGGGGTGCAGTGCTCAGCTGACCCGAGCCAAACACTTTAGTGTTCCAGAAATTGCAAAATGCTTCTACAAGGAGCACTTCACAGTAGCTGCTTTGAAAAAGAGTGGGAGGAAGTAAGGTAACTCTCCCACTTTAATCAAGAACCACCCTTGATGAATACATGTGGAGTATGGGGAATGTTACTCCTGCAGCTTTGAACAAAATGCTCATGGAAAAGAGTTAAATGACAAGCATTAAAAAAAACCCAACTGGAACAATCACCATGGCCATCTTATTTTCCTGCACACAGTCTCACTACTTGGCGAGAAGTCACACCCGTGATCTGGTGGGAGGCCCTTAATTAATAACAATAGTATTTTCTGCTGGTGAGCAGAAGAAATATTTTCTTTCTTTGGACCAATTAATTCCAAATGGAGAAATCATTTAGTGCCTGAAAAAGTGTTTTTCTTTTCTAGATTATGGACAAATGCAAAAACCTTGAATGTTTAACTACATTCATATATTTGTTTTGTCAAACCAGTAATGTTTGTTGTCTTGAGTAAATAAAACAACATGAATGTCTGTCTGGTGGTGTTATCCTCCTACTCACAGCATGGCAAGAAAATCCTCCACATATTAATGATTGATTACCTGATTAAATTTCACAGATATCCACTTGAGTTGTAACTCAAATCCACCCTGGTTACAAAACATTTTTGGCCATTCACGCAACTTTCTGAGCATGACCATTTGTGGTACTGCCTTTTAAAACTCTTCTAGGGATTAATTATTTGGTTCCTGTGTCCTCTAGCACAGTCGTTTTCAAACCATGGGTCAGGCCCCAGTACGGGGTTGTAGACCCCTAGGTACGGTGTCACAGCGCCCCCTGCTGCTGCCACGCATTGCCCAAAGTTCCAGGGGGGAGCCGTGTGAGTCTACTGCAGAACAACAGCAGAGTCCTGGGGCACTTCTAAAGACTAACACATTTATTCACTGCATAAGCTTTCATGGGAGAAAATCCCACTTGTTCAGATGTTTTGAAGATTGTCTCCCACAAAAGCTCATGCGATAAATAAATCTGTTAGTCTTTAAAAGTGCCACAGGACTCTCTTGTTTTTCTGCAATAGACTAACACGGCTATCCTCTTGGAACTTGACGGCATTGAATACAGTCGTTGCTCAAAGGTGTAATTGTTGGGTCACGGGCATAAATGATTTTTTTTCAACTGGCTCCTGAGAAAAAAGTTTGAAAATTTGCTCTAGCACACACTTCCCTTCCCCTCCCCCCATGCATACCCTTACAATGTAACTTGCTCTTCTGATCATCATCAAGGACTGAACCAACAGAGCCTGATTAGTGGGCCTGACTGGCGGTGGTGGGGATCAGTGTCAAGACACATGAGCACACTTATTCTGCATGCATACGTTCACCTAACTCCAGTGTCGGCTGTATGGGCTGCTCTTACAAACTGGAACAGTAGATTAACGAGGTCTATGTACCGAGAACTTTGCTCCAGTTCAGAAGAGCAGCCCCCGCAGCTGGCATTGTACAGAGACAGGTTGCAAACTGGGGGGAGGAACAATAGAAGCAGGAATGAATGTGATAATTTGATGTTCTCTTACAATGGGCCCCAGAGGGAGGGCACCCTCCTTCATGGCACATTCCCCTCCCACATACATACCACCAGACCTAAGAGAATGTGTTCCTCCAGCATCTTTTACCCAGCTGCAGGAGGAAAAGAACTCCCTGCTTCCCCCAAAAGGGGCAGTGGGTCCCAGGACCTTGAAACAGCACTTGCTGGTGTCCTTGCCAGGTACCTAGGGCTGAACCCTGAGCCCCTGGATTGGCTGGCAGCGCCAATCCAGCCACCTCCAGACCCCCATCCCCAAGTGTGGATGGCTCCCAGGGTTTTCAGTTGGTACCGTGGTAGGTGGGATAACTATGGAGACTGAACCTACCGTCACTGTCACCAGGAGCACACACCGGATCATCCTGTCCAAACATCCTGGCAAGAGACTTACGGGCAGGGCTGCACGAGGACACAGGCAGCCCCCACCCGCAGACAGAGGACCAGGGATGTGCAAGAGTGTGGGGAAGAAGCCTACACAACAGCAGGTGATCAGTGCACTGGAGGAATCCATCCCAAGAGGTCACGCAGGGCCCAGCCTCTGCCACGGCTGCAGCAGGGTTTCCCCTCAACCTCACACATGGACAGGAAGCTCCATCACATTGCCAGGCGCTACCTGGAGCAGAAGGAACTTCCTGGTGCAGCAGGATGTCTGCAGGCAGGATGGTGGGCCCCTGGAAGGACATCACTAGCAGGGCATCACAGCCTGATTGCCCCCCCCCCCCACTGCAGGGGCTGTGGGCAGTGCCCTCCACCGCACATGAAGACAGGCAGTGCTTAGACACCTCCATCTGCCTGAATGCCACCAGGACATCCCCACGAACAAGGCAGTGCAGTGAGAAAGTCCCCCGGCCAGCCTGGGAACCCACGTAGCGACTCCACACCAGGGTCTCTGCTGCCAGCCAGACGACGGGGAAAGGGGGCCTTGAAAGCTGCCGGCAGGAGAGGGAGCCCAGTGACTGCACTGGGAGTTGAGGGCGCACCTCAGCTGGCAGTATCGGGCCCTGATGGAATACATGGCTTAGCCCAGGGGTGTCGGACATGCGGCTCATGGGCCAGATGCAGCCCACAGACCTCTTCCATCTGACCCGACTGTGCTCTGCAGGACCACCCTCTCCCTAACAGAGCGAGAGAGCTCTCGCATACCCCCGCGCTCCACGATGCTGCAAGAGTGTCAGATCTCACGCTATCACAGAACGATGGGTACGTGAGACTGCGCTCCGTGAGGCCACTCTCCCTAACACAGAGAGAGAGACGTATCACAGGCTATGGCTACACCAGAAAAAGTTAGGTTGACTTTGTTAAGTCAACCTAACTGTCCTTAGATCGACGTAACAAAGTGGACTTAAGCATCCACACAGGGCTTAGGTCGCCCTACCCGGCAGGTCTTATTAAGTCGACTTAATGAAAACCTGGTGTGGACAGGGACTACGTTAGGTCGACTTATGCCTCCTTAAGTCAACCTAACTTGCCAGTGTAGACAGTCACGGAGCGCAGGCTTGCATACACAGTACTCCGCGATGCCAGGAGAGTGCTGTAGTATTTCGATTTATGGTATGTACGGCCCACTTGAAGTACATTTGAGTCAAATCTGGTCCACCATAGCAAATGAGTTTGACACCCCTGGTTTAGCCCCATACCACACAGGCCAAAGACCTTCCCCAGGGGATGCCTGGGCCCAGTGTTGCAGGGCCAAGCCAGAGCGGCTGGTTTGGAAACACCCCACAATCTTCCGTATGATGGAGAAGCTGCCATGTCCCTAAACGTGGTACAAATCCCGCATGAGGAGAGACTGTAGTATATCAGAGCCAGGGGAGCTGGGACAGTGGCCCAGGGGATGCTACACCCATCTGGGCCAGCTGGGTGGCATCACCAGATCGGCTGCCCCGTCTCTGGGTGACCTGAGGCAAGTTGCATTGCTGCTCTGTGCCCCAGTTTCCCCTGCTGTGAACCACAGGTCATGCTGCCCCTTCTCTGTATGGCTCCGAGAGCTCCAGAGGAAAAGCACAATGGGTTGTTCTAAGCTGCCAGGCCCTGGTTCCTGAGCTGGTGACATTCCGCACCAGGAGGCTTCACGGAAGCCTATGCAAGAGGAAAACTGACCAGCAAGACCTGTATCCCGTGAGATCCCAACCCAGTATGGTTGAAACCTATTCGAAAGGAGAGACCAGGAGCTGGAGCAATGTGTTTTCCCCAGCAGGACCAGCGCCCAGCAGAAATGGCGAGCAGAGCACACTACATGCAGGAGACAGGGGTATGGAGCATCTCCGGAACCAAGGGAGGCACCATCGCAGCATCCTTTTCAATCAGGGTCTTAGGTGGCGCCAGCTGCTAACATTATTAGCTCCAGTCAGAACATTTACAACATGCAGTTTCGACAAAGCCCAATGTTCTGCGGCACTGTAACGCCACCCAGGAGTTGCCAACGGGAGAGGTCGCAAGATCCAGGCCATGGCCTCCAGTTGCTTTCGTCCTCCAGCTGGCTCTATGTTCTGTCCATCCTTGGTACGTGTGTGACCCCCCCCAGGAGGGATGGGAAGCTAGAGCACAGAGGGATCAAGGGGAGTTCACGACCTCAAGTCAGGATGACCTGTCTGACACGGTAGGGAATTAAATCTGGACGTGCTGGAGGTCAGCACAGCGTCCCCACCATGGGGCCATGTTTCCTCGCTTGGAAGGGGGTGGAAAGGAGTGACCCAAGGAGAGGAAGGAAAGACCAGGCCAGATCAGGGATGCGGCGGCGTTGGTGTAAAGGCAGTAGTTCCACAGAAGGCCACAGTGCTGCTCCCGGTTTACAGCAGGTGCCTGCTCTGCCTGACTGAGGGTGTAATGTGGAGCAGAATCCAGCCTTCACTCCAGATTTGCCCCAAGCCCAGCTGAGATCAGGGACCAGCCCTAAAAACACAATCTAAACGCTGCAGCAGCTGTTACAAAGCGCAAGCATCTCGGCGCTTCAAAAGCCTGACTTGGCAAACCTGCCCACCGCTGCATCAGTACCTCAGCCCCAACCCTGTCTTCCACGCTCCAGCCTTCACGCCACAAGCTGGGCCCACAGCAGCGGAAATGCAGCTGGGAGTGGCTCATGCAGCCAGAGCTGGTGGAGGCTGTGAGTCAGAGGAAGATTAAAACCCAACACCGGAGGATCCCTGCCTGCAAAGGGGGACTTGAAAGGGCCTCTTCCCCCTAAGTTCACCAGTTAAAGCCTCAGCAGCCCAGCCTTCCATCAGATTCTCATTGTCAAGGTTGCTTTGTCACAGATCCAGCCAGCAGCGCCTAGGCGTGCAGGGGAAGTGGTCTGCTCTGATCCATCAAAGGGGCACAAACTGGCACGAGGGCCTCAGGCAACTCCAGACCAGGGCTGTCCTTGGAGGGGGCGAGCAGGGCTGCTGCCCCTGGCCCCGCAGTTCAGGGGGGCCTCACGCGGCCAGCTGTGCTCTCTCACACACACTTGTATCGGCAGGTGGCAGCAGCATGCGAGGAAGCAGGGCTCAGGCGGGTGGCTAGAGACAGGATCAGGCCAAGAGAGGCAGGATCGGGCCCCAAGCTCCACATGGGAGAGAACGCAGGACCCTGGCCGGTCCGAAGAGGCAGTGGGAGGTGTGGAGGACAGCATACGGCTGCGGTAGCCGGGCATTGGGGGCCATGGCAGGCCTGGCTGGAGCCCTGGCGAGGGGCGCAGGAAGCTGCGGTCGGGCTCTCCCCGCTCTGTGCCACAGGCCCGCAGGCAAGCTCATGGGGATGGGAAAGGGCAGGCTGGGCAGGCTTATTCAATTTACAGCCCACGCGCCCATCCGGCCCGCCACAGGGCGCCTGGGAGCTGGGCGGGGCCTTTTTTTCAAATCTCCCAGAGTCCCGCCCTGAGCATGCGTTGCTCAGACGTGCGTGGCTCGCGGGAGAGGCCTGGCCAGAGGGACTCACTCCGAGTCCACACACATCCCTGCAGCTCCAGCCCCCAGGTAAGTGGGGGACGGGGCGGACTGGGAAAGTGGGGGAACCAGCTGGTGGGGAGGGGAAGGGTCAGGCAGCCGGCCGACAGAGAACTGGGGCGTTGGACTCTGCTGAGTTTGGGGGCAGCTGTGGCAAGGCGGTGGCGGCAGCTCCAATGGGGATGCAGCGGCCCTGGCCAGCCCCATCAGGGCCATGGTGGGCCTGGCTGGAGCCCCGGCAGGGGGTGCAGGAAGCCGTGATAGAGCTCCTCCCGCTCCGTGCCACGAGTCCCCAGGCAAGGCCACACAGTGGGCCTGGCGAGGTCATGGGCCACTGGGGGATCGGGGTTGGAGGGGTGTGGCATGGAGTTCCAGGGGTGGCATGGGGCTGGGATCCGGCCTGGGGAGGGAGGTGCAGGGTCAGAATAGGATCAGGGGTGGCACCAGGCTGGGACAGGGATCCAGGATGCAGTTTAGGACTGGTGGGTGTAGCAGGCTAGGATCAGGCTCGAGAGGGGGCGGCCCCGGGCCAGTACCAGGCGGGGGAGTCAGGGGGCATCGCAGAGATGGGAGTGGCAGAAGGATAGCATGGGCTGGGACTGGGAAATGATCCTGGGGGATGTTGCGGGCCATGGGGCCAGGATTGTCCAATTTACAGCCCATGCACGTCAGAATCCAGGAGCTGGATGGAGGACTTTTTTTCAAATCTCTGGCCCTGAGCATGCTCAGATGCATGTGGCTCAGGGCAGGAGAGGCCTGTCCAGAAGGGACTCATTCAGTACACACCCCTGCAGCTCTGGCCATGTAAGTGGTGGTGGGGAGTGGTGGATCAGGAGGGTCAGGGAGCCAGCTGGCGGGGAGCAGGGAATGGGAGGGCTAGTTATCGGGCTGGCTGAGTGGGAATTGGGGGAGGTTGGACTCTAGTTCAATTTCATCTATATAAATAATGGGGGGGGCACCACACAAGCCCATTTGCTCTGGGCCCTGCTGATCCCTAGGGACGGCCCTGCTCCAGCCATTTGCTGCTAATGGGGCACGACCCATGGTGCTTGTTAAAGGTCACCTGCAAAGGGGGAAAAAATTGCCTCTGAACCTTTGTGCGTGCTTCTTGGTGACGTATAAAGAAAAAACCTTGAAATGTGCTTCCCCCTACCCCCACCCCTTCCTCCCATTTGTTTTTTAACCTCAGAAACGGCAACTTGCCTTGGATTTGCCTCGCTGGAGCACTCAGAGATGTGGAAATGGAATGTGAAGGTGGTAGTGGGGTTTGGGTGAGTTGTGAACAAATAGACTGTCTGTCTCAGTGTAAAACCACCCAACCTGAATGAAAAAGAGAATTTCTCGTGGTAGCACAGCAGCACATAACCTAGAAATTGCCAAAAATGAATCTGTGCGGGGCACCAGCCAATTTGAGAGAAACGAGAACCAGCAGCTTCAGAGGAAAGGGGCATGAGTGCCCCTTTGTAGACATTTACAGAACAACCTACCCCGATGGGAGGTTTCTTCCTGACCTCTGTCAGAGTGGCTGCTTCACACTCTGAAGCATGCGGTTTTACAGAAATGTTTGCATGAGGATGTTCACTAGTGATGAAAGCATCCAGCCGATCCCTGATTCTTGGGCTTGGTGGCGTCTTGTGGCAAAGATATCCACATACTCTCATCCTCCCTAAGGACTTCAACCTTGGAGACTGATATCTCTTTGTCCATCCTATGAAGGTGATACATCAAGAGAGCAGTTGTTTGGAGAAAGCAAGAGGAAGTCACTGGAATTCCACTGGAAATTTGCCATGCAGCTATAGTTAATCTGTCAGCACTCAGCCCTACAGGGCTTTAAGGCATGGTAGGGGGGTTGATTCGCTACCGATGCCACAGCAGGCCCCACCCTGCACAGCTGCAGAAATCAATTGATTTGTTTCGGCTCCATTCTGCAGTGGGACGTCTCTCCAACAGTCCAATTTTCTTTCCCCTCCTTTGCAAGTTGTCCTTTGAGCTCTCATTTGCAGCACAGAGAAGTGATCTGTGCCTGAAGGAGGGGGGATAGAAGGAAAAAGGGAAGTGATCCCGAGGAGGTAGTGCAATACGCCTCTGGTCTTTCTCACAGCAAAATTCAAAGTTTCGACGAAAGCCCACCCAAGACAGGAAAGAAAGTGGCTCTGATTATTTTAATGTGACTTTATTTAGTGACACCTTTACTCTATGCAAAACTATTTTAAAATACCGATCTTAGAAAAGATTTCTTCTTTACACAGAAACCAGGGCACAGTTGAAATGGCAGGTGGCTGGAGAGGGACACTCTCCATTCTCAGTACTTTTTGCAGGGAGGTCAGACTAGATGATCGTACTGGTCCCTTCTGACCTAAAAGCCTATGAGTCTATGAGAACGTGCCTCGTTCTCGGCGAGCAGTCATGCAACGGGGGGAATTCGTGCCTTTGGAGCGTCGGACTGAAATGACAGATAATTGGGAAGTCACATCCGCACGGGAGAGAAAGATAAACTGAAACAAAGTGCTACACGTGAAACGCAGCCTTTATATAAGCAGGAGACTGAGTGCAATTTAACAAGCCTATTGTTTTTGCCAGCCTCCCTCAGAGGAACTTTTCGGCTGTCGCTCTCACTAGCTGAACTAGTGGAATAAAGTCAATTCGCAGCAGGTGAGAAGGAAGGATGACCTGCTGGTGAAGGCTCCAAAATGGGGGTCGGAAAGATACAGGTTCCAATCCTGGTTCTGCCACTGAGTGGCCTTGGCCAAATCACTTGACAGCTGGTTCTTAGACCAGGTCTGGAAAACAGAGCCGTAAACTCTGCACCGACCCTTCTCTTCTCATGGACTTTGTCGTGAGTAGGAAAAGTGATTTTTAATACACGTGGGCCAGCTAAGTCTGCCCTCTCTCCTGGCCTGGTGCAGGATAAAATCTTCCACTCGAGTTTGCCTGGCTTAGCAGCAGCCAGACCTCCTGCCGTCATAAGAAGGCTGTATTGTGCATTCAACTGCTGAAAGCTGCCTGGATCAGAGCTGGTCTGAGGAAGTATCTCAGATACCGGCAGTCCCGGGCTACAGAGTAATCCAATTGGCAGGCAAAGGCTGGCAACCACTGAGCCCAAGATCTGCAGCCAAGAGTGTCTGGTGGCACCATGCTGGAGCTGTCTTTCAAACAAAGGGGCACCGTTTGCTGGCTCTGCTGGGACACACCCCATTAACTTTCTCATCTCTCGGCCTTTAGCAACTGAAGCCCTGCAGATTTCTCCCCAGAAGAGTCTGGGAAGAGCATGTCCCACACCTTCTTTCACCAAGCTGGAGCAGGATGCCGGCCTGACGAGACAAGGCAAACTGCCCTGGGAAACGCTCAGAGAAGACCCCTCCGCTTCCATTTCAGGGTCTGAGGTCCCAGTGCCCTCTCCATCTCTAGGCAGGAGGAGCGGCTAGGATGCTCCCCTATCACAGAAGCAACCAGGGCTCCTGAAATAACAAACATGGGACCAACCTGTGCAGTCTGAGTCTTTGGCACCTGGCCCGATTGCTGTAGACTTGTCCCATGGCACGGAGCTCTCAAAGGAACTACAGTGAAGAGGAGAGGGGCAGCCGATTCCCCCAGTGAGGAGGCTCCCTGCCCAGCCGGCGTGGCCACAACCCTCCTCCCAAAGGGAAGGGATCCACTTTCTGACTCGGCTGCAGAAGAATTTCTCACCAGGAGCCTAGACACAGAAGGAAATGATGGCACCTGAGTTGGGGGACAGAAAAGATGTTGGGGTGTAGATCGTAAGGGAGCAGCTAGCTCCAAAATCCCCTGGGCACTGGCCCACCTGACACAGGGCAGGCTAGGATTGGACGTCCTGCATGTGCTGGGACATTCCTGCAAATGTACCCCACCCGGGCCCTCCCATTTTATTTACAGGGCTCTGGCCCTTGTGGCCCAGTCTGGGATCAGGGCCCCAGCGTGTCATATGCTGTACAATCATCTTGAAAGGAAGGACTCTGCCCTGAGGAGCTCACATAACCTAGGCCCCCACCCCAGGACACACAGACAGCAGAGACAGGACACACAGACACAGTCTGTACCACTGGTAGTAGCTGGCACAGACTGACACAGCCGGTGGGTATGGAGGACATGTGACATGCAGGTTCAAAGAGCTCCGGGCTCTAGATCACTCCATCCTATTTTCCGCCAGGGAACCGTGCGGATGGAGCAGATGCGGCCATGCTATTCTGACCCCTTGCGGTGGTGGGTGGGAGATCTCAGCAGCCGTCACCGTCAGCCCTCAGCTCATGCGAGATACCTTTCACTGCTTGGCCCAACAGCTTGGTGGGAATAGGCAGAGAATGGGCGCAAAGGGGGCTCCCCCACTCCCATTCCTCAAACCCGGCCCCCGGGAGACCAGCCCAGAGTCAGCGCCTACCGCTCAGGGAGTGCGGGACAAGTTTGCCCACCAGGATCCACTCATCTACTAGCAGCTCCGAGATGAAGGAACCACTCTGACTTCTCCCAGTCCAGCAGGCTGGGGCTGAAGGGGAGAAGGGTCAGCTGTTGATAGAAACCGGGGCAGGCTGATCCGGAGGCTCAACCATTCCAGTTACACTGAGCATGGGCAGTAGCAAAGAAAGCTTCCCCATGCACACTGGCCATCGCGGCAAAAGATTCCCTTCGTCACCAGTCACCTCCTCCATGTGCTGCCCTTCCCTGGCTCCTGGTGTATCTGGGCCCAGGCCGATCTGCTGCTGAAACCAACAGCAAAGATCACCCAGAGAGGCCAAGGGACACCATGGGGGCAGAAGAGCTGGGGTCCCAACAGGGCTGGAAGCAGTCCTGGCTACACAGGCTGTGAATCTGCCCAGGGTTCCTGACGCCCGGCGCACACAGAGAGAGGACCCTGGCTCTTTCCACAGCCTCTTCCTTGCGGTCTTCAGACAACTGAGCTTCTGTGACACATGAGCCCAGCTCTTCACACCCCCACCCACACCAGGATTTGGGGCGTGGTTACCTTTTGCCGAGGATGACAGGCAGACAGAGCTCCTCCAGGGACAGCAGTGTCTGAGTGGTTGTTGGCTGTGTACTCCTGGGATCAAGGAACACGAACGGGTCAATGAGTTCCCCAGGCCTCCTCCTGCCCCAGCCCCAAGCTCCCTGGATCCTGTGCATTCAGGCCAAATCCCAAGCAAAAGACGACCAGATTCCACATGGCACAAGAGGCCCATCATCCCACACCACTTCAGGTTTGTCTCCACGGCAGCAAGCCTCACAGCCTAGACAGACACTCGAGCAGCACGGCCAGCCGGGCTAGCATGAGTTTGTCTACGCTGGCTCACCCCCACCTGTGGTGTAGGTGTAACCCCTAGTCCCCAGATTCCACCGAGATCATTACACCCAATGATCCTGTACCGCTAGATTCCCCAAGACCCAGCCAGGACTTGCCCCACATAGTCAATTCTAAGGCAGAAGCTGCCAGCCAAGAACCCCAGGAAGGTACAAAATACCTGCAAATAGAAGGGCTGGACAAAGTCCATCCGGACACAGCCAACCCTCCGGCCCAGGGCTTGGCGAACAGCTAGGAGACAGGACTGGAGGCTGTGCTGAGCCCAAGGAAACTCCACGCCTCTCCTTTCCTTAGGAACAGAACCCAGGAGTCCTGATGCCCAGTTCTACCCCCCGACGCCTGCTCTGACCATTGCTGCCCACTTCCCTCCCACAGCTGGGAATACAACCCAGCTAGGAATCCTGGCTCCCAGCCCCCCTGCTCTAGCCAGTGCTCCCCCTTCGCTGCTGCTGGGTCTTACCAAGAACACATCAGGGGCCACGTCAGAGAAGATTCCCACCAGCCCCAGTATCACACTGGGGACAGCTCTGGCGCAGACGGCACCCAATGCCAGCCACTCCTCACCAGCGGCAGCTGGGACACACCAGAGAAGGGTTCCTCCAGGAACATCGGCAGGGGCTGTTGACTCTTCAGCAGGGCCTTGATGTATGGGGGGGGGGGGCGGGACAGGAAGCCACTGGGATCAAAGAGGGAGTGAAGCGGAGGTCTCCTTTGCCCTAAGGCTTTGGGGGCAGGGACTGTCATACCTCATCCAGCCCCATAGCAGAGAATTGGGGGATACTCCCTAGAACCATCTGCTCACAGCAAAGTCACAGGGATGCTCTAGGTGGCCCCATCTTGCTCAACCCTGCTGCCCACCGTCATTTCTTGCCTCTCCGCCAGCCAATCACCTCCCTCATCTCCTGCCATCTTTTCATCTCCATCCCAATCGCCCCTCAATTCCCAACGGCCAAAAGCCCTTCCCCTGGGGTCAATTCCACAACTTGATATATCCCACAGCCCAGGAGCCTTCCCAAGATCCAACCTCAATTTCCTCCCGTGGCATCCGCTCTCCACCCCACTGCCTTGTATTGATAGAAGCAAGGTTTTCTACCAGATGCTACTGCTTGGGCAGCCCTCCCCAGGGCTCTTTTAGTTTGTCTTGACATACGCCTAAAAAGCAAGATCTGGGACTGACGTAAAGCATGATGGAGTCAATGAAAAGGCTGATGGATGGCCCCCTGGTTCCCCCCTCTCTAAATCCTAGAGAATAGCAGAGAATAAACCAGCCAGGGTCTAGAGAGAAGACACTAATCCAGGTGCCTCCAGCTGGCAGTCAAGATGCTGGAGCAGGGGACGTCACAATTATAGCTGGCTGGGAGATGGGTCTCCAGCGCAATGAAAATGTTTGAATTCGCTGAATGCTCCCCAGTCCTCCTGGGAACCACAGCGAGACCTTAGAGACAGCAGTGCAAGACCCTGGAATAGCCAGCTTTCCAGGGCATGGGAGTGGCAGCTAGGTTCAAATCCCTGCTCTGCTCCCTGATGTCAGCCTGAAAGGTATCAGATCTCCACAAGTTAACCACACCTGCAGCCCACAGAGCCACTCTCAAAGTACTCTGTGACCAGAAGAGAGGAGGGCTCTATCAACTTGGAAACCAAGCTCCTCGCTGTTTTCACAGGCAGCTCTTGTGACAGAGCGAGCCGGGAGGAAGGAAAACAGCCCCTCTGTCTTTACACACTTGGCTTACTGCCTGCACTTGTCAGGCCAGGAAGGGTTAAATGATTTGCCCAAGCGACTCAGTGTCAGAGCTGAGACTGACGCAGACCTGCTCAGGCTCAAGCCTGGTCTACGTGAGGAAATTAAGTCAGTGTAACTATACCACTCAGGGGTATGAAAAACCTGCCGAGGGTGAGATTTCATTCCAAGCTGGCATTCAAATGCAGTGTGGTCTAGCAATTAGAGCACTAAACTAGGACTCACGCCACCTGGGCCAAATTCCTGCCTCTGCTCCTTGTATGTGGGGTGAACTTGGGCAAGTCACATTCTCCCTCTGAGCCTCAGTTTCCCCATCTGTCCAATGGAATGAATGACACTGCCCCGTTTTGGGAAAGTGCCTTGAGATCCCCAGTTGACCCGTGCCATACGAGCAAGGCACTGTGATCACATTTCAGTGTTCATCCCACGTCTTTATGCTCCCACAAAGTAACTGAACAAACAAGAGCTTTGCTCGCTTGCAAAAAAATTAACGCCCCTGCATGATTAGGCAAAAAAAAAAAAAAAACCCACCACAAAATAACCCCAGCACGCAAACCCAGAACCCATCTCCCTGTCCCCCACCCCCAAGCTCCTGCGTGATGTTTACCAGAAGTCTCTAACTGCTTTTATCCCTTGGGCAATTTCTCCACTTTAAACACTCAGACTGTTGGGAAAGGTTCTTTTATTACCGCTCAATCAGAGAAGCAATTAGGCCTCAATGGAAACTTTATCTGCCAATTTCTCAACTACCAAAACCAAAAGGAGCACCCCTGTTCTTTTGGGTTCATTCTTTGATGGTTCCGGTAGAATGCGCTCAAAGGGGAGGGTGCTGCTGCCGGCTCCAAACCAGGACAACGCATGGAGGTGTCCCCCCAAAGCTCCCTGAATGTCCCCCTGCAATTTGGCTAATGTCTCTCAGGTCCAACCAACAACTCATCCTGCCCCGGGACTACTTCCAGCACAGGTCTGCCTCAATCTCCACCTTCAGTCCCTGGTCCCCCAGCCCAAGCTCCCCTCCCTGGCTAGCTCTGCCAATCTCCCTTCATTCTTAGCTGCCACCCCCTGCTGCTTCTCTCCTGAGACCATCCTGCACAGCAGTGTGTTGGCTTCTGATGGAAACAAAGCACTGAATCACCAGCTGAGCGCAAACCCTCTTCACAAGATTCCACTTCACCAGCCCAGGTCACCCACTGCAGCCAGCCGTCATCTTAGGCCATGTACACACGATCACTTTATCGCGCATTAAGAGTCATTACTGCGTGATAACAACAACAGCGTACACACATGCAATAGAGCTGTTGCACGTCAACAGCCCAGTTGTAGCGCAATACAAAAACCACCTCGACGAGGGTGGTAGCAGTTAACGCGGAACAGCTGTTGCGCCTTTCCACTCGTGTGTACGCTTACCATGCAATGATTGGCCTCCAGAAGTGTCCCAGCATTCCAAAGTCGTCCTCTCTGGTCTTCCCCCCACCCACTCTGTGGCTGTGATGAAACAGTCCCCGCCCTGTTTCGATTCCCGGGATTTTCGAATTTCTCGTCTGTTTCATTTCCTGTTCTCTTCCTCGTGGAGTGGAGTGCACCTCCGATCTTACCTAGCAATGGCAGCCCATCATGGAAGATGGGCACCCATTTGGAGCACAGCAGAGGTGCTGGACCTGATCAGCATCTGGGGAGAGTGCTGTGCAGGCGCAGCTACGCGGCAGCAGGCAAAATTTCGATACATATGGCATAATTTCTCGGGCCATGTCCGAGAGAGGTCATGAGAGAGACACCGTGCAGTGCAGATCAAAGGTGAAGGAGCTAAGAATAACCTATCACCAAGCAAAGGAGGAAAACCGCCGTTCGGGATCAGCGCCTGCTACATGCAGGTACTACAAAGAGATTGAAGCCATCCTCAGTGGGGACCCCATAACCACTGCAAAGAGTCCTGTGGACACATCAGCCCCCCCTCCTCCACTGATTGCCAGAGCCGAGCAGGATGAGTATGTGATCGATGATGAGGAGGAGATGGAGGATGACCTGGAGGAAAGCGCAACAGCGTGTAGCCAGGAGCTCTTCTGCACCCCCGCTGAGACGTCCACCCAAGACATGAATTGCAGCGTGTCCTCTGAGGCGACAGAGGGGGGTTCAGGTAAGTTTCTCTTCCATGCAGCTATGGCTCCTGCTAAAAAATCATTGCCCGGGGCAGGGGTGCTTGCTCTCTCGGTCCCCGCTGTGCACGCTCTTTACTCTGCATTCATTAGAAGTGCATCAACACAAGCAGTGATTGTCAAAAAATCATCTGTATTTAGGTCACTAAAGGTTTCCTCGATGTACCGCCAGAGCCTCCTACTCAGGTTAGATGGGATAGCGTATGTGTCTACACTCCCGTATAAAGATACTCTGCCTCGCCAGCTGCAAAGCACAGCACTGGGAACCATGGCAGCACACGGTCCCGGCTGGCATCCGGTGCCATGTAGGATATGTATTCTAGCTGACAGGGGCACTCTGAGGAGAGAGATATCGGGTTCCATCTCTGTGCCCTGTGCAGAATGTTAGCCCCCAGTAAGGTTTCTATTAGGACGTACCTTGTCCGCTTCAGCAAAGCATAGGATGTTGACTGCCCTGTACCTTCCAGTGGCATGTGCTACTGGAAGGTTACATTGGTTATCTAAGCTATGTGTTAACAATAGCTTTATTATTCTTTTTTTTATTAGATTCGACCTTCACAAGGCTGGTGTCTACCCCAGCTGACCGCATAAGAAACATTCGGCGGTGTGCTAGAAGAAACAGGGAGGATATGTTTCAGGAGCTGATGAAAACAACAGAGGCATCCGCAAGGGAGAATCGAGCCTGGAGAGAGGAATCCCAACAGAGGAGGCAGAAACACAGGGACGAACTGATAAGCGTCATGAAGGAGCAAACAGAACTGCTCAAGAGCATGATTGCTTTGCAGACCCAGGCGATTAATGTACGGGCTCCACTCCAGACAGTTCAGCCGTGTCTGCCTCCCACACCCCGTAGTCCTTCAAAGCATTTCTTTGAAGGCCACCCATCCCCCTGGTATACTGCAACATCCAGTCCCTCACAGAGCTACTTTTTAAGAGACCCGTAGCTACACCCACCTGTAACCCCTCCAAAAAACCCCAACCCCCCCCCCTTTTATCTTTTAATAAAAACAGTAACAGAAAATTTGAAGAGTGGCTTTATTTGTACACAGTGAAAATCTCATAAGGTGCACTTGATGCGTCCTTGAAGTGAACTACGGAAGGGCATCATTGAAATGCTCCCTGAGTGCCTCCCTTATGCGAGCAGCTCCTCGTTGGGCCCCCCAAATACTCCTAGTGGCTGGCTGTTCGTATGCTTCCTCGAGGTGCTGTGCCTCCATAGCCCACTCCGGGGAAAACTTTTCTCCCCTATTTTCACAAATGTCATGAAGGACACAGCACGCCGCAATTACAGCAGGGATGTTGTCCTCGTCCAAGTCCAGCCTCCCATACAAACAGCGCCAGCGCCCTTTTAAGCAGCCAAAGGCACACTCCACAGTCATTCTGCAGCAGCTCAATTGGTAATTGAACCACTCCTTGCTGCGATCTAAGTTCCCGGTGTATGGCTTCATGAGCCATGGCATCAGTGGGTATGCCGGGTCTCCAAGGATGACTATGGGCATCTCCACATCCCCCACAGTAATTTTTTGATCAAGGAAGAAGGTACCCCTTGCAGCTTCCAGTACAGTCCAATGTTTCTGAAAATGCGGGCATCATGTATCTTTCCCGACCACCCAGCATTGATGTCCGTAAAACGCCCCTTGTGATCCACGAGTGCTTGCAGCACCATGGAGAAGTAGCCCTTCCTGTTGATGTACTCGGTCGCGAGATGGTCTGGAGCCAAAAATCGGGATGTGTGTGCCATCTATGGCTCCCCTGCAGTTAGGGAATCCCATGGCAGCAAAGCCCTCCACAATCTCACGAACATTGCCCAACGTCACCGTCCTCCATAGCAGAACGCGATTGATGGCTCGGCACACTTGTGAGAGGGCTAATCCGACGGTGGACCTCCCGACTCCAAACTGGTTTGCAACCGACCGGTAGCAGTCAGGAGTCGCCATCTTCCAGACAGCAATCGCAACACGCTTCTCCACCGTTAGGGCTGACCTCATGTTGGTGTCTTTACATTGCAGGACAGGGGCCAACTCTGAGCACAGTTCCAGAAAGGTTGCTTTCCGCATTCGAAAGTTCTGTACCCACTGCTCGTCATCCCACAGCTGCATAACAATACGATCCCACCACTCTGTGCTCATCTCTCGCGACCAGAAACAGCGTTGCACCGTGTGCAGATGATCAGTGAAGGAGCTGAGCAATGCATCGATCAGCCCCTGCTCCTCGGTGTCCTCGTCTGATTCGGAGCTCATTGCGTACTGAGCAACCCAGCCGAGATGTATTTAGAATGCTGAAGGCGACAGTGGAGATTAGAGCAGGATCCATGCTGTCGCAGTTGTGATTGCTCGCAAATAGTGCGTCACTGCACTGTTGAAAATAGGCACGAGTTGCTATTGGCAATGAGGAAGACGCAAGGGGAACACAGTGCACCACGGGAAACTGAGAGTTTACCCATGGCGCTTTGCGTTCCTTTCCTTCATCCCAGGATTCCAAGCGCCGATTGAGGGAAAATTGAACTGTGGGATAGGTGCCCAGAATTCATTGCACTACACCGCGATATTGCAAATGAATTCTGTTGCGTTGCAAGGAGCGACGTGTGTACGCGCTATCCCGCAATAAAGGTCACGTGTTTTTTATACCGCGATTGCCATGTTGTGCTTTAATCTGATCGTGTGTACATAGCCTTAGTTTGAAACAAAGGAGAAACGTCCCCAGTTCTACAAGAAGGTTACAATACAACCACACACACAGCAGCTCCAAGCAGGGATCTGATCTGCCATCACAACCACTGCCCACGCACCCATTGAGGATACCTCAGAGAGTTAGCCAGGGGGCAGGCAGTCACAGAATGCACTCCCACACTTCTTGGCTTTCTGCTGGGCGTGTTAATTTAGTGCCGAGGAAAGGTGCCAGACTTGCTGTGCTAATCATCTGTCTGGTGCTTTTCAGCCCTAGATCTCAGCCACTTTGCCCAGGGAGGGCTGTGTTATGGGTCTCTTTCCTGAAAAGGGGGAAACTGAGGTACAAGAGTCTGGCTGGCCCAAGATTACACACAGCAAACACATGGCAGAAGTGGGATGAGAACGCAGGTCCACTGTCAGTCCAGTGCTCTAAGCCACATGGCCTCCCAGGCCTGGAAGGAGAAGCCCTCCAGTTATCTATCCGACAGGGCTAAGTGTCTGCCACGCTGCCCCTTGCCAAGGATCTCAGCTTCACTCTTGAAGGGCCACATATGAAAGGGGAATTTGGCTTGTGGGTTCAGTCAGGCAGAGTCTTTGGCCTCTGCTGGGAATCTTTTATCAGCAGCGCATCAAGGCGAGATCAGACCCATTTCACAGCAGCCAGCAGACAGGATTTGAACCCATGGCCTCAAGGTTCCAGTTTCTATTACCTGCCCACTCGGGCAATTCTGCTACTGCCCACCAGCCTTAAACCAGCACCATACACAGAGCAGAATGGGTGCTGTAGCACCCCGCCTGGCCCTCTCACAGAGAAGGGGATGTACCTCAGTAAGACAAGGTAGAGAGGAGATGGAGTCTGATTGAGAATACGCCGCACTTCGCTCCTCCAGTGTGCCGGGGACATGCGGAGAACAGAGCCATCCCCTCTTGCCAGGGGGACCTTCAGAGACACAACATCCTGCACCCTGGGGAGAAGGGGAAAGTAGATGGAAAATGTGCCCACAGTATAATTAATACACCACTCAGAACACGTTATGCACCCCAGCGACTATAGTTTAAGGCCAGCCTGCTGCCAACACCTTATTAACAGTTACTAACAAGGGCGGCAAAGAGAGGCCCCCACGGAGATCCTGGACACGCCACACTAGACGCTGCAATCTCTGGCAGCCTAAGCAGGGCTGGGAAGCCCAGAAAAACTCGGCAATCAAGGAAGCTGCAGCATCTCTAGCGGGCAGAACAAAGGGCACAGGCGAGATCTGGGTTTTAGTGCAGGCAGACACACACTTAGGGGGCACGGTATTGTTGTCAGATGAGAGAGCTGTGTCCTGTGAATCTGCAGTTGAAGATATTCATTCCCTCTCCCCAGGAGTAGGGCTGCAAATCCAGTATCCTGGCCAAATCTGTTACATTCTGCCTCCCCTAACATCCCCTGAGGTTTCAACTTCCACTGGGCTCCCCTGCCTGTCCTAAGCCACACTGCGCTGGGCTGTTAGACACCTCATTTCTCCCCAGACAGCAGGCAGGTAACGGCCCAGGGGGGTTGTCCCATAGGCTTTGTGTTACAGACCGAATGGATACACGGACCACATTATGTGCGCCACGGGCTTCAGGATCAATCTGACAGAGATTCACTCTGCAAATACGAGATTCCACATTTTCAGCCACCCGTCGTCATGCTGGTTCGTTTCCTTCCTGACCATTCCTGTCCCGGCTGTGAAAGGAGACTCCACCCAGAAAGGCCTGGCCCAAAGCCCATGGAAATCAGTGGAGACCCCATTGAATCCAGCGGGCCATCTCTCAGGCAGCCAGGATGTGGCATGACATCAACCTGCCTGTAACTGACAGCTCCCGAGAGCACTGCAGCTATGAAATGCTCGGAATCATTTTCCTCCTTCACTGCTCTTTCCATCTCGAGCTCCCGCTTCCCATCTGGCACCCTATGAGGGTGGCTACCGGCTGGGCAAGCATTCTCCATGTGTCTTTACGTCCTCACGGCTTAACAACAAGCACCAACATTACACGGCACCTAACACCTCTTTCCTTGTATTCCCCCAACTGTCTGTCTCCACCTGTCGTCTCTCGTTTTATGCCTAGACTGTCAGCACTATGGGGCTGGAACCGCCATTCTGCTGTGTTTGTACAGCACCTAGCACACCAGGGCCCTGATCTGAGTCAACGCCACTCAGCATTGCTATGATATCATCACTGATGGAGTCTCATCTCACTGACACTGAATGAACTCAATTCAGCACCCGCCTCGGTGGTTTATGGGACGGCTCCTCTGGCTGCGAGCTCTGAGCTGAGAATCGAATCATCTGAGCGATGCCTTCCCCACAGCACCACTCCCACCGGCTCAGCTTCTGCACGTTGCTTTAGTCATCTAAATGCCTGACATCAAAGCAAGCTCCCAGCTCATAATTTTGCAAAGCAAGTGCGGGGGAAAATGCCAAAGAAGCTCTAAATAAATGCAGATGAGAGTAGGACAATGGTACAGAAAGAGGGTCCTTTTTGAAAACATTCCTTAAAGACAGCACAATCTTTCTTCACCCTGGCTACCGGGCCTTTCATCAAAATACTTTACAAACACTGGGCCACATCTTCAGCAGATGTAAAACACTCCACTAATGACCCACCAGCAGAGATTTTGACCCATTAATTCTCTCCTCTAGATGTGGGAAGAGAGGCACAGGGCAAGGGCTTATCTACACGGAAAATTTACCAGCATCGTTGTGGTAAAAGGCTCTTCAACCTAACAGAGAGAGATAACAAGAACCAGGGGTTGAGAGTTGAAGGGAGTTCAAACTAGAAAGAAGGCATACATTTTTAATGGGGAGGGTTATTAATGACTGGAACAACATATCAAGCGTTGTGGTGGGTTCTCCATCAGGGCAATTTAAAAATGAATACATATTTTTCTAAAAGATACACTCTCACTGAAACCAGAAGTAATTCAAGCAAGTTCTCTGGCCTGCATTATACTGGCGATCAGATTAGATGACCATAATGGTCCCTTCTGGCTGTATAATCTATGTTGGCTACACTAGTAAAACTGCCTGTGATTGGATACCCTTGATCCAAATAAACAGTAGCCTATTTCAGGTTAGCTGAGGGCACTAAACTGAAAAATGTTAAATGCCCAAAGTCATATAAGCGAAACCAAAGAAAGGTCCTGGGTATTCCAAATAAAAGTGTCCACATGGGGAGTCACACAGCATAGCTACAGCGATGCAGCTGCATTTCCACACGTGGACTAGCCCTAAGTGCTCAAAATCACAATGCAAAGCAGGATGGACAGAGAGACAACAGAGACCCTCCCTCTCCCTGCTGGCATCTCACTTGCAGTCAGGTGCTTACACTATGCTCATCACAGCAGTGTGAGACCACTTAGAACTAGGATCCCGCATTTCTGAGATGGGGAAATGAGGCAAGCAGCAGTGACTTGCTGGCTCCTACGCCTTTTCCACACAGAGGATTTTCCTCCGACTTGCACTCCCACGTAGTCAGCCTGGTGGGATGAACCAGCTGCAGTCATGCAGGCATTAAGGAGGATGTCGCACTGGACTCCACATTGGATTTAAGTACAGATAGATTTGGAAGGATTAGATTCTTATCAGTAAATGTCAGAAAAGGTCAACTTCACGGCACACACTCAAAGTAAGAAAGAAATATTTCCATCCATAATAACACAAATGTACCGAGAGGCAACGTTACACAAAATATACTGGTTGAGAGCTTATTAGACTTTGAATTAAGGATATTTATTGTGTATATTTTGACCTGGGATGTTGACCACTTGTGTTTTAATGGTTATAAAGTTTTTTGGAATCTCAACATATGCAATCATTAAATAATCATTCTCTTACTCCTTCCCTCCCTTCCCCAATAATTTCTAGCAACTGTGAAAATGAAATAGATTTTAAAAAATTAAAAACAATTTTGCACAACTGTGAAAACTGAACTCAATCAAAATTGGAAAAAAATGCATAAAAAGAAACATGATATTATCCATCAAAATTATAAAAAAAATAAAAACCTAATTCTGCCAAGTCTAAATATAGACAACAGGGAAGGGCGCTAGGGCAGACCAGCCATCAACATCTAAACCACTGTGTTGAGCAGAAATGCTCTGCGCAAGATAAAAATAGCAGGGGCCCTGTCTATACGGGCACTCTCACTAGTGGTAAAGAAAGGACCAGAGACTTCCCACAAAAGGCGAGCGCTGACACAGCCAGTGATCTGAGAAACCAACTCGCTAATGTTTTTAACAGGGCTGTAATTAACAGAGGTGATTGGAAAATGTTATTTTTTCCCCTCATCCACAGAAAAATGGACATAAGAATCAAAATCTGAAATATTACGGTTTGGAAATGCTTCCTGGGAATTGTAGTTAGGGGGCCTTACACTCCTATAAGCCTGATTCCCTGGTTTGACTACATCTCCAAAGATGCACCAGTATCTCTGCTTGGTGAATGCAGGTGGTAGTCGCATTGTCATGATGCATCATGGGAGTTGAAGTCCAGCCAGCATGCCTGTCCCATGGAGGAGTGGAGGAGCATGAAGTAATCAAACCACAACTCCATTGAACGGCATTTCAGAAGTGAAATATTTCAGAGTTTCAGGCATTCATATTTCTGAAGCAAAACTGAAAACATTTCCAAGGAAAGCAGACACTTTTCACAAAAAAACCCCACTCTTAATCTAAAATATTTTTGAAAAAAAATGTTTAAACCAGCCCCACCTAATAGCTAGCCCAGTCCTGCTGGAAAGCACGTAAGTAACAAGGTAGGGAATTAGATCCCAGGAGTCCTTACTCAGTTGTCTTCTCTGCCCTGAGGTATATAACCCAGAGTCACTGGATCCTGCACTCAATTCTGCTTTAATCTTAAGGTGACAGTCATGTGGTCTAGTGGTTAGAACAGGAAACAAGGGTCAGCCCCACACCTGAGGTGTGGGTCAAATTCTCCCATCGTTGCAGCCTGTGTCCTGTTCAAAATGCTAAACCAGCTGGCCCCTGCTGCAGTCGGAACAAGAGAGATCCGGAGACAGGGTCCAGGGTTGTTGTAAGACCATGAGGGACAGCTGCGAAAGGTGAGTGAGGAGAGGGCAAAACTCCAGAGTGAGCCCCTCCAGTAAATAACCTCAGGTTGCTCTCGTATAAGGAATGATACCTCTTCCTGCGGAAGAGTCTCTTCTGGAGGTCTCCTGGGTGTCAGAATTAACTTTCTAATCAAGGATCGCAAGGATGTAACAGTCTTCTAACCAGCCAGCCCCTGCACCTAGAGAGAGAAACTCAGCTAGGTAATTATGATACATGACATGCATTCCAATGTGCTGCTATAGCCCTCCAGGGTACTAATAGTACTTATAAGGAATTGTCCTATGTTGATCTCAAAGCACTTCACAAAGGAGGCTCATGGGGAAACTGAGGCATGGAATGGGGAAGTGACTTGCCGAAGATCACCAGGTAGCCAATGGCAGAGCTGGGAACAGAAGCCTGGTCTCCTGAAATCAAGACCATTATTCCACCCATTAGGAAACATTGCCCCCCTTGGGGGTTCAGTCAGTTCCTCACTGGATGCCTTTCCTTTCACACCAATTGCATAAGGTCAGTCCCTTGACATGTTCCCTCAATCAAATGTTTCATTTTGCTAACAAGCCCATCCCTCCATCGTGACGTCCTCCCTTTCTGGAATGACCGCCATGTGTGGGAATATGAGTTCATCACAGTATTTAATCTTTAATGCACTTGTTATCTGCCAGACTGCCAGTCAAATGAGAATTGGGATAAATGTTACTGCAGCACAGCTGGACTGAACCAGAACACTTGGGCCTCGTGCCCGCTCTGCTCTTCCACTAGCCTGCTCTCCAGCCAACATTTTCAGACCAACGTGTGATTGCAGATTCCTCATTTCTGGGCCTGATTTTCACAAAATCCCAACCACTCGCCCTCTGAAAACCAGGCCCTTTCCATGAGCCCCCAAGCTGGAGGCCCCCAGGTCACTGTCATTTTTGGACATTGTGGTTGCTGCGCCTCTGTTTCCCAATTTGTAAAATGGGCCTATAGGTAACTGGTAAAACATTTGAGATCTAAGGAGGAGAAGAGTTACAGAAAAGCTAAGCTCACATATGCATAAAAGTGAGCAGTGGAAGGCAGTGGGGGACCCATGCTAGAAAGTTCTAAAAACCTTGTTGATTTCGGGATCTCTATCAACACCTTGGAACCACAGGCCTGGGAACGGATATTCCTGCACCAGCAGTGCAAAGCCCTGCTGTAAGGTATTTTCCAGCCCTAACCTCTCATCTCACAAAGGGCAAACATGCCTGATTGAAACTTTGCACTCCACTCAATGCAGCCTTCAAGGTGCCAAGACTTGCCCCCGGTCCAGTTAACATCGTCAGAGACTGATGCAAGACCCTGGTGGCATCAGAGGCTGTTGTAAACGAAAATGGTCTCAAATCAGATATTCAGTCCTCAGTCAGTGTCAGGGAATGCTAAGAGACTAAAGGACTCCATTAAGGCCCAATATTTTACAAGCGACCAGGGCGAGACATGAAAACTGGACGTGACCAGAAATACAAGAATCCCTATGGCAGAGGTCCCATTACTCGTGGCAGTCAAACACTAAAATCACACTCTTCTGCTTACTATCTAGCGTTCCCACCGCCCCCTTAATTTTAGCACCTGTACTCCATGAAATGCTCTGAGCCAAGATGAATTACTGAAACCCTTCTGGAAAGCTGGCACTGGGAGGTTCGAAGCAGCAGGAAGCATGATGACCCGATTGCAGGAGTGTTAAACAACCACAGAGCCCAAAGAAACTGACAGGCATTGCAAGAACTCAGCTCCTTTCAAAATCAGGCCATTAAGCTCCAGCATCTGGAGAGTTAAACACCACAGGACAAATCTCCAGTCAGTCAGTGTAAAGCAGAGTAGCTCCAGCAGACCTCCACTGGAGCCAAATGACCGACATCAGCTGAGGATCCAGACCTCTGTTGCTATTGACGCGTATACGGAAGAGTGCAGGGGAAAGGAAACAGAACCAGCTGATTTTTCCTGCACTGGTCCCAGGGAAGCGATCGGAACAGAAACCCTGATCTCTGAATACACCCTTCCATGCTGGGGTAGGAATCTACATGCTTGGTAACAACCACTCTGTATAATCTCTATTTCCTTTTTCCTGTGGCTGTTATATTAAATTGAGGTGTGTGCGTGGGGGGAAATGAATCAAACACTCTCCTCTCCACTGTTATTAACACACAGCCCATACAGGACTGCAGCTTTCAAAAAGCTTTACAAACAATAATTACAGCAATTAGTTATTAAACTAGTTACTAAGTGAGGCTACTCCAGAGAGGTAGGAAAATATTATTCTGGCTTTCATTTGGGGGAGGAAATGACTTGCCCAGCTCACAGGGGATGGAACCCAGGAGTCCCGACTCCCAGGGCTGGGATCAGAGCACATCTGAATCTCCAGCCTCAGAGGACGGTTGAGCTAATGTTCAAGAGTAACCACCCGAGCACCCCACTGAACACTGACGCAGGAAATTGCCCCTTCCCAGCCCTCTTCAGAGCTGCATCCGACAGCCCCTGGGCCAGATCTTCATCTGAGGAAGAGCAGGAACAAACCTTGTGTATCCCAACCCCCCCGCCCCATATCATCCCAAGCCTGAGCACCAGAAATAAGTCTGTAGCCCACACCGCTTCCTGGAGACAGGCTCCTAAGTCACTTAGGCTAGGTCTAAGCAGAGAGATCGTGGGGAAGTCATCTGACTATCCCCTCTCTTTCGAGAGATCACCACTCCATCACAAAGCTGCAGTCCGTGGGGTCCGTGTGCTGTGATCATACTTCACGGCCATGCAGGCACTGTGCTGAGCCACAAAGATTTCTGGGTACGTAGCCATAGAGCAGGCCCCTTTCGTGGCACTCTAGGCTCCTGGCCACAGGGCACTGTGCAACAACTTACCTGTCCCCTCTGGGGGTTGTGAGTGGAAATGATCTGACTCCAGAAAATCCATTTCCTGTCTCCTCTTGGCCTCTAAGGATCTCATTGCCAAGTCGAGTGGATTTGGACTCAGTTCCCACCTGTTTTACTGGGGACCTGGGCTCTGAACCCCTTAGGCCACTTGGAAAATCTCAGCCCTCACCTGCAAGAGAATGAGCCTCATCCCAGGGACCCAGTCAGCAAGACTCTTGAACATAGAGGCTCCAGGAGGAAGGCTTTCCGCACGCACCATCCTGTGGTGCCTCTTGCAGTAAGACAGATGTTCATCCATGCTAGGGAACCTTTGTTGCCGTGGTTTCTCTCTTATTCTGACTCCCATTGATCCGATCTCCCTCCCCAGCATATCTGATTAGATCCCAAGTGCCTGTCCCATCTGGATACTGTACATTGTGGCACGGAGTTTCCCTATTCCTCTCCTCCAGCTCACAGCTGCCCCCAGCCACGCAGAGAAAGGAGGGGCTGCCCAGGGAATCGGCTGCTACCCTGGGATGCCAGCTCTGCCACAGAGCCCCCATGGGACCTTGAATAATTTAGATCTGTGCCTCAGTTCCTTGTCTGCACAACAGGGCTGACAGTATGGCCCTGCTCCATGGGGACGGTGCCCAGAGCAATGATGAGGTTGTCAGACACAGTGGGGACAAGGGAGGCAAACCTTGCTTTGCCCAGCAGCACACTGAGGCCTGGCAGGCGGGAATGAGCTCTTTCTGGCAAAGAGGAGGATTGTACAAGGGACCCCTGCAATGGCTCTGAGTGACTGTTGCAGGCAGGTGATCAAGCAATCACATTAGCCTCCCACCCACTGTATTTATGGAAGTCTCAAGCTCCCTGGTCTTAGCCAAAGACAGGCAAGGCTGGGCAGCAGACCCACAGGAGAGCAAAACGCTGTTCCCAGCCTGAAAGGAAAGACTAACTCCTCAGTTGAGAAATCAATTGTTCTGCAGCTTGTATACGGCACAAAGAGAGGGGAAAAAACCCAGCAGCCAACGCGCCCAAAGCCCTCAGGAGAAGAATTTACTCTCTCTTTGTAATACAGCTCCAATATCATTACAATCGACTTTTCCCTCCCACCCCCACCTCTCTTGCACATGGAGATGCCAATCTCTACCAGAAAACTGAGTGCACCCAGGATACAGAGATAGTGAGCAAATTTCCAACAACCAAATCCTCCGTGGGGACTCAAGGGAAGGAGAGAGAGGCAGGCAGGATGCCGGACAGGACCTGGGAGACCTGACTGACTCATTATGCCACCCATGGCAAGCCGTGTCACTGATCTGTGCCTCGGTTTCCCCATCCGCTTTGCCTGTTTAGACAGAAAGCTCTTCAGGTCACGTGCACATGATAAAGAGTCAAACACAAGGACAGCAGGTTTCCTCTTTAGAATATTTTGTCCAGCTCTTAAGTGTCCCCAGTGGCAGAGACCCAACTCTCATCCTGTGGGATACGGCTTCCCCAGCTAACGGCTCTCACAGTCAGGAAGCGTTAATATACACTCCCCTTTGCTTAGTTCCATCCTATCATCCCTAGAAGTTGCACTCCCCAAAGCACCCTCCCTTCTTGGCACAGTGTCCGGTCACTTCCAAAATCGGGCATCACTGGCGGATAATCTTTCTCCCTTACATCAATCCTGCCAGCCCCTTAATCATTTCAGTGGTAGCTTCGCTCTGAGCTCCCTCCAAATACCTGCTGACAGCACCTGCTGGTGTCTTGCAGAGCAGTCAAGGAGCAGAGTGGCGTTATGCAGGAGAGACGGGCAAAGGGGGCCAGAAAAAACAGGCTCCATCTCCAGAGTCAATGGGGCACCACAATCAGTCTGTTGCTGTAATGCTCACAAAGGGCTTGAAGAACATGGGGAGGGTTCTGTGGCTGCGATACTGCAAGGGGCCCTGACGTAGGCACTTCACCCCATTTTACATGTGGGGTGTGAGGACCAGAAGATGACTAAGCCTTCCTTAGCCTTCTTTATTTTGAATGTAGCGCCTTCAGGGTAGTCTCACTATGTGAATGAGTCCCTGTCTTAGTAAGTCTCATTAATGGGCTACCATGATACCATGAATACATAATAAGGTGATCTGTGGTCATAGAGCCTGGCGTGGTAACCCCAGTCTCCTGCTCAGATTCCTATGTGGCTAAGTCCCCACTACAAAGACAGAATCCTGCTTCCTCAAACAGCCACATCACCAGTAACACAGGCTCACGGCAAGCCAGCCACAGTCTGAATGCACTACATAAGCATCAAGAATTAAGGCATCATAACAGTTTCCATTCTAAGCCCCTGTTTACACAGGCTGACCATGTTCTCCCCCGCACACGCCTTTTGAGTGGTAACTCTCCAAGCTTGGGGCCTGGATTCCCACTGCAGAGCATTTGTGAGCATGGAAACAATTCCCATTCGGTCATTCTTTAATTGCATTTCGCACCCACTGGGCCCTCCTTATTGTACTTTCAGTTAACAAATCAAGAGTAACCCATGGGAGTTAGGAAACTGAATCCAAATTGACATCCAGAGCAAAATCTATTACAGTTTGCAGCTGGAGATGAGGACAGTAAATGCCAGGAGGTGGGGGTATCAGTGGCAGGGGCATACTCCCTCAAAATAATTTTTAAAAATATCCATGGTTCTTGCCCTTTAACGCACAGTGCCTCTCTTACAAAAGAAAAAGATTCTCACACACACATACCCATTCCCCTCCCCAACAAAAGTTTCAGGCCCACCCTCACTATTTAGCCACAAAAAGATAGGGTGATTATCACTTAGACCAGGGATCTTCACCTGCAGCTTTGAAGCCACATGTGGCTCCTTGGTTCTCCCCTTGTGGCTCTGGTTTCCAGGCCTCCACCACCATTGGGGACCCTGTGGAGGGAGGGGCCCACTACAGGTTCCAGCTCCCTGTGGCAGGTGCCCTGGCCCAGCTCCCAGCTCCCCCACCCCACACCAGGAGGCTACACCCATTGTGGCTCTCAAAGCACTTGATTATTGAAAGAATTTTTTTTAATGGTTCTTAGTACAGGTCAGGACCCAGTACAGGGTCACAGACACTCAGGTATTGGGTCGTGGCACACCCTGCTGCCCCCAAAAAGACTGGAATGTATTGCTCAAAGATATCATTGGTGGGTCATGGGCAAAAATGGCTTTTTTCAACTGGGTCCGAAGAAAAAAAAATTGAAAATCACTGCCCTAGTCTAACTCATTGGCCACCCCTCAGACCGTTTGACCCAGTATTTCCCACACTTATGAAAACTGAGTCCTCCCCACTCCCACAAAAAAGGAAAACGAAACTACCCACGTGCCCCTTTCAACACTCTCACAATCCCACAGGGAACCCCAAGGGAACCCTTAATATGGCCCTTCCTCTCCTTTCTTATGCATCACCGCAGACAGCGCAGTCAGTCCCACTGGAACAAACAGAGCCGTTCACATGCCTGAGTGACTCCTTTCAGGCTCTCTGCAGCCTCAGGCAGGCGTCTCCGCATTGGTTACACTCGGTTCACATCTTGAAGATTTTCCTCTCAAGTCTAAAAACTAGACAGACACTTATCTTTTAAAAAAAAAAAAAAAAAAAAAAAGAAGGGAAGTTAAGACCCTGTAAAAGAATGGAGAGGTCTGTCCACCATCCTCCCCCACCCAGAGAGTTCTTCGTGCTTTTCTCCAGGGACACACCCCACACTGTGGAAAACACTGGTTTAAGCAAAAGTCCTTCGTTATATTATTACTAACATACAGACAACTCCTTCTCTTGTTCCCTTCTTCCCCCACAATGCACACACAGACAGGATGGCCGTCCAACACCTTGCTAATTGCAACTGCTACACTATACCCTCACTACATTGCGGAATACATACAACCAACCCACCATCTAACACAGGTTCTTTGTCCTGCTCAAGCTAACAAGCAGCCGCGTGTGTACCAAGCCACGCTAATTGCTTCCAGAAATGAAATGTTTATAACTAAACAGCACGAGCCTCCTCCTTTCTCAGCACAGGGCTGGGCTGCAGTCATTGCCCAGGCAAAACTCCATTTTGACATCCGTGCCGAAGTGAGGGCTGCAAAATCAGGCGGTCATTGGTGGGAACCGGAGGGGGTCAGCTCACAGCTCTGCCTCTGACTGCCTGAGGGACCTTGGGCAAGTCACCTTTGGCCTCAGTTCTCAGTGGTGCTGGGCGCCCACGACTGTGGCTAAGGGGAGTGGCGTGTGCTCAGCACCTCTGAAAATCTGGCCCTTGCTCTCTCTGTACCTCAGTTTCCCATCCTCATAAACAGGGATGATGCTTTCTTAGTGCCCAGTGAGTGCTAAAAGAATAAATCCAGTTATGTATGTGAGATGCTCAGGTACTCCAAGGATGGGCAACACAGAAGAACTTAGACAGGCCTGGAGATATTCCTTAGTCTCATCCTCTAGTTTAACCATGTATTTGGAGAGGTGGGGATGCCCAGCAGACAGAGCACTGGACTGGGTATCAGGAGACCTAGGTTCCATTCCCAGCTCTGCAGGTGACCTTTGGCAAGTCCCATCTCCCTCCACGCCTCAGTTTCCTTCCCTCCACCCTCTTTTGTTCGTTTAGACCAGGGGTAGGCACCCCCCGGCACGTTTGCCAACAATGGCACACAAGCCCATTCGGAGCGGCGCTCGGCATCCTCTGTGGGGCCACAGAAATTGCCACTCCTGCCACCAAAAGACACTCCAAGTGGCTTCTTTTGGGGGTGGCTGCAGTGCGGGGGTCCTTGCCATGTCCATGCCCCAGGATACCGTGTAAAGATGCCGCCCAGAGCGGCTCCTCTCTGTGGTGTGCCACCACCAAAAGGAGTCACTCCAGGTAACTGGGGCTAGGGGGCCCCAGGCACGCTGCTGAGAGGAGCCCCTCCAGGTGGCTTCTTTCCATGAATGGGCTGTTGGCACCAGCCGAGGGTTGAGGAGGAGGGGCCGGCACAGGTTGCCAGCCCCTGGTTTAGACTGTGAGGTCTCTAGGGCAGGGATGGTCTCTTGCTATGCACCAAGCAGAATGTGGCCCAGATCTCGGCAGGAACCTATGATAATACAAATGACATTTTGGATCTGTGTCAGTATTGTGTTTAGCACATTGGGATCCTGCTCAAAGCCCAATTATCCTTGGTACTCCTGCTGCCTGGTGTCTCGGCCTCACACGCCAACAGAGTGATCCTCCTGGGATGCAGGGCAAGGCTAGTATCCTCATTGTATGGAGCGGGAACTGAGACCCATTCAGGCCCCATGGCTTGTCCAGCATTATCCAGAAAGTCTGTGGCAGCATTGGGACTCATTGCCCTAACCACTGGATCATCTCTTCTCTTCTGGGGCTGGCTACACACCCGCAATACAAATCACAAAATGGAGAATCCCTTGGTATCGATTCCCAGGAGTCCAGATATCGTCCTTCAGCAATTGCACGAGGAAAAAAACCATCACCACTGAAGCTCAAGCCACAAGATGAGCAGAGTGAACAAGGAGATAGGGCCAGCATACAGTGCTTTATGCAGTTCTCCTAACAGAAGAGTAAATCCACTACTGAATCTTCCCAGAGCATCCGCTGAGTATCTCCAAGGGGCGGTTTAATTGGTTGAGGTTAGTCTGGGAGAAAAGGATTACAATTGGATCATCGCCCAGTTCGTCTTGCTTATTAGGGAAAGAATTAACTAGTGCTCCTTCCCAACCTCCCTCCCGCCCCCCAGTGCTGCTTCTGGAAATCTGTTGCTTTGAATAGCTGTCAGACTCTATGGCTTAAATTTTCCACATTTGCAGTCTTTAATGGTTTTTCTCAAGTCTCTCCCAAGCAGCTGGGGATGCCTCCTCAGTTCAAAAGTCTCAGCTACACAATGAATGCAGCTATGCCAGTGGACCCAGTTATAGCAATGTTATTCCACTTTACGTAGCAGAAAGGGTACCTGTGTTTTACCCATCTCCCCAAATAGTACCAGGCCCCAGAGCTCAGCAATGCCCCAAATCATGCTATTAAGAGTCCAGCCTCCACCAGAGCCTAGACCCAGTCAGGTTTCATGGCTAGAAGGACCTATGCAACCATCCAGTCTGACCTCCTGCAAAACCCCAGCTATAACATTTCACTCAGTGATGGCTGCATCAACCTCACGCCTTGTGATCCCAGCTGGAACGAATCTGATGTTTCTTCAAATGGCTGTATTACAGCATCTCTGTAACAGCTCCATAAAGGGATTCTTGGGACTTTCAACACAACATTTAGACTTTGGGGGAAGACAGTGCAACAGAACCCTAACTCCAGTAGGAATCTTTAAATCTGTTCGTCTATATGCACATGACGTACTGCATACCATATGAATATGTATTGCACGTTACATTTTATATAAATGTTAGCACAAAGCTTTATATTTGAATGGCACGATGCTCACTCTTATTCACTTATGCTAAGTATCCCAGAGCATTTTGCAAAGTGAAGTATGCTTTGGCACTAGCAAACATGAAATCTATCCAAGATACATTTGTGCAATCTCTTAATACAGGAACCTTCATGGATCAGTTTAGTAATCATAGATAAGAAAAGTCCACCATAAAACCACAAGTTAAGGAACTGTTACAAACTGGTTGGTTGGATTTGAGTGACGCAACTAGTAAAACCATACTATAAATACAGCTAGTTTCAATGCATATTTCGGAAGCACACCTTCTGTGTCAGGGGAATGAACATGCTGCGAGATAAGACTTGCTTCCCAGACAGAGGGTATGTATGTTTGCTTTTCGTATTATACTGTTTTATTTAGACAATACATTTGCTTACGTTTAGTTATGTGGTCTCTTGAACGTTTTTAATAATGAACCATGCATGTATTCAGAACAACAGGCTATGCTTTTAGCCAATGTCATTTGGTGAGCCAGGAGGGAGCCATTACCCATGAATCAGTCAAACCAATCTGACTGTTTGGATTGGGATAATAATTCCATAGAGGTTGAACTTTGGGGGTTCCAGGTCCTAAGTATACTCACAGCAGGCTAGTCTGGGAGAAGGGGAGAGTTTATATCAAGAGCTACTTTGGCAAATAACTGGGTAACAAAGATTACAGAAAGCAAAACTGCATTCTTGGCACAAAAACATACCTTTAGAATATATAGAAATTGATGAGAAGTGAAACGTTACTTTTTGGGGACAAACAGAATGGCTGACAACAGGAAATCATTAAATGAGCACAAAGTCATATCAGTACAATAGGTCAGTACATTCCAATTTGGGTAGCTAACGCTAGCCATCTCCAGCTCTGTTTTTGCATACCAGTCCTGTAAATAATAATAATACTCATGTCTCCGCTAGCATTTGTCATCCATGGCTCTCAAACCGCTTTACCAAAGAGCTCAGTATCCTTATCCCCAAGCTACAGATGGGGAAATTGAGGCATGGGGCGGGGACGTGACTTCCTCAAGGACACCCAGCAGGCCACTGGCAGTGCCAGGAACAGAATCCCAGTCTTTCAAGTTTCCGCCCAGTGCACTGTCCACTAGGAAACGCAGTCTAATGGCAGCTAACTTCAACAGGAATATTCACAGGGCATCAAGTCAAGAAACTGCTTAATTCTTTGCAGGACCAGGGCCTGAGATAGCAAAATAAGGGGCCTGATTGCAGAGATACTGTACACCACTCAGTTCCAACGCATAGTAGATTAAGACCATCTATGCACTCACAGCCCTGATCCTGTAATTTACACATGGACAGACTCCTGACTTCAGCAGAGTTCCACGCAGATAAAGCAGTCTGCCAGCACATTGTCAATTAAGTCTAAAAAACAGGCATCTCGATGCCTCGTTTTAAGGCACTCAAATATGAAAAGCAGAAGCCAAAACATGGAGGAGTTTTAGCCTCAGACCCTTTCCATTTTTTGCAACTGACATTGCTAGTCCATAAACCAGAAAAGCGCCTTTTAAACATCAAAAAGAACAAGTTATTAAAGGGGGAAGAAACAAACATCTTAACAGCTTAATAGAGACAAACAAATAAATAAAATAATAAATTAAACAGTAAAAAGTCTCCAGGCAATGCACTCCCCTAGTGAAAGATTTCAATAAAAAATATTAAAAAGTCCACTGAGAAGGGTTTGGATTTAAACATTCTAGATTCAGTGGATGCAACCCGAACACTTTGCAGCATCATGCCAGCATGAGACCCAGAAAGCAAAAATCAACACGAAAATGAAGAAACTATTGTCCAAATTGACTTAACAGGCAAAAGAATTTTAAAAGATAGTGACAATCCAAAGGATGAAATGTACATTAAATATTTTAAGTGGCTTCTTTGTAATAATTTGTTGCTGTTAACACCACAAGGTAGGACACTTGCTATGTAATTTGGAAGGCAGAAGGGCATGGTGGATCTGGCAAGTCACTTCTCTCTTGCCTCAGTTTCCCTCGCACCTGCTATCTGCCTTATCTAACTTCTTCAGGCTTCTGAAGAGTGCATGTTCAGAATCCCAGTACAATAGGGACTCACCGAGGGCTTTGAGGTATTATTTTAGTACAAAAATAAGCAACAACCATTTAATCTGACTGTCTCTCTTTAAAATAGGTGGGGGGATATTTTCTGCAGCAAAACCTCTATTTTCAATACCTTTTAACTTGCTCCCCAGAACAAGTGATTTGGGGTCTGAAATCCCTCCTGCTTAATTATTACAGAGATCTGGCCCTGCAAAACACATAACACAGGGTAGCCATGCAGAAAATTGCTACATTTGTAGGCTGGCTGGGGCAGCAGCTGTCTTTTTGTTTGGTGTTTGCATACACCTTAGCACACAAGGGGCCTGGTCCGTGACCAGTCCTCCTGGGCATTAGCACACTATAAATAACAAATAATAATATGTATTTTAGTATTTGTATGAAGAGCACCTGATTTTGGAAGCTTTCAGCCACTGTTCAAGTGTGGAGCCAGGGAGAAGGTAGCAGGACAGGTGTTCAGAACAATTAAGAAAGCAAAAGGTTGAGTTTAAGAACACATTTTCATTGCACTCATATCTCTTAAAAACTGCCTCTCTTCTCAGTCACCAAACTTAATTCCTACAGCCTGCACTAAAGGCCTGTCTGAGGAACGCCTGGTTTGCCTCACTGAAAAGGATTTGATATAGGGAATGATAGCAGCTGAGGTATTTAGAAACAGTAGCTAGCAACTTTACAGTCACCACTTATTTTCCTTAACGCTTCAGCATGCAAAGAAATAGTATTATTCTGCATGCTGCAGCAGTCACAAACGGGAGCCCAACCACAGCCTATAAACCTTCTGTATAAGGCACTGTACGAACACAGAGTGAAAAGGTTCCCCCCGCACTCCCCGCAAAGACTGACAATCTAAGGGTCCATCGACACTAACTCGGCACAGCTATAGCATCGCAGCTGCACTGTGGTCACACCATAGCATTCAGGGCAGGCCAAACCCTTTTACAGTTAATATAAAGCTCAGGGGGCCTCCACTTTCCACCTACCAGACTGGGGTGGGAAGCTTGGAGCTTCTACCCTGAGGCAGGGTGGTGGGGCTGGAGCATTCCAGCCAGCGGGGAAGGTCTCTGGAGGGTCAATAATGCTTCCAATGCTTCCTACATAGACAGAAGGCATTTTCCCATCCTCACCGAGAGGCGGTAGTTAGATCAAGAGAAAATTCTTTGAACACAGCCCTGAGAGATGTAGCCAGCTCATTTTTAATTGGAGCCCTGGCCCCATTAAAACCATTTACATGGTGCCCACGGCACCACGGCCCAAGCAGCAGGCTGGACTCTAATGGCTAGAATCTAGCTGGAACCAGGCTAGAATCTAGCACTACTTAAGTACTAATGACTCACTATCTACCAGCAGAGCCTTCCCACGATGCAGGGTGAAAGAGGAAACTCCCCTTGTGGATGAGGGGTACAACCCAATCCCACTCAGCCAGTCTGGCGGTTCTCCAAGAGGCAGCATGAAATGAATTGTGAACGCGAATGTGATGGAGGACACAAACTAGACATGACCTGAGGGTGTGGCTGTCCTGCACGGAGGCCGCTAGAGCCCCTACATTGTGTGTGGCTCCATATGGAGGCAAGTGGCCATGATATAAATTGTATGATCTAGCACAGAGGTCTGTAACCTGTGGTTACAGAGTCACATACAGCTCTTTGGCTGCCCCTTTGTGGCTCCAGGCCCCCACCTGCCACCGGAGGACCCTGTGAGGGGCCTGCTCCTGGGCTCCCCTCACCAGGGAACCCTGTGGCAGACACCCTGGCCCAGCTCCCAGCATCCCCCACCAGGTTACACCCATTGCAGCTCTCAAACCCTTGGTTATTGAAGGAATTTTAAAAAACGTCTCTTATCTTTTGGGTTGCTGAAGGCAAAGAGACCTATAAGGGATGGGTGACGGCAGCTCTATGCACGGGACAGTATGATGGGACCCAAAGGAATGTGTGACCTGGGGAAAAGCAGGGGGTCCTGTGTGCCCCATGTGGCCCAGAAGAGATAGGAGATCTTTCACAGTATATGTGGTTTGATTGGGGTGGGGGGAAGGCGGTGGGCATACACTGTACATGCCCGGGCAGAGAAGTGCAGCAGACAGGGAGTCCTATCATTATACCTGTCCTGGTAGGGTAGCCTCATACACTGTATGTGTCCTGGCAAAGCAGGGGAAGGCAGAGGGGTCCTATACAGGGTATATGGCCTGGTGGAGGAGATGGGGGTCCCATACACTGTACATAGCCCACTAGGGGGGCCATGCACCATATGCAGCCCAGTGGGGCAGCAAAGGGGTCACATACGTCCTACATGGTGCCAGGGAGTGAGCAGAAGGCCCCACCCCATGCGCTGTATGTGGCCTGGTACGGGGCCCATGCAGAGGTGGGGCAGGGAAGGGTCCCATATGGGGGTTGGGCAAAGGGTCCCATACACAGTACATCGCCTGGAGGAGCACGGAATGGACAGAGCGGGGCCTGTACATGGCCGGCTGGGGGCACCCAGGCACTATCTGTGGAGTAGGGGAGGCAGCCCATACACTGTCCATGGCCCAGTGCTGGGGGGGCATACGCTGTACGTGGCCCACGGGGGGCATCCTCCCTCCCACTCCCTGGGCCCCAGCCCCACCAGCCTGCGGCTTAGTGCCGCCTCCACGTGCATGGACTCTGGAGCATCCCGGGAGAGAAACAACTGCCACCTCACCCCGCCCCACCCCACCCATCCTCGAGACAATCCACTGGCCCCACCCTCCGCCTTGCCGGGCGCACTACAGGTGGGTCGCAGCCTCGCTGCCAGCCGGCACCTTCACTCCCCGTGCTCAGTGCTGCAGGTTCCCTCCCGCCTCTGTTCCCCACCCTCTCCCCCGCCCCCGTTCAGCGGTGAATGAGCCTGTGGTTTGTTCGCATGGCGCCCCTAGACGTGGTATCAGGGTAAGAGCCGGCTTATTAAAGGGCAGCGAACTGTAGCCTCCCCTTCTTTTTCAGTCCTCTCCACTCCAGCTTCGCCTAGAAACCAGGCAGGATTGCATAGTGGGGAGCTGGTTGGATTGGGCAAGGACCTTTGCACCTGCCTGCCTCAGTTTCCCCTGGGGAAAAGGTGGGGAGGGTCACACTCCCTTATATTGTAAGGTGCATCACTTATTCTAGAAATTTACCTGGTCTCTTGGGCCCACATAGAATCTTAGGGTTGGAAGGGACCTCATGAGGTCATCTAGTCTAACCCCCTGCTAAAAAGCAGAACCACTCCCACTAAATCATCCCAGCCAGGGTATTGTCTAACTGGGCCTTAAAATTTCCAAAGATGGAGATTCCACCACCTCCAATGCCCACCAATGTTAGTGTTAGTTGGGAACCTGAAGGTCTTTGAGGATCAGGGCATTTGCTCTCCTTTACAAATCATGGGGAATGCATGATAATCGGGAGGAGAGGCAGGTAAGTTGGAGATGGCCAAGGATTCCCTTTAAAAGGAAGACTCATCTGCACAGCAGCATACAAACAATTCCATATGTGCTGCCTGGACTAACAAACAGCAACATGGATCCTTTTCTAGGGCCATGATTTTCAATCTTTTTTCATAGGTGGACCCCTGAAAAATTTCAAACAGAGGTGTGGATCCCTTTGGAAATCTTAGGCACCAAGAGGTTGAAAATCACTGCTGTAGGGTGGCTTTCATTTCAGCTACTCAAAAGACCTTTGCAAACACTAATTAACCTTAATATTAATTACTTACATTTCATAAAGTTGAGAGGCCCCTCAGAGATCAGGGTTCAGTTATTCTAAGCATGATATAAATATTCCCAAGTTTGTCCCTGTCACAGAGAACTTACAGCTGAATTTTGCAATATCCCTTTAAATTCAGTACTGCAGTGAAATCTGTGAAGAATATTAGCAATCACCCTCTTTTAAATCAGTTAATGTACCTTACTGAGAATGGTCTCTCAGGCTGCACCAAAGTGGATTCGTCTTGATGAAACAGCATATTTCAACCAACTCCGCTTCTCTTCCTATGCCCAATCAGGACCCAATAAAACAAAATGTGTATGAAAACACTTATAAGAAATGGCAAACGTGTGCAATGGCCCTTTTGATATCATCAGTATTTTGGCTTCTTTCAGTTTGTTTTGCCCAGACAAAAGGCAATTAGAGAAAAGCACCACTGAAATACTATTGTTTATATAAAAATGGCCTCTTGGGGTTGTTTTTTTGTTTGTTTGTTTGGTTTTGGGGTTGTTTTTTTTTTGACTGACACAAGCACACAAAAAATTATCATTCAGAACTCACAATGACATTAACACAGCTTGGCTGGTTGCTTGCTTTTTACAGATACAAGCACAAAAAACCTAATCGTTCAAAAAACATCCATACGTGGGCATAAAAATTGCCCAAACTATTTTTCCCCCCACAATGGGCTGGTTTTTAGAGAAAAGCAAAATGCAGTGACTTTCTTTGCCAAGTTGCAAAGTGGAACAAATTATTATGGCAGAAATAAAGACATCTAAAAACAGGATATTGTAAGTGCTGACAGCCTCAGCCATGGTACCACTAGCAGCTTGGAATAAGGATTAAATACCTTGCATGTTTGTGCTGAAACAAAGAGCTCTTCATTTTCAGATGTGGTGAAATGGTGCGGAAGAGTAATGAAAGGGAACGACATGTTTTGGTTTGACCTATAGCAAAGGCTGACCCTACCGCAGCAGTCTAGTGTTAATGAGGTGAGATGCAGGAGTGTGTGCGGAACACACAGAGAAAGAACACCCAGAGGAAAAGATCCAGGCCAGAAGGATGCACTGGGAGGGAGTGGGTCTGATTCTGCTCTCATTGTGGATGGCATTCACCCCAGCACAAAGCCTATTTGCATCACTAACATCTCATTTGATCACCAGGGATGGAGCCAAGGTGACAGAGTAGATTTCCAGACTCCCAGTCCCATTCATCTTCCTCCGAAGACAATACCTCTCTAATATGCTTGTCATCTAGCACAGGGGCTTCAGTGGGGCACAGATTTGGTGCTGGGCTTTTTGCACAGGGGGTGAATTTCACCCTGGGGCCATGGAGCACTATGGACTTTGACAAAGTCATTCCTGACGTGCACCAGCCTGAGCGAGGGCGGAATCAGGCCCTGCAGTGCCATCCGCTTGAGTTGTCACTGAAAAGCACAATGCACACCAGCTGGTCGGCAGCACAGTGGACACAGAGGGTGGGTTTGATTGGAGCAGAGTTATGTTTGGGACTGGAGAAGGCATCATGGCTCTTGAGTGGGCCAAGAACAGCAAACAGCAAAATGGAAGACTGTGTGATCACAGGTAAAGGATGGGAACTTGGACCCAGGACATTTATTCCTGGCTCTGCCACTGTTCTGCTATGTGACCAGTCACAATCCCTCTCTGGGCTTCAGTTTCCCTAGTCATAGATGGGCTCATGATACAGACTTGTCTCCCAGTGCACCTATTCTTCAGCTGTATGATTCAAATAATTCCCACTGGTTCCATGAGAAAGAACAAGCAGAGAGTCCAGTCGGCACCCTGCACTGGGAGCAAAAAGGCCACACAGGTGCCCAGAGGTTTTATCCAACGTGCAGAGTCCATGAGGTGTGGCCCTAACAAACGGGGGTAGAGGGGCCTTCCCCTGGGGGTAGAGGGGCCTTCCCCTGTCGCTCTCCAACAACTGCCCCAGCCAAGGCAAGGAGCCATGCCGAGAAACCGCCTCACGGCTCCCTGGATGAAGCAACCGGTGCCTAATCCACAGACCACTGAAGTCAGTGGGAGTCTTTCCAAATTCTGGCTGAGGAAGGCCTGATGCGTCCTCCTAGCCCAGCTCATCAGAACCGCTTGTAGCATCATTGGGGCAAGAGATGCTGGGGTGCAATAGGGGATGCTCCCTCCCGCTTGCAGACTGAGCATGCTGTCTCCATAGCAACTCCTGCCCAATCCAGCAGAGGGGTTGAGCAAGACAAGCCCAGTGCGGGGGAGAAGCCACTTCACCTCGCCAAAAGTGCACACTGGGAAAGGCACCGTCAGCCTTTCCGACCCTGACGCTGCAAACGCCATTGGCCCCTCTGTCCCCTTTGCCGCCCACATACTCACCTGTCACAGGATGTGTTTGTAGAGACTTAGCACATGACAAGCCAGGGTGTATGCATCCACAGCACGCTAGCCCGCCATACACCAAGTGGACGTCAAAGGCCCCTTTCTACCCCAATTTACTGCACACTAAGTCTCTGGGTAGACTAGGCCTCAGTTACCCGCCCAACCACCTCCCTGGGGTGCCCTGCCCTGGCTGCACAGGGTCAGTTACACCATGATAGGGTGGGCCTTAGTCTTTAATAAGGCAGCTTTGGTTCCTGTGAACTGAACTTCTCTCTCCCTTTTCTCTTTCCTTCTCTCCACCTCCCCCCCCCCCCCCCGTCCCTCTCAGAGCTTTGTTTCTCCAGGTGACAACAACAGCATCCCCCTGTGTCTCTCTCTTGCCCTCCTGGAGATCCCCAATGCGTCTCCATGGTTAATTCAGGAAGATCCACAGAGCAGCTGTTTCCAGCCATTCCACAGTCCCCCTGGGTCAAAGCCCTGTGCTCAGTCTGGGAGTGTCCCCTTTGCTCCGATTCCCAAGCATTCCTATATAGTTCTCCAGGGCACAATCATTTCTTGAGCATACACAGTTACTCTCTGCAAGTCTGACCTGGCCCTTCGTTCTCCATGCTCCTGGCACTAAGCCATCTCCACTCTACAACATCAATGTGGATGTCTGTGTTAGTAACGCCATCACTGCAGCTCCCAGTGAATTTTATCTGTGCAGCACCCCCCCACACACACACTTGGAAAAGGATATGGCTCCTTCCATTCCCAGATCTCAAGGGACTCTGCAAACTATCATTAGATGAATCTCACAAACCCAACATGGGCTCTGTAACAGGCTGCTCAGTGCCAGCCCCTTTTTGACCTACCAGGCCCACTCCTTTAGCATCTAGGACCCTCACTCCTGCCTTGCTCTCACCAGCGCTCTTTATTTACAGTGGTTACAGACAGGCCCCTCTTCCCAGCAGCTTCTCAGTCTTGCCCAACAGCAGCCCTTGCAGCTTCAGATCTTGTTCAGGACCAGGGAAGCCTGGGCTTTAGTTCTTTCCCCTTGGCTATACTAAGCAAACTACAAGCACCTAAGGCCACACCATTTCCCTCAGTTTCCTGGCCCTAACAGTCCTTATATACCCAGCTGGACCAGGTCCCAGGTGATCCCTCTGGGATGATTAGAGCCTGCTTCAGCCCTAATTATCCAGCTTTCTGGGGCCAGCCTTCTTGAAGGACTGAGGGGGTTTATCTCCTCAGTCCTTCTACAGGTTCTACACCAGAGAAACTGAGGCATGGAGAGGCTAATGGCAGAACTGGTTGAAAATGCCCTGCTCAAATGGTTTTCACCAGGATGGAACATGGCTTTTTAGACAAAAATGGAACTTTCTGTGGGAAATGGTTTTGTGAAATTTGGGAAGCGGGAGTTGGTCTAAATGTTTGGGGGTTTAATCTGACAATTGGGAGCTTTTTTAGACAAAATCTTGAAATATTTCAGAAAAATGTGATGAAAATTAAGAACATATTTGGTTTTCTTGAGCTTTTCAGGGGGGGAGTTGGTATCCTGATGAGCTGTAGTTTACAGCCCCATCTTTTACGGCAGCCCAATGGTGGGGCACAGGAAGCTGAGGGCCTTACAGCTAGCATCTAGAGCTCTCCACTCTGTCCCCGGGAGTGTGGTCGAGGGAGTATCCATCAAGGTGTCCACACAGTCCTAGAGGTACGTTCGCTGGAGTGCTAGATATTAATTAGTTCAGCAAGGCAAAGCTTCTTCCAATTTTTTAAAATTTCTGGATCCAGACTGGCCTGGAGCCCTCGCGCTACTGACTTAGAAAATAGGAAAGTGCTAATCCAATCATTATAAGGCTCAGCTGGACTTGATGAAATGAAAGTCCAAACCCCTCTGTGATGCCTGGGCCTAGCACTCAGCTGTTCATTCCCGGGGAGCGATTTCTCAGAGATGAGATTTCCCGTTTCCTGTATGTGGCACTCAGTGACTGTTTTGCAGGTCATTCTCTCAGCTAACGCAAACATCTTCCAAGCAAACAACATTGGGCTTCTGCACCATTTTGCTCTAGGCCTGAAATACTTGATTATTCATTTCAGTCACTGTAGCGCATCGAGGCCCCAATCAGGGTTGGGGCTGCAGTGCACTAGGCACTGTATACAGTTGTAATGGAAAGACAGCCCCTGCTGCAGAGAGTTTACAATCTTCCTGCTTGCTTTTGTTTGATCTTAGAGAAACAGCCTGTTCTACCTCCCCTATTTTTGCTAAAGGGTGACCAAAGAGAGATCTTTCTCAGCTCACTCTTCAAACAGTGGGATGGCAAATCTTTCACAAAGAGATCTTTTCTCCCAACTATTTACCAAGCATTTGAGTTAAATAATGCCTACCCAAAAGCAAACAAACAAAAAAAAGAGTTTTAATAAGCCCGATTGAACCTCCAAAAAACTTTTTGCTCCCAAATGCTGGTTTCAATCTCATAAACCTAGCTGCACCTAGATCCTTTTAGGAAAGGGGGTAAAATATGATTTTCTAATGTTGAAAAACAAGCTTATTATTATTTATTATTTTGAAAATGCTCTAGTCTTCTTTAAGCATCATAAAACCACCAAGAAGAGCACAGTTTTATTTTCCTGTGCAGGTCCCTTTCAATTCTGAAGCAGTTTGATGAAATATTAAATAACAACAAAGTTAACCATTTCACCACTGTACAGTTCTAGCAGAAACATCCATCTAGCCTGGGACTGTGGATGGGTCTTGGGGTTATAGGTGGAGTTTGGGGGAGCGGGGCTGATCCATCCTTTATTCCATCCCTGGTTTTACCTCTTAGTCTTTTACTCCAACAGGTCTGCCTTGGTGAATGCACTGAACAACCTTGAGCTCACCTCTCTGGGGCCTCAATTTCCCCAGGAGACAGGAAGAGTGAACCAGTGCTTAGGGCAGTAAGCTGAGGTTCAGGTTCAATTCTCCATTGTGACTGTGCAAATAATCCTATGCTTCAGTTCTCCATCTGTACAATGGGAAAACAGCACATTCCCTACCTCATGGGGCACTGAAAGGAGAAATACATTAAAGCTTGTGAGGTGTACAAATGCTAGTGACTGGGGCCGAATGAGATTTGTCTCCTCAGTAAAAACAGAAATGGTATTAACTAGCTCATTGGAGAAGTGTTAATAGTAACACAGTTCCTATCTGCTACTGTTCATCAGGAGATCTCAAAGAGCTTTATAAAGCAGGTCAGTATCATTTTACAGCTGAGGAAACTGAGACACAGAGACTGACTTGTCCAAGGTCCCCCAGGAGGCTAGTGGTGGGCCAGGTCTCACTGTACTGGTTGAACAGGCTGTGAGGTGGAATTAACTAATATCTGTTTTTGACACTGAGATCCTTGGATGGGGAAGCAAATGGTTTAAATAACCTTATAAATAAACCACATATCAGGATCTTCATAGGCTGAGAAAGGCAGAACAAGAACCAACGACTGAAGCTGAATCATAAAAGATGAGGGTTGGAAGGGAATCCAGGAGGTATCTAGTCCAACCCTCTGCTCAAAGCAGGGCCAACCCCAAATAAATCATCCCAGATAAATTCATATTAGAACTAAGGCATGAATTTATAACAGTGAGGGTGATTAAGCATTGGACCCATAGGGAGTGGTGGATTCTCCAGCCATGTTTTCATGTGAAGAGTGGATGACTGTGTGTTCTGTTCTTGATTCAAACCCACGCCACTGGGCTCAAAATAGGGGTAAGCGGCTGAAATTCTCCAGCCTCTGATCTGCAGGAGGTCCCTTCTGGCCTTAAAAAATACCTGGGTATTAAAATCTAAAAGGCTCTAACATCCCTACATCCACCACCACAAAACCAAATGCACTCCCTGCTTTGTCTTCTGCCAGGCACTGCTGCTCAATATATTGGAAAGGAGAAAGAACCCACTCAACATGGGAGAAGAAAACAACTCCAAAATAGCAGCCATCGACCTACATGTTCTTTCCAATAATAACATGCAGAATCAATGAGCAACAAGAGCTTTTGAAGCTCCTAGAGTTCTGCTTTCGATCCCTCCCTGGAAACACAAAGAATGGCCCTGACCGGACGGTGGAGACACGATAGATGCCGATTAGATTATAACCTTGAAAATAAATAAAATCTGCCCAAGATGATGGAGAATCCAATGAGCCATATATCTATCTGGGGCCTATCTGATCTTACCTATGCTGGTGGAAATCCAGAGTAGCTCTGCTGACATCAATGGAATTAATGCTGGATTTATTCTGGGGTCGGTGAGATGCTAATCGGCCCTTATACAAAACTTCATGCACAAAGGTTTAAGCAGTGCACGGATTTCACGCTGGCCTTCTGCCCAGGAGGGAATGTCATCCTTCTCCTATACAGCCCTGACACCTCTCATTCACTCTGGACTTATTAGAAAGCAGTGTCATTTGTCCTTAAATGGGAGGTCAGGGATGCTGTATAGTACCATAGCATTCACCCAGCAGGACAGAAGGAATTTTTCAGGACTGGCATATGACACCCACTAAGCATCCAAAGTCTCATTATTGATATTGCACCACACCCATTTCAAAAGGGACTAGGGCTCTTGGGGGAGCCAGCTCCAGACACCTTCATGTTCTCAAATGGCTGAGCACCAGCACTTGGGAAAGCAGCCCGTCCCCAAAAAAGAACCACCACCAACGTTGTAGGCCTCAGAATCTTGGCCTCTCTCTGTATTTTCATGACAGGCTTTTTGAGCTACTGGCTAACTTCACACACTTCTCTCTGTGAAACAGATATTTTTTGTCCCAGGTTAGCAGGTGGTGAGATCAAAGTGCAAATTGATGTCTCTGCTTTTGGGGACTCAACTTGATCCTCATAAAACTACACAGCCAAATCCCTAGTTAGGTGCTTAATTAAGTGGCAAACAAACTCAAAGGTGGTGGCGGCTACTCAGCACCTCTGCAGATTAGGCCCTGGGCGGCTCAAATTGGTGGCCCAGAAATTAAGGCACCCAGAATTAAAGGGCGTTTTAAAAATGTTGGGTTTGACTTCCCCAGGGCCTAACAACTAGTGAGGGACACAGTTGAGGCAAGAAGCCAGGTGTCCTGACTCTCATCCAGTCCACTGCTCTAACCACTAGACACCATGCCCTTCATGGGCCTAGATCCTCAAAGGTATTTAATATGGGTGACTTCCCTAAGATCAAGGCCCAAGGTCTCTGACAGCCAGAAACTGGGACTAGATCACTCAATAAATTGCCCTATTCTGTTCATTCCCTCCTGTTCTTACAGAGCAAGTGAGATGCAGAATAGGCAAATGGACCCAGTTATTTTTGTTGACCCCTCTAGGCATGGCAGTTCAGAGCCCTGGCCCCTCTGGGTTGCTACGTCAGTTATGAAAGTAAAAAAATTGCTTGAGCCCTAGCACCCTTTTCATTACAAATTTTTCACAGCTAGAGTCCAACCAGCAACTTGCTCTAAGCCACTAGAAAACAATGTCCCCTCTTGTCTGTCTAACAGATGCCCAAACTGTAACTGGCCTCTTAAGCAAACTGACTCATGGGCAGGAAAATGAGAAGTGAATGGAGCAGGCAGCAGACAGAACTGTTCTGCTTAATTCAAGCAGGAGGAGAACAAATGTGAGTTGATGCATTCAAGTCATCTTTTTTTTAATGCTTTCATGTGAGGCAAATGGCTGATTAAAGCACAGTTGAAATCTTTTTTTTTTTTAAATCTATTGCAGAAAAAGGCCGTGTTGGGAAGTCACCAAAATCATTTGCAAAATTGAAATGCCAGAGAAATACAAGGGAGTCTTGAAAAACAAAATTGGAGCAATCATGGGCTTTCTTTAATTGTATCTGGTTCTGATCCGGGAGCAAAAAGCCACTGAATTAAGGTAGCAATTTACCACCTGACTCACGAAGATGATGTTTTAACCATCTTGTGGGATGGAGTTGAAATGCTTTCATTTAAGTACAGTTGGGAGCTTTTTATCCCTTAATAGTTGTCTTTCAAAATATAAAGCAGCAGTTTGACTTATTTACTTTAAAGAGAGAGGAATGTGCTTGGAAAACCATCTGACATGGTGTGCATCGTGCGGTGTAAATGCCAAGTGCTTTATTGTGTGACTGGCTGATGACTAGAAGCAGTTAGGAGACAGCATGGTTCAGTGTTTAGAGCAGGGTCTAGGCATCAGGTCTTTCAGTTCATAGTCCCTGCCCTGAGAGGGAAGTACTATCTAGTGGTTAGATCAGGAGAGTCAGGTCTCCTGGGTTCTGTTTCCAGCCCTGGGAGGAGTGGGGTCTAGTGGTTACAGGAGGGGAGCTAAGAGCCAGGACTCCTGGGTTCTATGCCTAGCTTTGCCATGGACCCACCCTGAGGCCATGGGCAAGTCTATGCCTCAATATCCCCCTTGGGAAAACACAGACAATGTTGCCAGCCCAAACTGCAAAGCTGTTCAGGTAAAAGGAGCTTGCAATTAACTGCACAGGGTGCTTACCATCCAACATGGGGTTTTTGCTTATGGCAGCTCCCTGTTCAGTGGTGAAAATGTTTCTGTTCATGGATTCAGCTCACCCTCTGGCCAGTAGGGCCACAGGATGATCAGAAGACCCCAGTGCAAGAAGCAGCTGCAGGAGATAAACACTGGGCTAGCCAGGGGCTGATTTAGGCTGGCACGTCCCCCCCCTCCAGTTATTGTGGCTGGGTAGAGAAGGCCCTGGACCCCTCCCTGATCTCCCTTCCCTTGGTAGCAGGATCCTTTGTGAACTTCCTCAATGGCTCAAAAACAGGAGCGCGAGATGAGCGGATGCTGACACAAATTTGCTCTCGATGCCAGTTTCAACCGATTCATTTCCCTCTCCCCTGCCCGCTCTCCCCCATTGTTTCTCCGTGAAGAGCAGATTGTTCCAGCGTGATGGCAGCGTGATGCTCGGTGCCTTTGTGAAGCGAAGGGCTGAAAGGAAAGGAGAGACTGGAGTGGAGGGGTGCGTGGAGGGTGGGGAACAATAGCCAGCTAACCCCGTGGGGAGCGCTGAATCATCCCCGCCAAGCTGGGGCGGGCGGGCGCGGCGATGAAAAGCGAAAAGCACTTGATGCCCATCGGCAGGGTCAAGTGGGCTGGAAACTGGAATAAAAGGGGCAGCGCGGCTACATATCGAGGACGAGTGGCACACCTGGGCTCTGTTGCTTCTGCGTGACCTTGGCCAAGCCACTGCCGCACTCCATGCCTCAATTCCCCCCCACCCCCATCCCACCCCCAGCCTTTCTTTATTTCCATTGTAAGTTTTGCGAGGCAGGGCCTGTCTCTCACTGTGTGCCTCGCTCTGCCCACCACAATGGGCCTCAGATTTCAGCTGAGGCCTCTAGGTACTGTTGGAACGTATGTTATTAACCAAAGGCAACCTCCAGCCAGGACATGGACCTTTGTGGGAAGCCAGCTGCCAAAGAGAAGTTTGGCATGGTTTCCCTGTAGCAACAAGCTATGGATCAGTGCAAAATCCATCCCAGCTGCACTCAGTGGGTGCGTCTACACTTGTAAATTAAGTCGACTTAAGCTTGCTTAAGTCGACTTAATTTACTCTGCGTCTACACTACACTTTCCTTAAGTCGACTTAAGCAGCTGCTTAAGTTGACTTAAGGAAAATTTAAGTCGACTTTATTAAACCTCATTTTAAGTAGACTTTCTCCTTAAGTTGACTTTCTAAGGTCGACTTAAGCCAGTGTAGATGTGGAGTAGCTCTAAGTCGACTTAGGGCTCTCCAGGACTTCCCCACTGCCCTCCCTGCCAGGGTGGGTGGCACAGGGAGAGCCTGGCATGCCCCCCCCCCCGCAGGGCAGAGCCCTGCCCACCCTGCCCCTATGCCCTACCAGAGTCCCTGTCTCCCTTTGCCCCATTGTACCCGGGTACAATGGGGCAAAGGCTGAGCCCCCTGGCACTTGGCAAGGGGTGCCCCCCCTGCCACTGTGGACCAGTCCCAGGTCCACCTAGCCCCTACAAGTCAACCTAGGCGTCCAGTGTGGACGCTCTAAGTCAATTTGGCAGGGTGCCCTCTAAGTCGACTTAATTTTTGAGTGTGGACATGCTAAGTCGACTTAAATGAACAAGTGTAGACATAGCCAGTGATGCCTGGGGCTCGGAAATGCTTCTCCACACTTCTGGGGCAAAAGCCATCCCTGTGCAGAAAGCCAACACGGAGTCAACAAAGTCCTCAAAATAAGGCTGTAATGAAGATCATCTTGGTCATACCAGGGATCTTCTGAGTGAAAAGCAGGTGCCAACACAACTAGAGCAAAGGGCCAACCCTGCTAACGTGTGCCTGTGCTTATCTTTGCACAGAGGAACCATTCTAGTCAGCAAGGTTACTCACATGCCTAGAAGCTAAGCACTTGCTTATGGGTCTGCAGGACTTGTTCTGTGCAAAGGGGGCTGCCAGGCAGACTTCAGTGGGCCATAAAGAGGTGTGCACTGGCCTCCGCATGGGGGGGAGGTGGCATTTCATCCTGGAGGCACATGAAATCCTGACTCTCAGGCTAAAGGGGAAATGTTTTGCAGAAGCCACTTGTTCATATATTAGCTGCCCATCACTGGCACTCCTCCCCACAAGCATGCCACTCCATGTATGTCTACATTGTACACTAAACCTGGGCTCTGACTTAACTTTGAACCCAAGATCCACTTCCGTTCACACACGAACCAGAGTGACTCAGATCAGCAAGTTCTCAGAACCCAGGTCCTGGTATTCTGCTAGGAGAGTGTGTCAGAGCCCAAGTCCTGGTGTGGCTTGGGTCCAAGGCCCCTCATTCTGCTGTGTGTCCGGACATAGCTCAAGCTGCAGACCTGAGTCAGACACTCTGCATCGTGTAGACTGGACACTTTAGTTGTGCTGAGGTCTGGGTCCAGCAACTGTAAATGTGGGTTTACAATGTACTGGGAGTGAAGGACTGGAAACACTGAGTCCTCTGTGAAGCATATACCACCCAATCTCATGCAACAACAGTAGCTGTCTGCTTACCCAGGTGGAGACTCCACCCTGCTCCCCTGGGGGGAAGGGGAAGGGTCTCTAGCTGTGTTGCCAACTCTCATGGTTTTATCACAAGTCTTGCAAAAGATGATCTTTCTTTTAAAGCCTCAGGTCCTGGAGTCATGTGATAATCTCGGCTCTTTTTTTTTTTAAAGCACATTTCAAGCCCTCATGGTTGCAGAGAAAAACAAGGCTTGAGGGCAGCCAAAACTCTCCAAAACCAGGGAAAAAAAGCTTCACGTTTTCGTGGACTTGATAACACCACACCAGGGACCTCTCACCTGGAAGGTACCCCTGAGTGATCTCATTCTTGCTCTGCCCAAGACAGACCATTATGAGGATTCTAGCTGCCATGATTTTGCACAGCAAAATGAGACAGTAACAAAGACCCTCCCTGCTACAACATCACAGACTCCATCCGCTTGGTCCATGGGAGAATCACCAAAAGTCAGTAGCCATATGGGGTCTATGACACACACATGAATAGTCTTGATTGCCTCCAGCAGAGGACAGGGAGACAGCTGTTTAACACAGATGATAGATTCTGTACTTCTTAAAGTATTCTATTTAATTAGTCAATTAGATTCAACCTCACAAAGTGACTGCTGGGGCAGAAAGCTGCATCTGTTTCAATCAGCACAGTAACACTACACAGCAGCTTTGAACAGGAAGCAAGGAATGATTATTCAGTAGGGGGTGTCCTAGCTAGGAAGACACAAAGTGCATAGTGGAGAATTTGGCCAGGACACAACTGGACCGCCGGACACCCTGATCCTGGCACCCATTGCCACAGAACTTGTAAGGAGCCCAGATCAGGGGCTTCATTAAAATACAGCCCCTCCATCAGCATAGTACTCCCTAGGGCAGTGGTTTTCAAACTTTTTTTCCCTCAGGACCCAGTTAAAAAAAATCATTTATGCCCATGACCCAAGAGTTACATCTTTGAGCAATGCATTCCAGTCTTTTGATGGTGGCAGGGGGCACTGCGACCCAGTGCCTGAGGATCTGCGACCCAGGACTGGGTTCCGACCCATGGTTTGTAAACCACTGGACTAGGGCCGTGCTAGGAGACTGGGGTCAGCATACAGTAGGGAGAGCCCCCCCTACTGAGCCATCCTTGCTCCTCCAAGTTTCTTCAGCACCAGGCTGGGGCACTGCGGTCGGGCAGACTGAATAAAGAGGGCTGCTGTGTGCCAGATCCAGCCCCCATTCCTGCCATGCCTGGGGTCCTTGCAGGACATTATGGACTCACAGTACTGAGCCGGTGAATGTGAAGAAATGGGTTTCTGTTCCCAAGTCTGTCCTCAAAGCACCCTGCCCCCCGATACTGTTCTGTGGTTCCTTTCCTGACGCACTTTATTTCACTTCTCCCACAGAGTTGGGAGGATGAGGCTAAACGTCAGGCAGCCTGACGGAAATTGGTCCTGTCCGCCTCCGCTGGGAGCGGCTCTTCTTATGTAAATCTCCCCCCATTTGTTTCCAGTTTCATTCCCTGCTTTTCAGAAATTGAGCAGCAATATACGGGAGGGGGAAGAGACCTCAGAGCGCACTTGCTCATTCCCACAAGTGCATGCGCTCCATTCCTCGGAACAAAGGCCCAGGGCCTGCCCTAGACCAAGCAGTGCTCCCCCCTCCATTTGTTAAACTTTGGAACACATTTTTATTGTATCTGTAGCACATTTCATGGCTTTGAGGCATGATTTGCAGGTGTAATTTAGCAATTGTATAAGATGGACCTTTGCTGCCCCTCATGCAGGTCCCTCCTTCCTGACCCTCAGCTGGTTCCAGCGGCCCCCTCTGCTGAAAAAAAGTGGCGTCTGCCTGAAAATTCAGCAGTGGCCACAGGTTGAGTGAGGGGGTGTGCCCCAGGCATACCACTGAAAGGAGCCATTTGCGGAAAGAAGCCGCCCGGAGCAGCTCCTCTCTAAAGCATGCCTGGGAACTGGGGTCCCCAGATATGCCACAGAAAGCTGTCAGGAGCAGCTCCTCTTGGTGATCCCCAGCTGCTCTGGGTAACTTCTTTCCACATCATGCCTGGGGCATGGGCATGGAGGGCACCCCCCACATACCAGCCGCTCCAGAAAGAAGCTGCCCAGTGGCTTTCAGTGGCAGGAGAGGCAATTTCTGTGGTGCCACAGAGAGTGCCGTGTGCCGCTCTGAATGTGCTGTTGGCACACATGCCACGAGTTGCCTACCCCTGCTATAAGACAATACATTTGCACACTAGGATCTGTAAGTCACATGACCAGCCTCAGAAATCATGATCCTGGCTTAAAAATTGGGGGGCTTTAAATAACAATGCATTTGGGTTCCCTCTTTCTGGTTTCTGAGTCACAGAGTGAGAGAGTTTCAGGCCAAGAAGGGATCAACTGTATAACACAAGCCCCCAACCCCTCCCAGCCCCTGCACTGTAAACCTGACCCCCCAAAATTAGACCAAAGTATTATAGCCCACGGGATACTAAATGATTAGGTGCCACTGAGAGTGCTTGGGAAGAAGTGAGGTACACCAGTCCCCCAAGGCCCTGCAATAGCAGGGAGCTGTTAGGGTGCACTCAGATCAGATTCCCAAGCTTTCTTCTGCAACCAGGAAGCTTAAAAACCACTTTTATCCCTCAATACTGAAAGCTGAGAGATGATGAGACCCATAATAAAATCATGAGAGTTTGCAATAGTGACAGCCCCAAACTTGCCATATAGATTCTTTCGCTAGACAGGGAGGTGACATTGCCTAGATCTGCCTTCTATTCCTGACTCTGGTTAGACTACTGGGTGATCATGGGCAGTTTCCTTTTCTGTAAAATGGGGATCATAATGCTGACTCTTTTGTAAAATGGTTACAGACCTGCTGCTGAAAAGTGCAATGTGAGAGGTAGGTACCTCTGTTCCTCTCTTCCATCTTTCACGCTCTCTGTCGGATGTCTTTTCACTCTGCCCTGTTTCTTATCTTATTTCCCCAACCGCACTCTCCTTTCTGTGCCCTCTTTTAAATCACGGCCTTTCCAAAGCAAGAATGTGAAGCCAATAACATCCAAATTCAAGTCCAACTTTCATACCTGTAACAGCCAGGATCAAAATGGGGTGACACGAATTTGCATGGCCTCAGCGCTGTGCTCTCAGACACTAAAGCGCAAATAGGGTCATATTGCTGTTTGTAAGACAATCCGTAAGGTATGTCTGCACTACAGACACTATTACCACAGTTACTCTGTAGCGTAGGCACTTACAAGAGGGGTTTTTCTGTCACTATAATAAATGTTCAAGAGGCGGTAGCTAGGTTGATGGAAGAATTCTTCCATCAGCCTATTAATGTGTACAAACCATTGGTTCTCAACCTTTTGCGGGTCACGACACACTTGGCGAAATGCATGACCCTACAGAACACACCAGCCCACCCCACCACGCTGAATCCAGCCCTGCCCCACCCCCCCTTGTTTCTTGCAACACACTGCTGTGTGGGACACAGTAATGTGTCCTGACACACTGGTTGAAAACCACTGGTCTACACCACTGTCTAGGTTGGCTTCATTATGTCTCTCAAGGGTGTGAATTTTTCAGACTCCTGAGCAATGTAGCTACGTCAACGTAGCTAGGTGTAGACACAGAGCTCTATAATTCAGAGGCAGGCTTCCTTTTTACCACACTTACTTCCCATTAGCAACAAAGAATTACACCAGGAAGGCACCTCTGCACACATGTTCATTCCTGGGTTGTTCTTTTTTCCACCTATAAAGCAGATCTATTGGAATCACTGGAATCCAGCATTAAACTGGTAAATTAGTAGCCAAGGGTAGGATTTGCCACTCCATGTTTCGTTTCTTTGCCTTTGCCAGGGCAAAGCTGGTGCTAATGGCTCCAGGCAGAATCCCTGGGTGGCTGCAGAGATTTGGAGCAAAAGAAAAATTGGAATAAAGACTTAGGTTGAGATTTTCTGGTATGCTTCTTGGAGCCTTTTGCACAGACAGGGCAGCTCCGGGAAGCTAAGGGCAAAGGTGGCTTTAAGCTACCTTTGCATTCTCGGGATTCTGGACTGCTCTGGGAGCCCTGACATAAATTAGAGCAGCCCCAAGGGGGATCTATTATGGCAGCCTTCCAAGGGCTCCATGGCTCTGTACCTATGTACTCTGTACAGAATCCCTCCTACTCCGGGATATGCTTATTCTTGCCCTCTCCTGGGAGGCCGGGCCATGCTATTGGCCCCATTGTACAGACAAGGAAGCGAGCCCAAGGAGACTAAGTGACTTGACCAGGTCAGAAAAGGAGTCTGTGGCAGTACTCAGTTTCCTCAACTCCATTGAGCCACCCTTCGTCTCCACAGCCCCTCTCCTGCCTGTCCCTGACCAGTCCCAGCATAGGACTGGCCCCCTCACCTTTACATTGTGCCTGCGTTAGGGGCAGTTCCCCCTTTGTAGCAGAGTTCTTGCCTCTCTGTGTAACTGGTCTGACTTACAGGAAGGACCAGATTAAGATTCCCCTTCACTGGGCACTTTGGGCCAGCACGTACACTGGCCCAAAGTGGGTATAAAACGCTGCCACATCAGCCCAGGCTCTCGCAGGCCAATAGAGAGCGAAGGGCCTGTGATGTATGTGGAACGGGTGTCAGTGACGCCAGCAGCAACAGCCTCTCTCCCGAAATCAAAGGCATGTTTTTGTCCAGCAGCGAGAGGGTTACCAGCTTGCCAGCAACAAGCACTGCTGCTGGAGCGCTGGAAGGAACTGCTGCAGCAGAGATGCTGACAGACGTGCAGCAGATTAACAATAATAGGCAGGTCTCCATAGCTGATAATAACAAGTTTTGCATTCTGAGTCAAGTGTTTTGCTGCAGCCTCCGCGTCTTCTACGTGTGGCTGAGGGCTTCCTTGTGCTCGGTGCTGAAAGGCGGGTGGGCTAGGAGGGCAGGGGCCTGTTGGCACCCATGGGAGGTTCTGCTGGATGGAGACGGCAGAGATAACAGCCCAGACACTACCTAACCTCAGTTCTGAATCTAGGTCCTTCCTGTGCCTACAGCCCTCATGCAGGCCACGAACGAGGCTCTGATCTCTTACCTACCCTGGGCCATTCCTCGCATCCTTTGCGTTATGTCCCACAAGATTTCTCTCTCGAAGGACTGTCTGGAGTGCTTCTTTTAGGAAAGTAGCATGAGCCAGGCATTTAAGAAGCAGGCTAGAAAACAGGGGCTCCTGAGCCCTCCCTCCATATAATAATGTATACTCTTGGGCAAATCATTACATCTGAAAAGCAGGGATGACGACACTTACCGTGTCTACTGACAGGAGGAAGACTAATGTCTGCGAAGTGCGCTGTCAACCAAAAGCACTGGAGCGTGTGTAGGTATGATGAGATGGGGCTGCAGAACTCTTGGGGCTTCTAAACCGTGTGGCAGAGGACTCCCCAGCTACTCCTGAAGTCACCAGGAGGGTGTGTGCACACACAGAAACATTCTGATTTTTCCAGAACAAACAACATAGGAATTTCCTTTGCATGGGAAATTTCAAAATTTGCCATTTTCATTCCAAACCGGAAAACTTTTTCAAAGTGTCCAATTTTTGGGAGGGGAATTCTGAGTTGTGCCTGCCCATGCTGAAATACAAACAGTTTCTGAACAGTACCACCTATGAAAAGGAGGAACTGCCTGATCTTTTTTCTTTTCACCTCTAGTACTCTGGGCTCAACAAGTTCAGATCCAGCCCAGATTGGTATGATCCTAATTTGAGCCAGATGGGCTTGATGCTAAAGTAGAGGATACCTGGGTTCTGTGACCCAGATCATGTGACCCAGAGCAAGTTTCTTCCTCGCTCAGTGCCTCAGTTTCCTTGATCTGCAAAATGGGGATAATGATATTGACCCACTCCCAGGGGTGATGTGAGTTCTAACCCAGGGTTTGGGAAACAGTCTTAGATCCTTGCACTGGATGGGGCCACAGCCGGGCCCTGGGCTGATATCTGGGGATATAGCTCTGTCAATGCCAGCAAACAGGTACTCACAGCACAGTAACTACCACTGTAACCTGCACCATCCAGCCCTTGTTCTCAGGGTCAACGCAAAGGCAAAGGATAGAGTGAGCCATGGAGTCTCAACTTCCTTCTTGTCCAGACCGAGCTTTATTCTAGGTCAGGTTTGGGGGATGTTTGCTCATGCTGGGCTTGCCCAAGGAAATAATGGAGCCCCTCAGTGTCCAGGGCTGGGACTGGACTTCATCGTGGAGCGGTGGGCACTGTCCAGGATTCTCTGCTCAAGCATCCCCTTTTGACCTTGCAAACTGTCCCCAGCTCTCTTTTCATCTTTTGTCAACTGATAGCTCAGTACTGTGACCCCACCTCACCTGAAGGGGCAGGGCCTTTGGTGGGCTCCACCCTCCCTCCCCAGTCATTAAACAGTTTGGTATCTTACTCCCATCTACTGAAAGCCTAAAATTCTTCTCCCAACCCACAGGGTCATTTTCCCTTCGCCTTCCCTGTCTTATGGGGAAGGCACATGACTGAAGCGCAGTCAACTCCTAGATTTGGTTGCAAGCTTACAACTTTGCATACCAGTCTGCTTCCTGCATGCATGGCTGCAGGGTAAGTATAAAACCATTGCCAATTAAAAGGAAGAGAGCTTGTCTAAGACCAAGAATCCTGCTAGATCACCAAGAGAGGAGGCACCTTAATCATAATAAACTCATGAGCCTTCCCTGCCCCGTCCCCCTGCCAACCCTCACCCCTGCTTCCTCTCTGATTGCTGAAGAGATATGTGCAAAAGGTTGCTTATTGTACGCCACATCCCTCTGTGCTCTCTGAAGGTGACTCTCTTGCATTAGAGCCATCGCTGTTTGACGCAGTGCTGAAAAGAAGAGCTCTGATGCCCCAGACTTCATGCTGCTCAGGAACCAGGAGACCGAGCAATTAATCTAACTAGTCAATTACAAACATTTACATCAGCAAAAGAAGGCACTAGAGACCTACTTGATCCAGGGCAATACACCATTTTCCTGGTACAGATTCACTTCACCTGCATTAAATTCTCATAGGGGTGGAGTCCCGGGGATATGGGGAGTGCTATAGATCTCAGGACTTCTACGCTATGTGACTACCCCTAATTCCCTGAGAGTCAACAAGGAAGGAAGGGGGAGGGTGGAACCACTGCAGCCCAAATGCTCCCTTCTTAATCCAGTGCCGGGAGGGGGTTCACCCTAAATGGATCCTGGGTTGGGACACCAAAGCTATATCCCGCAGCAGTCTATGGGACCCTGCACAAGTTCACACATCACTTTCACATCAAGGCATCATTCGCTGAAATCCCAGGTGGCCAGTGGGGAAAACTGCCAAGTTCTAGCCTTCTCTGCACCCATTTGGCATTGCAGCTGAAGGGAAGTTCAGATCGGAGCCAAAATGCTGACAAGTGCTTCCAAGTAATTCCCCTTGATTTTCAAAGGGAGGGCACTGCCTTGTCCACTATGGCTCCGTCTTTACATTTTGTAACCACAGCTGTTGCCAACTAGGTTAGATACTAAACTCATTCAGTGCAGTATCCTGGCTCAGAGAGTAGTCTTTGTAAGACAGTAGCATCCAAGAAGAATGAGCATTTCATACCTAGTATACCTTGGTTTGTTTTTTTACAGCCTTTCCATATAAATGCTTACTCCCTTTTTAAGTCTTGCTAGGACCCAGGCTTGACTAGTCTTGAATTTCACAGATAACAGATTAGGTAAAAAGTATTTCCTCTTTGCTTTAAATGTGCTGCCTTTAAAAAACAAATACACACGACAGGCTTTTACCCAAACCTAAAGAACTGAAGCCATGACTTCTATTTTTAAGTTTTTCAGATGGAGATAAACATTCCCCTGCAGTGTCTGCAACCGAGAATCCATCCGCAAGTGCGACTGACAAACTGCCTATAAACACATGAAACTAACCAGATCCTTTGTCACTGCAGAAATTGTCAGGGAGCATAAACAGTGAAAAGTTGCTGAGCTGCTTTAAATTCTTTCGGATTTAATCAGCTGAGGGGTTATCTATAATGCCAGGATGGGAATTTGTTTAAGGAACTGTGATTTATTTCAATTTAACAGCGTTCCCTGAGCAGAAGTCATTAAAATTCCCTCTCTTTTTTCAGCAACTTGGAAAGGGAGGAACTTTAACAGGCCACATTCCCACTCCACCAACAAAGAGGCAGCTCTAGAGAAGGAAGGGATGCTTTTATACAAAGCAGCCTTCCAAAGACACAAAAAACTAGGAACCCTAAACACACAGAGCTTCTCACAGACCCTAGGCCAACTTGGGACCTGAGCCTGCAACTGGATTGATATGAACAACCCTTAGTGAAGGAGCAATGTGGGATCGGAGCTGTTGAGAGAAAGTGTCATCTAAAGTAGGAAAAATAGTACTTTTTTCAATGGGGAGGTCAGTATATCAATCTAAAGGTGCTTATGACAATATTAGAGATGGTTAGGAATAAAAATACACCCCCAAACCTCTTTTTTATTGCTAGTTTGGCAAAAATGAAACTTTTCGCAGGAAAGGTTTGGTGCAAGAAAACGGAGAAAATTTCCTGAGTCCAAGATGGAATTTCCAGTCTCAGAGAAGGAGAGAAAGCCAAAGGTTAGGTGTTCACCTGTGATATGGGACCCAGCTGCTTTGCCTGCTTTGGAGAGAGACTTGGGCCTGAGATTTCCAGGTTACTGGCTATTGTGGAGTGTGTCATCCTGTCTCTTATTCTGCTGTGGAACAGGAAAGATTTTTGAATCCTGTTTCTCGGCTCTGAGCAGCCTAGCTCACTTTGGCAATTGGATCAAATGAAATCAGGTTCTAAGCCAATCGGATTGAAAGTAGTACAAACGTTGTGCACAAATTGTACCATTTTAACAGTCCCAGGATAGGGAAAGCAATACAATGCTGTGGATGCAATCAGACAGGTGAAAAATGCTCACAAGTGTTCCCATAAATAAAGGAAGGGGAATAAGCCAGATGGGAATAAGACACTTTCATACCAGAGTAACTGCACCTGCACTTACTGATCTAACTGTATTGGTTAAAAAAAAAAAATTCAAACTTCCCAGTTGGACTGTGTGATAGGCGGCTCCCCAGATCTGGCCTGGTGTGCGGCTATGCCCCCTCGAGTCCCACTCCTGAACCCCAAATCACCCCGCCCAGCTGGGTGACCATTCACTCCTGAGTCAGTCCACACCAGCCACCAGCGTGTAATTGGTTCCAGGCAGTGGGTGAAAGCCAATAGCTACACAGGCATTGGTCCCCAAGCGAGCACCCCCAGCCCCAGATCCCACACCAGGAGTCACTGTCTTACAGGGATTGGGATCCTGTTACAAGAAGGTTACAGGACCCTGGCTACAACCTACAGCTCAGGTCCTAGGCAGTGTTCCCTTTAAGCTGCACGGGTGCGCAGCCGCGCAGCGGCCGTCACACCCCCCGCGCAGCAGTAAGGGACCCCCGCGCAGTCCGGCAGGCCCCGCTGCTCCCTCCAACCCCCGGGGCAGCGGCTCTGCCGCGGCAGACCCAGCCTGCGCCCAGCCTCTGGGCTGGCCCTCCCCGCCCCCAGGGCAGGACAGGCAGGCTCAGGCTCGGCTCAGGAGCGCGGGCCTGCCTGCCTGCCCCACGCGGCCGGGGCAGGGGGGTGGCTGCGGCGGGCTCCTGGGGTCCTACCCGCCGTCCGCCTCGACTTCCCGGCCCGGTGCTGGGGCCAGGGCCGGGGCCGGGCTAATCCACGGCCTCGGCCTCCCAGCACGGGGCCGGGATCAGCCTCCGGGGCTGGCGTCTTCTCCGCCCCACCGGCGGCTTCCCAGGGCCGCGGTAGGGTCCTCCCCCACCAGCAGCCTTGGCTT
>ML685810.1:10896375-10988281 GCA_007922175.1 Pelusios castaneus
CTGCTCCCTTCTCCCCAGACCTGTGGCTTCCCTGCCAGGGGATCCATGGTCCTGGGGGGAAAGGCTCTCCAGCCCTGGCTGGAGACCCTGGGAGGCGGGCGGTTGGTCCTGGCAGAGCCTGCGCTCCTTTTTTGCCAGGACTGTGGGGGTCCTGGAGAGAAGGGAGCCACCGGCTCCCTTCTTGCTGGGACCGCTTGGTCCTGGCTAGGAGGGAGCGCGGGGCTCCCTTCGGCAAGGACTGCTCGGGCCCCAGCTACGAGGGAGCCCCACGCTTCCTCCTAGCTGGGACCGCGCTCCACCTCCCGGGAAGCCTCCGGAGGCTTCCTGCCAGCTGGAGGCTGCCGTGCTGGCAATTGCCGGTGCTCCAGCTGTTTGGGGAGGCCCACTTTAAGTCGACTTAGGAGTCCTGTGTGGACTCTCTAAGCCGACTTAATAAGGTCGACTTAAAGTCGACTTATTAAAGTCGATTTATTTAAGTTGACCTAAATCCCTAAGTGTAGACATAGCCTGGGTGAGGTCCTCTGGACTGGGCTATGGAATAGTCAGACAGCATGATCGGAAGGGTCCCTTTCAGGCCTTAAAAATCTCAGGCTTTCTAGTCAGCAGGAGAGGTCCCAAGAAGAGCCCCATTCCCGCTTCTGCCTCCGCAACAGATGCTCTCCAGCCAGATGCCAGCCCAGAAGCCCTCTGCTTAAATTGGATTGAAGTGGGACATGCAGAAGCCATTGCGTACACAAGCATCATTATAGCCAGCTGGAAAAGCAGCTTTGGCTTTTACCTGCTTCCCAACTCCTTCCTCAGGGCCCCGTCTCAGGGCAGCTCCTGTAATTGAATCAGAAATGCACAGCCAGAGCCCCAGACACATTCTGCCAGAGCCAGGTGCAGAGATTCAATTGGAGCCTCTTAAAGAGTCTTAATAAGTGATAACAGCGCCTGGGCCTCCTCCTCAGATCTTTTCATCATGCAGCATGGACTTAGACTCAGAGAAAATCTAGCAGAGTCAACCAACACTCCTGCCAGATAAACTATGAAAGAAAGGGCCAGTGACCTCAGCCACACTCCTCCAGCTGAGTCCCAGAGCCAGCTTCCCGATGCTCTCCCTCTGTCTCTGGCCACATGTAACTCACCTACCCCCCGTGCCTGCCTCAGTTTACTCCCTTTGTAAAATTGGGACAATAAAACCATAACGGACATGTATGTGCATGCAAACTGATCTACTGTGTGTCATAAGCCCTGCACTGTTAATAGCTCAGAGAGATTCTCCTTTAACACAAATGTTAGGGGCCTGCGCCCATTCTACCAGATCATGCTGCCTCCTGGTATAGATGGGAACTCCCTTATTTAGACGGGCTGCGAGTGGGAGGACCTGACAGTTCGCATCACCCTACACATGCCTGTCGGTCTCTTCCTCTCTTGCCACATGCAGCTCCCTCCTTGGGCCAGCTATAGCGGTGCATTATGGAGCTTGCACACCTTAGAGATGCACAAGGCAGTTCACACCTCTGAGAGCTATTGGTCCAGGCTCTCTTCAAACTCAGGTGGGCATTGCTGCATCGGATACACCCATTTTCAAGGTTCTCTTCACAATCATAAAAGCTAGAACCCTTTCTTTAAGGTAGTTTTCTGTCTTCATCACTGACTCCAGAAGCTGGGGCTCCAATAGTGGACCTAGGGTGCCTTTGCCTAATGCAGCCCTGAGCAGAACAATGTTTTTACTTTGCCAAGAAGGTAAGAATCTGCCTCTGAAAGGTTAAAAATGTTTCTGGCCTACAATTACTTCTGTACTCCCATTCATGTTTTGTACCTGTCAGCCAGCCAAGGCTCAGATATGGAGCAATGACCCCAAATAAGGAACACAAAAAGAAGTTAGGCAGGAAACTTAACATAGTGTAAAAGTAATTTATCTCAACAAGCCAACACAGGGAACAGAACCCAAGACTCTGAAGTCTCCCCCAAGGCCCTACCCACCAAGCTAAACTCAGCCTCCTTCTTTAGCAGCCCCAACTATACCATGTTCATGTGAGACTTGATCAAAACCTCAGTTAAAGTCAATGGGACTCATGCATTGACTTCAGTAGGCTTTAGCTAAATCCCTTATTGTGCTCATCCATACATGCCTTTAACACACACCCAAGACTGCACCCCAGTGGAATGATCTGCTTGGCTTACCTGTCATGGAACCAGATGTTTCCACAAGTCTTCATGGAATGATCCAAACACCCTCCGTCAGTCAGATCAGAACCTCTGTGCCCATATTAGACTGGGTCTCTTTTGGATAATGTGCCTACAGGAGGGAATACATTTAATTACGACAGGAGAGTAGAACTTTAGTTACCTCGATTGAAAAGGTCACAACACTAGACCATAAGAGATGCGGGGTTGGGGGACATTATACACAGCAAACTCACTCCTAAAAGCCGGTTAGCTCTGTTCATGGATGGAAAATTTTGCTGCAGAAAAAGATAAAAGTAACACAAACATCTTACAAGCCCCCATGGTTACTGATCCTTGCTTGATTCTACTTCTGTTTGATTCTGATCTAGGGAGCCATGTGGCATGGACATGCGACATTAGTCTAAGATCACAGAAAGCGTTCCTGTCTTTCAATACTGAGCAAGGGACTTTGCTGGAATGGTTAAACAGCCCCCAGTGCAATCCTCTGAGAAGCAAGGAAATGTCAGGTTAAAAGACACAGCTGAGGCCCACTCGAATGCACACGTTTCCACTGATAAGGATAGACAATCTTCACAGAGTTTCCTTCAGCCCCCAACCAGTCCTTATAGGCCATGGCCAAAGCCAGCCAGGAAAACATTTCTTCGCTATGAAAGATCTTGGCACCTCCACTTTTCCCCTCACGAAAAGTAACCAACTTGTCAGATTGTCACTGCAAACTGAAAGACTTCTCATTGTAAAAGCTAAAGAGACTTTCAGTAAACTTACCATATTTTGTTATTTCAAATCCCTTGTGAACAAGTGGGCACCTCCCAGTGTCCCCCAGGTAGCCCCCAAGAGATCCATGCAAACAGCCCCTTGCCTCAATTTTCTCTCTTGGACTGCTCAGTAAACTTAATTCATAGGCTTCAAATGGCCACAAATCCTTCTCTTTGGAGTCGGGGTTTACTAACATAAAAATAAACTCCAAAATAAAACAAAGACCCCAAACAAAGTTAATCCATTTTATCCTCATCCCAGTCCCGGTCCACTCTGCTTACTCTCTGACCACCCATTCCTCCCTCCTCCTTCACTGCAGCCTCCTGCTGCTCTTTATAGGGAAATCACCAATCCATAATTTTCTTAACGATCCCTGTCCTCAGTATGACAGCACAAGCCAGGCTGTTGTGTACCAGATTATTTGCAATGAAGCCCCCCAAACACCCAAAAAACTGGGAATGGGGAAGGCAACCGGCAGGTGCTAAGCTGGAATCACTGGTAGCAGATAATTTATCCACACCCTGGGTTGTGCTTTGTTGTTCTGTTGCTGCTATTCATGATCCAGATGAAGCTCGCACTCAGTTTACAGCAGATCCAGTCACCTGCAGTGCCCCAGTTAGGGTTTGCAACGTGGAAACATGAAGCCAACAAAAAGAATGGAAAAAGAGGTTTGTCGATTAAGGTCTGCCAGGAGCACACATATGCAAAAACTTAGATGATAGCTTTGGACCAGGACTCCATTCACTTCAGTGACTTGATTCTTTTGCTAGATCTAATTTCCTCCATTCTTTCTAATTCTGATAATTCGTTAGAAAAATACCCAGCTCCTTTGCCATACAAACTGCTTTTTCGAAGAGTAGCTGTGAGTGGAAGTTTAAATCTTGGCCTTTCCTCTCTTTGGCTTGCACCATAGTTGTCCCCATGCTGATCCCAGGTGGTTAGAGAGACAAGGTAGGTGAGGCTATTTTATTGGATCAAACACGCCTGATGAGAGAGACAAGTTTTCATGTGTACAGAACCGTTGGTCCACCTTGTCCTTCAAAGCGTCTGATGAAGTGGGATTTTTTCCCGCGAAAGCTCATGCGATAAATAAATTGGTTAGGTGTTAAAGGTGCCACAGGACTCCTTGTTTGTTTTTCTTGTCCTTCTGGTTTGCAAACATTTAAATAAGTTTCAGATCAATTGCTCACATATTTTCCCTCTCTTTCACACCTGTTTTTGCATGTGCATGCTCCTGGCAGCACTTAATGGGCAAATCTCCTTTTCCTTTCTTTTTGTTGGCTTCATGTTTTCATGTTGCAAACCCTAACTGGGGCACTGCAGGTGGCTGGCTCTCTGCTTAATTTTAAACATGCAAGAAGCCCCACCAAAGTAGATTTTCAAGAGCACAGCACTGCAACCAGAGAAACAGCAGCAGTTCAGCACTAATTCACATGGAAAGTCATAGGCACCTAACTACCACTGGTATTTTGATGGGACTACTCAGATATGTGGGGTTAAGCACCTGCACTGAGGTTTTGCAACACCTGATTAACTCACCTACAAAATTGTTACCCAAGGATCTCAAAGCCACTTATCCTTGTTTCAAAGAGGAGGAAACTGAGGCACAGCAGTCAGTGGCAGAGCGGAGGACAGAATCCAGATTAGAGAGGGGAATAGACGACATCGGCCAAACATTTTATTTGAAGATCATGCTGATGAGCTGGGAAATGGGAATGATTTGTTTGGAAAATATTGCAAGACTCATCACGTAAATGATTTGGGCTACTCTAAATGCAGGTGACCTGACATACTATTCCCTGCTCAAACCACTAGATAACATTGCCCCTCCCACAGCTGGGAATTAGAACCCAGGAGTCCTGACTCCCAGCTTCCCACCTCTAACCACTAGATAATGTTGTCTTTTGAAGAAAGGAGACAAACCAAATGCCCCAGACATTGGCTTACATCTAGTTCAAGCTGTTAATCAAGCACAACATCCTGTTAGGAATCCTGGAATTTCAAAGCATCCCCTTGTTTGCAGCAGAAAACAACAGATGTATGATGTGCAATCAAACCCACACTAAAGGGAGAGCACCATTGCAGCTGGTAAGTGGAACAAATACCCCCATGAGGAAAGATATTACTGCACTGTGTCAGCCGCTTTTGAGTGGCAGTCTGGCATAGTTAGAGGCTGGAACAAATAGAGAGCTGCTAGAAGGGGCCCACAATGTCCCTGTTTTGGCCCACAATCAGAGGAGTCAACAGCACTGAAGCCAAGCTATCTATTATTAGAAAGAGCTGATTACACCCTTGGATGACTTCAACTGGCCAGAGCAGTGGGAGCCAAGAGGCCATCACTGTTGTCCTCCTAGCTAGTCAAATCCATTTTGCTGTCTAAACTTGTGGATGAGCCAGCAGCAGACAGAGGTTGGGGGTTGCTATCTAGCCACTTTCAGGTTTCCCATTGCCATAGCATCAGAGCACCCCATCTTTCATTTCATAGAATCATAGGGTTGGAAGGGACCTCACGAAGTCATCTAGTCCAACCCCCTGCTAAAAAGCAGGACCACTCCCCCTAAATCACCCCAGCCAGGGTTTTGTCTAACCGGGTCTTAAAAATCTCCAAAGATAGAGATTCTACCACCTCCCTAGATAGCCCATTCCAATGCTTCACCACCGTTCTAGTGAGAAAGTTTTTCCTAATATCCAACCTCGACCTCCCCAGCTGTAATTTGAAACCATTGCTCCTTGTTCTGTCCTCTGTTACCCTCAAGAACAGCCTAGCTCCCTCCTCTTTGGAGCAACCCTTCAAGTAGTTGAAGGTTGCTATCAAATCTCCCCTCAGTCTTCTCTTCTGTAGACTAAATAAGCCTAGTTCCTTCAGTCTCTCCTCATAAGTCATGTGCCCCAGCCCCCTAATCATTTTTGTTGCCCTCCGCTGGACTCTTTCTAATTTGTCCACATCCTTTCTGTAGTGGGGAGCCCAAAACTGGACACAGTATTCCAGATGCTTACTCACCAGTGCCAAATACAGGGGAATAATCACATCCCTTGATCTGCTGGCAATACTCCTACTGATGCAGCCTAATATGCCATTGGCCTTTTTGGCAACAAGGGCACACTGTTGGCTCATATTTATCTTCCTGTCCACCATAACCCCCAGGTCCTTTTCTACAGCGCTGCTACTTAGCTGATCGGTCCCCAGCCTGTAGCAGTGCATGGGATTTTTCCATCCTAAGTGCAGGACTTTGCACTTGTCTTTGTTGAACCTCATGAGGTTTCTTTCAGCCCAGTGTTCCAATTTGTCAAAGTTTCCCTGGATCCTGTCCCTGCCCTCCAGAGTATCTACCATTCCCCCCAACTTGGTGTCATCCGCAAACTCATTAAGCACGCAGTCTATCCCATCATCAAGATCATTAATGAAGATGTTGAACAGAACCGGCCGCAGAACCGACCCCTGGGGCACTCCACTCATTACCGGTTGCCAACCAGACATCGAGCCATTGATTCCTACCTGCTGAGCTCGTTGATCTAACCAGTTTTCGATCCACCTTACGGTCCACTCGTCCAACCCATACTTCCTTAACTTGCCAACGAGAATGCTGTGGGAAACCGTATCAAAAGCCTTGCTAAAGTCAAGGTATACCATGTCAATGTCACTTCCCGCATCCACAAATCCAATCATCTCATCATAGAAGGAAATCAGGTTGGTCAGACACGATTTGCCCTTGGTGAATCCATGTTGACTGTTCCTGATCACTCTATTTTCCTCCAAGTGTTTCAGGATGGATTCCTTGAGGACTTGCTCCATGATTTTCCCAGGGATTGAGGTAAGGCTGACCAGTCTGTAGTTCCCCGGAGCCTCCTTTTTCCCTTTCTTAAAGATAGGTACTATATTTGCCTTTTTCCAATCCTCCGGGACCACCCCCGTTTGCCACGAGTTCTCAAAGATAATGGCCAGCGGCTCTGCAATCACTTCCCCCAACTCCCTCAGCACCCTCGGATGCAGTTCATCCGGCCCCATGGACTTGTGCACATCCAATTTCTTTAAGTGTTCCCTAACCTGACTTTCCATCACCGAGGGCTGCTCTTCTCTCCATTCCGCGTACCCCGTGTAGTAGCCTGGGAGCTGGCCCTCCCTGTGAAGACTGAAGTAAAAAAAGCATTGAGTACTTCAGCCTTTTCCGCATCATCCTCCATGAGGATGCCTGCCCCATTCAGTAAGGGACCTACACCACCTCTGATCCTTTTCTTGTTGCTGACATACTTATAGAACCCCTTTCTGTTATCCTTCACATCTCTTGCTAGCTGCAACTCCAATTGCCCTTTGGCCTTTCTGATTTTACCCTTGCAGTCCCGAGCAATATCTTTATACGCCTCCCTTGTCATCTGTCCAAGCTTCCACCTCTTGTAAGCTTCCCTTTTATGTTTCAGCTCCCCGCAGAGTTCCCTGCTTAGCCATGCTGGTCGCCATCCACATTTGCTGTTCTTTCTGCACATCGGAATGTTATCTTCCTGTGCCTTTAACAGGGTTTCTTTAAAATACAGCCAGATGTCTTGGACACCTTTCCCCTTCAGATCAGCCTCCCAAGGGACCCTGCCCATCAGCTCCCTAAGGGAGCCAAAATCTGCTTTTCTGAAGTTCAGGGTGTGTGTTCTGCTTCTTTCTTTCCTTCCATTGGTCAGGATCCTGAACTCTACTATCTCATGGTCGCTGCTGCCCAGGTTGCCATTTACTTCTACTTCTCTGATCAATTCTTCTCTGTTTGTGAGCAATAGGTAGAGAGGTGCAAGGCCCCTAGTTGGTTCCTCCAGCATTTGTACGAGGAAGTTGTCCTCAATATTCTCCAAAAACTTCCTGGATTGCCTGTGCACTGCTGTATTATCTTCCCAGCAGATGTCAGGATAATTGAAGTCCCCCATAAGAACCAGGGCCTGCGACGATCTGGAAACTTCTGTTAGTTGTCCATAGAATGCCTCATCCACCTCCTCCTCCTGGTCTGGCGGTCTGTAGCAGACACCCACCACAACATCCCCCTTGTTGCATTCTCCCCTAAACTTAACCCACAGACTTTCAACCAGCTTGTTTCCACTTGCATAGTGGATCTCCGAGCAGTCATACAGCTCTTTTACATATAGCGCTACTCCTCCCCCCCTTCTTCCCTGTCTGTCCTTCCTGAACAATTTATATCCGTCCATGGCGGTGCTCCAGTCATGCAAGTTATCCCACCATGTTTCTGTTATTCCAATTATATCATAGTTCCTTGTCTGTGCCAGTACTACCAATTCTTCCTGCTTGTTTCCCAGGCTCCTCGCATTTGTGTACAGGCACCTAAGATACCGGGCCCATTGCCCTACTCTGCCCTGTTGATTCTTCCTCCTGTCGCATCTTCCTCCTTGCAATTTCTCCCGGTGTCCTCCTTCCCCACTCACCTGAGGTATTATGACTTCATTACGAAATAAAAAACAATTATTTGACCCCCCCCCAGTTCCAACTACCCTCTCTTTTATTCCTGCTGTTACAGCCCCAGCACCCCCAAGTTCCATCCCTTCCCCCAGGTTTCCCTTAGTTTCACTTACCTGTGGGCCTTGGTCACCTTCCCCCTTCAAACCTAGTTTAAAGCCCTCCTCACCAGGTTAGCCAGTCTGCTGCCAAATACGCTCTTCCCCTTCCTGAATAGGTGGAGTCCATCTCTGCCTAGCAGTCCTTCTTCCTGAAACAGCACCCCATGGTCGAGGAAGTCAAAGCCCTCCTGGTAACACCATCTCCGCAGCCAGGCATTCACCTCCAGGATGCATCTGTCTCTGCTCGGGCCCCTACCCTTGACTGGGAGGATCGAGGAGAACACCACCTGTGCATTGAACTCCTTCACCCATGCTCCCAGAGCCCTGTAGTCCCCTTTGATCTGCAGAGGGTCACCTCTCACAGTATCATTGGTTCCCACATGGATGAGTAGCATGGGGTAGTAGTCAGAAGGACGGATGATTCTCGACAATCCCTCCGTAACGTCTCGGATACGAGCCCCTGGCAGGCAGCATACCTCCCAAGAGGCCTTGTCTGGGCGACAGATGGGTGCCTCCGTCCCCTTCAGAAGAGAGTCCCCAACCGCCACAACCCGACGTTTCCTCCTGGGTATGATGGTTGTGATCCTCCCAACCTCGGGGGTGCATGGCTTCTCCTCTTCCATCTCATCTCCCATCTGTAGTGCTGCGTAGCGGTTCTTTACCACAACGGAGGGTGGGATGGGAGCAGGGGTGGAGCACTGTCTGCTGCCAGAAGTAACCAGCTGCCAGTGTCCACCTTCTGCCTGAACCATCTCATCCTTCTCCGTGGGTGTGGCAGCAGTCCTTTGCCTCTGGATAGTTTCTTCATCCCTGCATGTTTCCTCATGGATGCTATCCAGGAACTTCTCCAGGGCATGGATACTCCTGAGCCTGGCCACCTCCTCCTGTAACTCCCCCACCTGCTTCCTGAGAGATTCCACCAGGAGACACCTGTCACATTGAATGATCTCCCCAGACTGACCGCCTGAGAGTGGGAAATGCAGGCCACAGTCCTTGCAAGTCCACGCCAGGATCTAGGTAGAGATATCCATGGTCAGTATGTCTGTCTGGATACAGGCACAGGTGGAGGAGACAGAAGCAGTGCTGGCACATTTCCTTGATCTCCGTTCTTGTCAGTCAGCTCCAAGCTGCCAACCTCCTTCCAGCCCTTTCCAAAAGAGACAGTGGTTTAATACTTAGAGAGGGAGCCCAATCTATGGATCAGAGCACAGGATTGCCAGGCAGGATGCGGTGTTCTGGCCCCCTCTTTCTGCCACTGATACACGCCATGAGCCAGCCAGATCAGCTTCCTCTCTCAACATCTCCATGCAAGGGACCTGAACCCGTGGGGCTTGTGAGGAATGAATGCTCACGGGAGACTTTTTAGGACACTCTGGAAACGTGGTGCCATCTAACCACAGCCCCTAGCTCTTTTTTAGTTTGGAATTGACTCCTCAGTCCCACCCTGATCTGGATCCAGATCATAAACCCTCTTTAAATCAACAGGAGTGTGAGGATTGCAGATGGGGGCAGGGAGGGGTTGAATGAGTTAATCAGTGCAAAGCTAGCCATCTCCCTTGTCTATGCAAGGGGTCAATACTCATCATCAAGGAAGACCTTGGGAAGACCTGTGTTATCTGGTGGGGCTGTAGCATGCATGATGGCTTCAGTCTCAATAGCACGGCCTGAGCCATGATAGCCTTTCAGTCATGATAAGCAATACAGAAGCTGAGAGCAGAGAGGGGAAACCGAGGCATAGGGAGATGTGATTTGACCAAACTCAGCCAGCAGCAGAACCAGGACCAGAACCCAGGTCTCCTAAATCCCAGTCTAGTGCCCAATCCACTGCCTCCCCATCCCCACACGGCAGAGGAACACGGGGCTTCGACTGTGTCAATAGGATTTCTGCAGGCTCAGCTAAAGGGAAGAGGGGGCGGGGATGGGGGAGGAAGCTTTCCCAGAGGCATTAGGCTTGGATTCTTCGGTGTCAGCTTTTCCTCTCCCTGGAAAACACCAGCTAATGGGGAACGTGAGCTGGGTTCTTTCGACCGTATCAGGCAGGTTGTTTTCCCCCACCCTGAGGATGCCATATTAACCCTGCTTGGGAAGAGAGGAACCCACTGGGGATGCCTGGCTGCAGGGCTGATGTGGGTGAAGCTGCCACTCATGCGCATGGCAGACCGAATCCCAGTGGGTCACAATCCCAGGGGATCCAGGCCTTGCCACTCAGGACAAATTGCAGGGGAGAATAATGGACACTCACTTAACCCTTTCCTGCTTGCCCCACTCTCTTTTTTTATTGCATCACAAGATTATAAAAATCAAGTGTTAAATGTGGCCATTGGCAAGTAAGAGGGGCCAGCTGGCATTGCCTGGAGCATGGCACAAGGTGGGCAAGTTACTCTGCCCTGCTGTGTGTGCGCACTCTGCTCCTGGTCACAACCTATGCTTGCCACATCTGGGACCTGAGCTCTGTCCTGGCCTGGACACTCACAGCTGAGCCAGCCCAGGGCTTCCCCCCAGTGCTGTGCCCTGCCCCACAAATACTGCCTGCCCTTTCAGTCTGGGGCCATCCTCTTTCCACACCAGTGCCCCTCCTTTCCAACCCGCGCTGGTACGAAGGGGCCTCGTTGAAACATGCATCCAGTCTGCAGTAACCAAGACCCACATTTGCAAAAAGGCCACCTCTGTTTTAAAGCCAGGAGCCATTTAAAAATGAAGGCCAGTCTTTTCAACCACCCTTTGGAGATCCCCACCATCCAGACCTGGCACACAGCCACAATGTTGTGTCTTCCCCAATGCTCGGAAGCCAGGTCAGTTTTTAGGCTGAAGTGACACTGAAATTTATGCTGCTGATAGGGCCCAGGGGATGGATTGGGGCTGGCACAGTGGGGGGGCAGGTCCCAGCCCCTGAATCTTATTTCAGGGCAGTGACACCCCTGTTTTTGGCTCCGCACAGGGGCACATCAGGCTTACAGGCTTTCTCCCCACCGAGGCTGGAAACCAGCTGCAAACACACCACACCCTGCCACCAGCATCCACATTGAACATGGCACATAACACGCATACTTCTCCGCTGTCATTGAGTGTGGCTGCGGCATGTGCAGACTAGATTGGCCGTAGCTTGGCCAACGCTAGCTTGCGTACATCTACATGATTAGCAAATCACGCCTGCATCTGGAGCCCAGACATACGCCGTGATCAAGCCAGGTGTGGGCAGCCCAGGGGCACGGGAGTGATTTAGAGAAATCTGTGTACACGCACTACAGCTGCCGCAGCCTGGGAAAAGGGTAGTCAATAAACCATGCCTGGCCTTTTCTAGCTAACCACGCTGCAGTGAGCGGAGCTGAGAGGAAAGGCGATTAGATCACTAACATGGAACTTCCATTTCCTGCTTCCGCCACAGACTTCCTGGGTGACCCTGGCCAAGTCTCTTAGCCTCTCTGTTTGCCTCAGTTCCCCCTGTACCAGGGGACCACTGCTCTGCCCTGCCCTCCAGAGGGGGTGTGTGGATGGTGAAATGTCCAGTGCCATCACTAAGAATCAGGGTTGAGGAGGGATCTAGACTGGCAAGGGAGCAGAAGTCCAAGGATTCAGACGAGTGCTGGGTTACTGCTAAACTGTCAGCAACCCAATAGATAATGAGAGCCATTTAAAAAAATTCCTTCAATAGTCAAGTGTTTTGAGAGCCATGGTGGGTATAGCCTCCTGGTGGGAGCTCAGCTGGGGCAAGGCACCTGGAACCAGGAGCAGCCCCCACACAGTGTCCCCCAGTTGAGGGGGGGAAGCCTGGTGTGGGCCACCTGCAGGCAGGGGATGCCAGGAGCCCAGAGCTGCAAGGGGGCAGCCAAAGATCCACATGTGATTCTGGAGCTGCAGGGTGCAGACCCCTGAGCTAGACGAACAATAATGCCTCAGCCTGTTTTGTACTGCTCTGCCCACTGTCTTGCTCCTCAGCTGCCAATGTAACAGGCCTACGGTTGGGCAGCAGCACCCGCAGGAGAACCTAGTTCTCTGGAATCCCAGGCTGGTGCTCTGTTCACTAGGCCACACTGCCTCTGCATATAAGAGTGTGCGGACCACAGAGGGAGATTGCACAGCCAGGCGCGGGCTCAGTTCCATCCCATCCAGTCAGAGGAAGGCACAAAAACTCCACAGTTGAAGATGGGGGATCATCTCCCCCCTGGGTAGGTCTCCTCCTGAGCCCCTAATCCTCAGATATTGACTCAAGCCCTGAAGCACGTGGTTAGAAGGAGGTTAGTGAAACCAATGTAAAGCAGTGCGTAAAGGAGAAGTGAAAGTGGGGGGTGCCATGTCCCTAAAGCTAGCATCCCTCACTCCAGCAGCAGGTGTGTCCCCTCTCCCCAGGGATGTTCTCTATCCACAGTGGTGTCCCCACCCCAAGACCAGGGCTGCTGACATACATCCCTGCCCATGTGATTCAGAAACTGTGGGGAAGAGTAAATGAGGGTGTCTCCCTGTGCTAGCCTATAGACTGAAGTGGCAGGGTAGCCTAGTGGGTAAAGCACTGATCCTCCAGCAACTGAAGCTCTTTTCCTGGGTCGTGGGGTGATTTTGGGCACATCTCTGCCCCACTCTGTGCCTCAGTTTCCCTCTCCAAAGTGAGGCTAAAATCCATTCAAAGCACTTTGAGATCAGTCAATGAAAAGTGGTGGATCCAAGCTAGGAGAAGGAAGAGTGGGGGATGCCAGGCCCCCAAACTCCCCGACTGGGGGGGTTCATTAGTGTGGTTTATGAGACACCTCATCCAATTACAGCCGTTAACAGGAACTAAACTGGAACAAGGTTATTTTAAATCAAAGCCCAAGAGCACCCCACATAGACTTTGGCCCCAGTTTTGCTGAGTCAGTTTTAACTCCATCCACTGGTGCCACTCTGCGTGTAGACAAGATCCAGGAGGGGCAGGTCTATTCGGGGGCTGCTGTAGGCACCTGAAAGCAGCAGCTGATGAGGCTCAATGAAAATCCTTTGCCATTGAGGGCAGCGGAGGCAGGAATGGGCACTTCATTTGGGGCTAGCCTGAATACTACGCCCTGTGTGAATTGAGGGCATGGACACAGACATTGTTGCACTTGATCTGACCGTCTCCAGTGGTCACTCAAGCAGTCAGAGCCCAGTGCCAGGCGCCAAGACCTTGGTGGTTTCCATCTTCACCGCTGGCTGACGCTGGGAAAAGTCCTTTTTCCCTCCGTGTCTCCCCCCACTGCTCACCCCAAATGGGGAATTTTCACCGAGCTAAATTCACTCCAGTGTCACATAAGGGAGCTGATCTCCTGCCCCAGCTCTGCAGTGGTGGGATGGTTTGAAAAGCAAAGTGGCACTGTGCTGGGTGCTGAGTCTGAAAGGGGCAGAGGCTGAAGACATGTTTGGTGACCTCATCACACCACTTGGCAGGTGTGGAAGGCCCAAGGTTTGATAGGTGGGGTTAGAGCCAGGCCCGTGGGCCTTGCTTAGGTAACATTAGGCACATACCACTAGTGGGAGGAAGAGTCCAGCCACTCCCACAGCTGGGTTTATCGAAAGTAACATCCTGCCCGCTCCTCTGTTCAGTCAGTGCAACTGCCACACTGGCTACAGCACACCCTGTCTCTCTCTAGAGCCTGGGGTTTTGGTCACTTACGGGGTAATAGCCTACAACTGCTGCTAGCTCAGGGAGATGCTCCTTTGGCTTATGTAATAGCAGCCTGTTTGCATGGCGCTGAAGATTTTCACCCAAAGTCATGATGAGTATGTACAGAAAGGGGTCAACTCAAGAGTGGGTGTAGCACACCATCCTGCTGAGAACCGAGCTGGTCCAGCACCTGCCTGAAGTGCAATTTGAGTCAACTCGCTGGTGTCATTTCAGCTAAGCACCATTGAATTTCACTCTGCCACTGTCAAGTCCTCTGGGCGGGACATTTTGAGTACTAAACAGTGGGCACTGGAAGGGCAGCTGAGTCCAGGAGAGGCGGTTTCCTACAAGACAGACATTGGGAAAGGGTTTTCCTGTCTCTGATTTAGCTCTTAATTATATTCAGTTGTGATTTTTCACACCACAAAAATCCAGATCAATGTTCCAAAGCTCCTAGCAACTTGGCGCATTCGCTCAGCCCCATATTAGCCTCCCCAGCTGAAAGACAGTCGCCATATCCCCTGGGTACTAACTCACCCTCTTTTGGGAGCCTGGGGAGCCAGTTCACAGCCTAGCAGGAGTGCCGTTGTTCTCCAGCGGCAGATAAAAATGCCCAAAGCCCAAATGCAAAAGACTCGGCCTCATCACTGGAGATGGTGCAGACAGCCATCAGAACACACCTGCCGCACGAGATCCTGGCTGCTCTGAAGTGCTGCTCTGTCAGCCCTGATTGACTGCGTGTTCCAAGGCTTTCAAGCAGACAGCATGCAAGACACGGCTGGGGTGTTCAGTGAATGTGGTATTCTGCACTAGACAATGGGAGAGGAAACCGTGGGAGCATTCACACATGACTGGCTTTTAAGTGAATGGCTAAAGGGAAAAGTTTGCATAAGGCCAAGCATGATGCGATCTGAGGTCGCCTGAATCTCGTTTCATTTCAATTGGGCGCAGAAGTGTTTACACCAGCTAAGGATCTGGTCTAAAGACACCACCCTCCCCATCAGTCACATCCTGCTGTTGTCCTAAAGACCCCTTAGCAATGTAGATGCCTGTTTATCTCTGCCAGTCTCACTCCTATCATGGGCAAAGATCCCAGCAGCAACAGCTGTGTATCAATCAAGGCCATACTTGAAGTGTACAAAGCAGACAGGGCTTGGACTGGCTTGGTTAACTTCTCCTCCTGACTCTACATCCAATAGGGCCACCTTCACAGATAGTTTAAAGCCAGGTCCTCACCCTAGGTCCCTGCCGCACTGGACATGAATCTCGGGTGCAGGAAAGGTGCCATTCACCAGTCTCTTATTACTTGCAGAGCAAGCACAGCGACAGAATTCTTCCCACCCAACGTTGCCCCAATCCATGGGAGACAGAGAGGTGCTGTGTCCACATGATCCAATTCAGTCTTTACCCTCATTCCCAGAATGTCAATGGTGATTTGTATCAGAGACCAACAAAGCCTTTTCACACAGACTGCCCAAGATGAACAGATTTCAAACTCGGGCTAGATGTGACCCAACAATTTAGAAGGTGAAAGGCACCACTCCTTTGGAGCTGACTTGCTCCACATGGGACATGGCACTTCTGATTTCTGGGTTAGGCAGCTGGCTCATCAGTAGATGACAAATTAAATAATCACCCCATCAAATCACTGCAGCAGCTCCATGAAAAGCAAAGAACCCACGAGCAGTCAGGAGGCTAAATTAGGGACACAACTAACGATATAGATGCCAACTTCTTCTTGCTTCAGATAAATCCCCTGCCACACACTCATCCCCTAACCCCCAGCAACGATGTGTTTGCGAGCCACTCAGAATCGTTTCGTAGCTCCAGGAAACTAGGACACTTGCTAATAGGTTCTTAAATATTCCTGCCCTGTCAGCAGAGGGAAAAATAATGCAGAAAAAACCCCGGTTTAAGTAATACAAGTGATCTTCTGCAAAGCTAACTGTGTAATGCACAGCCCTTTGCATGCAGCATGATCTCTGACCTCCTATTCCAAAGGGAACCCCCTTTATATTCAGCCTAACCCCAAAAGTAACACCTATTCCTGCTGCTGCTGCTGGTCAAATGGGGTAGGAAAGGGCTAGGGAATTGTACTGGGATGCAGAAGTGCTAGGTATGATTCCTGGCTCTAGTACAGATTTGTGTGTATCTCAAGTTCTACACTGTAAAATAGGAGTGTAGCAGGGATGAGATGGGGAACTGGTCTGAGACTCCAGTTAAGGAGGCCATGTAAGTACCTAGAGACGTGACCTCAACTCATCTCTTTCCTATGCAATCCACTTGGACATCAGCTAGACATCCTGCTCAGCCTGCCTAAAGGAGGGGATGCAGAGAAAACACAAGGGACAGTGAGCCGAAAGGACAGAGATGCATTAAGGAGACTCCTGGGTGTGGTACACACAGATCAAGACACACTTTCAATATTGTACTACATAAGAATTGCTTTGTCTGCCACTGAAATGCAGTTGCTTCTACAGTGGCCAGCGCCAGCTGTTTCAAACAGCCACACCAGTTCAGGGCGGAAATCCTCTGCTTTTTTGTCAGATGGGGGACATCAGACTTCATCCATGTTGGAGCTGGTCTGATCTCACAGCCATCCTGTAAGCCAGATCTCACAGTTTGCGGGTTTCTCTACACTGCAATAAAGGACCCAGGACCAGGCCACAGCTGGCCTAGGTCAGCTGACCTGGGCTCATGGGAGTCAGGCTGTGGGGCTGTAAAGTTGCAGTACATAGTCAATCAGGCACAGGCTGGAGGCCTAGCTCTAAGACTGTGGGGTGGGGGTGGCTCACAGAGCCCAGGCAATTTTATAGCCCCAGCCTCTGCAGCCCAGCCAGCTGAGCCAGGTTCTGAGATTCCGTGCCACTGGTTTTTTAATCACCCCATAGACACATCCTGAGAGACCTCTTGGGAACCCACCGTGCTGGTGACTCAGAGGGCTGGCAGTTTTCCCTGGGTAGTATGCTGCAGGGACCAGATCGAATGACTCTCCAGGTGATGGTCTCCTCTGAGCTGGTGCTGAACCAACCAATTAAGAGTGGCGAGACAGAGCAAGGGGGTGACGATTTTAAAAGCTCATACAAGGGACGTCAGCCTGCGTCCTTGCTACATTCCAAATTGACTAGTCGTAGTCTGCCTCCCCGCTTGCTGAAGTTCCCTTCCCACACTAAGCGGTTCAGCTGACAGGTTCCAACCCAGAAGCAGGTGCATTTCAGTGGCCGTACAGTATAGGACACATATATAGTTTGCACAACCAATTAGTTTCAACCTAACTGGATGAAAAGCCCCAAAGCATTATTCATTCTGCTTTTATTTGAATTTAGATGCTGAGATTCCATTTATGATGTTCTCGGGGAGGTTGATTTCTGGGCTCACAGATTTCTGCCGAAGGAGTTTGAAACATGGAGGTGGGGAAAGGCAGAGGTAGCAGAGAGAGATGGAAGGAAAGAGAGCTAAAGAAAGGACAGAGAAAGAAGAGTGTGTGTTGTACAATGTGCCCCCATACACTATACGAGTAAGTGGGGTGCCTGCTAGACTGTGTATCATAGAAATGTAGGGCAGCAGGTAGGTGTGACTAACATGGCCGGGGGGTTGTTCAAGTAACTAAAGTGGGCACATGCCAGGATGTACGACTGCTTGAAGTGTGGCCCCATCCAACAGAACCGGTAAGCATGCATACTTGTGAGCATCCCTAGCCTATTGCTATTTCTGAGGCTGAAAGTCCCCACTGGACTCAAGCCCACAGCAAGGCAGTCCTGGACCATAACAGTTCACTTGCTAAACAGACACGGCAAAGAAGGGGACATAGAATCATAGAATAATAGGGTTGGAAGGGACCTCACGAGGTCATCTAGTCCAACCCCCTGCTAAAAAGCAGGACCACTCCCCCTAAATTACCCCAGCCAGGGTTTTGTCGAACCAGGCCTTAAAAATCTCCAAAGATGGAGATTCTACCACCTCCCTAGATAGCCCATTCCAATGCTTCACCACCCTCCTAGTGAGAAAGTGTTTCCTAATATCCAACCTTGACCTCCCCAGCTGTAATTTGAAACCATTGCTCCTTGTTCTGTCCTCTGTTACCATCGAGAACAGCCTAGCTCCCTCCTCTTTGGAGCAACCCTTCAAGTAGTTGAAGGTTGCTATCAAATCTCCCCTCAGTCTTCTCTTCTGTAGACTAAATAAGCCTAGTTCCTTCAGTCTCTCCTCATAAGTCATGTGCCCCAGCCCCCTAATCATTTTTGTTGCCCTCTGCTGGACTCTTTCTAAATTTGTCCACATCCTTTCTGTAGTGGGGAGCCCAAAACTGGACACAGTATTCCAGATGCGGCCTGACCAGTGTCAAATAAAGGGGAATTATCACATCCCTCGATCTGCTGGCAATACTCCTACTGATGCAGCCTAATATGCCATTGGCCTTTCTGGCAACAAGGGCACACCGTTGGCTCATATTCATCTTCCCGTCCACCATAACCTCCAGGTCCTTTTCTACAGCGCTGCTACTTAGCCGATCGGTCCCCAGCCTGTAGCAGTGCATGGGATTTTTCCATCCTAAGTGCAGGACTTTGCACTTGTCTTTGTTGAACCTCATGAGGTTTCTTTCGGCCCAGTGTTCCAATTTGTCCAAGTCTCCCTGGATCCTGTCCCTGCCCTCCAGAGTATCTACCATTCCCCCCAACTTGGTGTCATCCGCAAACTTACTAAGCACGCAGTCTATTCCATCATCAAGATCATTAATGAAGATGTTGAATAGAACATAGGGAGAAAGAGGCACCCAAAAGTGCTGTGACTCACCCAGCAAAAAATGGCAGAGCAGGGATTAGAGCCCAGGCCTTCACATTCCCTGTCCTCTAGAGCATACTGGATTTTCTCCCACGAAAGCTCATGCGATAAATAAATGTGTTGGTCTTTAAAAGTGCCACAGGATCGTTTGTTTGGCTGGACTAGACTGACACGGCCACCCCTCTGGTTCTTCTCCCTGTGAGTCAAGTGCTGCACTGGGAGCTGGGCAGACTGGAAGCGGGCAGGCAAGGGAATAGCCTGGTATCAATTCCTGCTCTGCCAGCAATTTCCTCTGTTGAGCCTGGGCAAATCACACAGCCTCTGCATGCCTTGTTTCCCCATCCGGTCAATGGGGGAAACGGCTCCGCCCTTCTACAGGGGCTTGGGAGGCTAAGTACCCTGGAGACTGTGAGGCGCTCAGGTGCCATGGCCAGGGGCAAGTGTGTGATGGGCTCCAAGAGAGAAGCCAGCCCCTGCTGCTTGTTGTGTGAGATTGGCTGGTGGTCGGGGTGGCCATGGGGAAGGCTTAGGCTTGGTCTTGTGAAGGAGGGACGGCGCACAGGCACAGTTGTATTGTCCAAGATGCTGTGCAGCTAGCCCCCAGGATGCCTAATTTTGGGGGTAGAGGCAGACCCATGCTCCTCCCCTTCCACAAAGCCAGCTGGGCAGCCCCTTCCTCAGCTAATGGATCCTTGTTCAGGTGCTGCATTGGCACAGGCCGAGACACGGTTAGGGCAGATTAAGGCTGGTGGCAGAGGGAAGAGAGGGCCCAGAGCCGGGTTGTCAGTTTGATCTATTTAAGGATCACACGAGCAGAGAGGCAGACAAGGTGGGGCTGAGACAGCCAGGGAGCAGGGGAACAAGTGAGCAGAATGTATAGAAAGGGAGCCTGATCCTGCACAGCAAACTGCCATTCAGTCACACTAGAAAGCTGGGACTCTGATACGGCCCAGAGAGACTGGGTCAGACAAAGCGAGGGAGACAGGAGAGCAGGGAGGGAAAGATCAAAGGAGACAGAGACCACGGCTGATAAAAGGAAAAACAGAACGGCCCAAGGTCAAGAGCTGCTTCTGACACCGGGGGTGGCTCAGAAGACAATGGGAGAGCCAGGAGCTGAAAGCACAGCCTGTCTGCAGTTGGGAAGGAGAGCACCCCTCTGCTGAGTGCCCTTTACGGGCCGAGATCAAAGGGGGCTTGAACTGAGGGAGCATTTTGAAGTTAGTGAATGTTGGGCTGGGAGTGCCCAAAAGCCTAGAAACAAAGGGCTGGATGGGACCTCGGGAGGTCATCTGGTCCAGCTGACTGCACGGAGACAGGACTAAATAAACCCAGAGCATCCCAAGCAGGCATTTGTCCAACCTGTTCTTAAAACCTCCCCTGATGGGGATTCTTCAGCCTCCCTTGGAAGCTATTCCAGAGCTGAACTGCTCTTTGAGGCAGACAGTTCTTATAACACTTAACCGAGACCTCCGATGTGGCAGATTAAGCTTCTTCTCCTACCTTCAGTGGCTGTGGGGAACAACTGATCCTATAACTGCCCTTCCCATATTTGACAGCTGTAATCAGGTCCTCCCCACCCCTCAGACTGCTTTCCAGCATTTGTGTTGCATGCCGTCCATACCCAGCCAAGCCAGGACAGCTAACGGTCCAACCAGTGAATCACAGTCAGTGCTGAATCCTGGTCATGCACCACCTACAGCACTTTGTGCTTATGCTCCGAAGAAGATTGCACAGGCCTGGGATTTTAGCCTTTCCTTGTAGACCAGTTTATCTAAAGCACTGATCTTTTCTGGCCCTCACTGGGCTCTCTCCAGTTTGCCCCCATCTGGCCTCAACTGGGGCACAGAGAGTGGAACACAACACTGTGACTGAGACATCACCAGTTCCAAGTACAGAGGGCAATTACCTCCCACGTCTTACGTGCAACGGGTCCTGTTAACACACCCCAGAACGACACCCGCCTTTCTAGCAACTGCATCACATTTCTGACTCATTCCGTTTGTGATCCATAGAAGCCCAGACCTTTCCCAGCCGTGCTTCTGCCCACTCGGTTATCCCCTGGCTTGTATTGTGCATTTGAGTTTTTCCTTCCCGAGTGAAGCACCTTTTTGCATTTGTCATCTTTGAATGCAGGACAGTGGAGAGAAACACCTGATGGGGAGGGGGACTATGGAGGGGCAGGGAGTGGGAGTTTCCTCCCTGTGAGCAGTGGATTCATACCCAGGCCATAGCCACCACTGACAGCAACTTTCTTTTCCACCTGAGACCAGAGATGACCACGCTCAGAGCTGGCCAACAAGCACAGGAGAGGTGTCGAATTGGTACCAGTGCAACTACTGCTGGCCAACAGGAAAGCCATGGTGGGGGGTGGGTCTTAATCCACTTCCTAATATACACACCAAACAAACCTCCAGACCTACAGCCAGGAGCCAAGCTGGAGCCAAATTAGTGGCAGGCGCTCTCCCCTCCTGCTTTATGAATAGTGGAGTTGTCCTGGTTAAGCCCTGAGGATGGGCTCAGTCGCTGTGAGACCTTTGAAGGAGGGCAGCAAGGACATGGGTCTCTCTCTCCAGACTGGGGATTCTCTGCTGCCAGGTGCCGCTCTTGGAATTTAAACCTGGGAGCCTCTGCACCCAGCCTCTGGTGCACCCTGCACCCAGCCATAGCCAAATTAGCTCTTTCCCTTTCCCCCGGGCCCTCACTTGATTTTACTGCCTACTGCTTTAGGAGAATGTTCCCACCCCTTTAAAATCAGCCACAGTGGGGGCAGCTCTGTCTTGAACAAGGCTCTTGCAGTGGTCTCTTTCTACTGCGCTGCAGCAAGGTCTAGGTGTCTCCAGCCATCCTCTTTCTCTTGGTACCAAATACATGCACAAAACCAAAGTAACTCTCCCCCACCCCACCCACACACAATGAGCCATCGGTGTAATTTCGGTGCTGAAGATTCAATAACAGGGAAAGTGCTGGGTGATTGCATCAGTGGCCGCTAACCACTCCAGCTGAGATCAGAGCCAGTCATGCCAGTTGCAAAGAAAGAGCTAGGAATCTATTTACAGTCTAAATAGACAGTCAAAAGTGGGAGACGCACAGGCACAGAGATTTTGTCCGAGGCAGTGTCACCTGCATGCTGGTGCTACCACCAGCCTTCTCCTGAGTGACAGTTCTGAAGCATGGGGTCCCACAGCAGCAGGACAAACTTCTGCCACATCATCCAGACGCGAACAGGAGACTCCGCCACTAGCGGAGAGAAAGCCACCCTGCCTGAAGGCCCCATTCAACCTTGGTCTCCCTGCTGCTGCTGCCGTGTGGGAATAAGTTGCTGCCATTGCAGTGGGGGCTTTCCTGAGTCTGGACCTATTCCATGGGATGAAGGCTGAGAACTGGCAGAAATTCATTTCATATAAGAGCACCTGATGGTTGTTCAGCATCTAGGCCTGAGGCTGAATTTGAACCAGTGAGTTAGGAATCTAGCAAGTTGCCTACCCAGGTTTGCCAGTTCAATGCAAGCCAATTCTAAACCAATTTAAAGAACATTCACACCAGCTGTTACACTGATTTAACTAACTGGGTCACGTGCCCATGTAGACAAAGCCTTGGGCTGGATCCAACTCCCACGGACTTCAAATGGGAGATGGACCAGGCTTTGGGTTCAGAGAAGATTCAAAACTAGCAATTAATCTCTCTTTCCCTCTGTTTCACAGTTGCGTACAGCGAGATGTAAACAATTTACATGAAGGCAGACAAACAACGCTGGGTCCAGATGGTTCACAAGCCAATTTGGATTTGTAATGAGAGCACAACTGAATTCTAGTCCCCAAATTGGGCTGGTCTCTCATTACTGGGCAGCTCACAGGGAAAAAGGAAGACAAATTCTCAGCTTGTCTCCTCACTAATGAGACCCAGCTCTCCTCAGGCAGATGCTCCTCTGGCCAGCAATGGGACCACACTTTATAGGAGACAAATGCCCGCATAGCCAAGGCAGCTCTGCAGTGATTGATCATGCTGGAAACAGGCCCAGCTCCAGCCGTAAGGAAAGAATCAACCCTGAGCAGGGACAGAGTTGAGCAGCCTTTGGCTCCCAGCGGTGGGTGGACTGTGAATGGGCAGAAACTGTGGCCTGAAAGAAGAAACGGAAGGAGTACCGTATTCCAAGGACTGAACACTTAGGGCCTAGCTGGTGCTAGCTTGTTAGCTGCACCACTGGGAGATGGCTCCTTTCGGGCAGAAGTAAAAGCAATGTGGGGCAGAGGTAAGGGCTGAATCCTGGTCTCAGTCTCAAAAGACTGGTGCTAGTTTCTCCTTTTCCCCCCCAATTCTGCAGGGATGAACAAAATTCAATCCAGCACCTTCCCACACTCTAAATTCACTGCTCACCTTGGAGAAAGGGAGCATGGAGCTGTTTGAATGCTGTGCCTCACTCCTGAGGTACACCAGAGCCCTAGCCAATCTGCCCTGGGGGAAAATTCCTTCCCAGCCCCAGAGATGGCGATCAGTTAAACCTGAGCATTTAGGCAAAACTTATCAATCTGACACGCAAGAAAGACTTCTCTGTAATAACTCAGAACCCACCTTATCTAACATCCCATCTCGGCAACTGGCATATCCACCAAGTAGTCAAAGATCAGTCAACTGCCAATCTAGGCTGTCCCATCATACCATCCCTTTCATAAATTTATCCAGCTCAATTTTGAAGCCAGCTAGGTTTTTTGCCCCCACAGCTCCCCTCAAAAGGTTATTCCAGAACTTCACTCCTCTGATGATTAGAATCCTGCATCTGATTTCAAGTCTAAACTTCCTGATGGCCAGTTTGTAGCCATTTGTTCTTGCTTCTACACTGGTGCTGAACTCAAATAACTCCTCTCCCTCCCTGGTGCTTATCCCTCTGATGTATTTATAGAGAGCCATCATACCACCCCTCAATCTCCTTGTGGTTAGGCTAAACAAGCCAAGCTCTTTGGATATGTCTACACTTGTAAAGTTAAGTCAACTCTGTTAAGTCGACTTAAAGCCAACCTTATTAAGTCGACTGAACAACGTGTCTACACTTTAAGTCAACTTAACAGTAGACATAGCCGTCCACACTGGCTTTAAGTCGACTTAAGAAGTCAACTTAAGCCTTAAATCGACCTAAAGAGGGGAAGTTATTAAGTCGACTTAAGCTGTTAAGTCGACTTAATAAAAGCCCAGTGTGGATGCGGTGTTCTTTAGGTCGCCTTAAGCGTCTTTCAGTTGACCTAACTTGCAAGTGTAGACATACCCTTTGAGTCTCCTCTCATAAGGCAGGTTTTCCATTCTATGGATCATCCTTGTAGCCCTTCTCTGCACCTGTTCCAGTTTGAATTCATCTTTCTTAAACATGGGGGACCAGAACTGCATGCAGTATTCTAGATGAGATCTCGCCAATGCCTTATATAATGGTAATAACACTTCCTTTTCTCTACTGGAAGAACCTCTTCCGATACATCCTAGGTCCGCATTAGCTTTTTTGATGGCCACATCACATTGGCAGCTCATAGTCATCCTGTGATCAACCAGTACACCTGGGTCCTTCTCTTACTCCATCACTTCCAACTGGTGCGCCCTCAGCATGTGGCATAGCCTGACTGGAGTTTCACTCAAGTTAGCCAACGCAATTGGTGGGTGGTAGGATGACAGGAATAGTGGTTAAAAAGGTGGGGGGAAGGAAATCAAGAAGTGGTGCATAAGCAGGACATTAAACAATTTATCGGCCCATGCTCTTGCCTTCCATGGCTTGTGTTGGTAGGACCAGTCTAGTGAACATCATTGTAGGGTGGTATGGAGGGGAATCTGGCACAAAGGCAGGTCAGTGACCAAGAATGACACAGCTATAGTTCAGTCTGAGCTAAGTGTGTGTATGTGTAAGGAGGAGAGAAATCAATAGTGAATTTAGAGTGTGGGAACTGGTGCTGGATTGAATTCTGTTGATTCCCACAGGTTTGGCCCCAAGAGCAGCAGGAGGAATCAGAAGTCCGCTAGGCAGGTAAATTGGCAGGCTGAGCTATTGAGGCTGTCCTGCAAACACGCTGCAGGTGGAGGCTGCTCCAGATTCAGACTCCATCAGGTGAGGAGTTATCCAAGCCCTGCTCTACAGTGACACAGCTCTAGCTCTGCCTCTCAGGTGTCCCACGCAGCTGGACATCCTTTAAACAATGTGGGCCTGATTCTGCTCTGCACGCAGCCGAGACTCCAGGGCTGCTCCAGGCAATATCTTTGTTTTCAGGTATTTCCAGCCTGCGTAGGGAGAGGTTTTGTGTGCAGTTAGAATGGCCAGAACAGCAGCTCTGGGGACAGATCTAGAACAGGAGCAATGCAGGCATTGGCAGGCAAGGTACCTCCATGTCACGTTCCCTCTGACACCCCATCCTCACCCAGGAGAACCCTGCCTCCCCAAGAGGTAGACAGGGGGTGCTGACAAGTCCTGGGAATCAGACTAAGAAAACAGGACAAGAACATTCTGCCCTCCATCCCTCAGATCTTGCTGGGTGCAGTTTACCCAGGTGTGATGCCATCCACAGTGGGGCAACCCAGGGTTCCAGGTCAGCTCATTGGTCTCACGCTGTCCTTATTCTGGTCTTTGATCTCAGCTCCGTCATCTTCTCCAAATGATGCCGATTCCAGTGGCACTGTGTGGCCGGGACAGGGCAGTGCTTTGGGTCAGCTCAGCTCACAACTGTGAAGGGCAAAGGGTGGAGAGGGGGGATGCGACAAGCTTCTTTCCACATAGGAGGCAGGCAATCAGAGAGGAGGAAGAGGAATTGTTTGGGGTAATGCAAAGGGGTGTAAGAAAAGGAAATTAAGGGGAACCTAGGCAAAGCATCGGGCCGTACTTCTCAATTGCAACATCCAGTAGCCGGGGAGAGGATTTGTCCAACAGAAGGGACAGAAGCCTGGTCTCTTGGATCACTACAGGACAAAGCCCTAGGGAATATCCTGTAGGGAGTAGGCTGGCTACTGGCAGCAGGATGGACTTAGCTGACCCTACAGTCCATTCCCAGCTGTCATTTGAATGATTCCATGATCTCAGACAGCTCCAGCTAGGACACTGCCATCACGCTTTCACACGGCCCTGTGCTTCAGAAATAGTCTGATAGCTAAGGGGTGTCCAATTCATTCAGGAATGATTTCACTTTTAGTTAGGAGGTGTGGTGTCCTTTTAGGACTCCTCATGCCCCTCCATTCACAGCAGAATACCCAGGGGCGCCCAGGGAAGTTGGCACCGCGATCAAGGGTAGACTCCAACCCTTCTGCAGTAACCAAACTCCTAGTTACTATTAGGGGTTATTGAGTACCTTACTGATACCTTCAGTACAACTCAGTGGAAAAGTACAACCCCTCCAACTGGGAAATTTCTGCCCTTTATGTCTCTTCCATTCCCATCCTCCTCTCTCTCACACACACACACACACACACACTCCTCCTCCCCTCCAAGTTTCTTCTCTCTTCCCTCCAGCAGTTGCCAGTTCCCACTCCCTTCCCATCTGCTAATGCAAAGGTCATGGCCTAACCCTCCAATGAAATCAATAGGGCCTGGCCGTTCACACCTGCTCAAGCCATCATTTCAAGCTGGCCTCAGACTCAGGAAGGCAAAACTGAGTCTGTTCACATTTTCCTTCAAGAAGCTAGAAATATTCAGTTAAAAAAAAAAAAAGCAAGCTGAGAGTCTGCACTGTCTGAGTACTTCCTTCTAGCCACATAAATGCATCAAGCAGAATGAATGTTTGACACACCTGAACCAGTCTTCCTCTTTCCCTCCCCTGATAGGGAGGTGGGTGCTATTCCCATTTCACAGATGGGAAAACTGAGGTAGGGTGCTGTGGATAAGGTGGTCTGGACTCTGGCTGAAATGGTGCAGATCCTGGCTGAATGACAGGGGTCAAGGGCACCCTTGCTCCTCCCAGAGATGGCAGCTGGAAGCTACTGAAGGACATAGAGACAAAGCAAAGGAGAGACAAGGAGTTTTACTGGCCTTCTTCCAGAAAGAATATTTTCTGTCTTTTCTAGCTGCATTAAACATGGAAGAGGCTGCACTGCTGAGCCCTGGATTTGTCTCCAGCCTTTCGGAGCCACTCCCCACCCCGACTCCACACCTCATCTATGCACTGCAGTACCCTTCCCTCCAGCGGTTGTACAAACAGGGAAAAGCGCCTGCGGTCGGCCAAGCTGTCAGCATGCTACCAAGCAACAGATGAGGAGCAGGGTCTTTGTCTGCTGGAGGGAAGCAGTAAAACAGCTTATGGTGATGAGGAAACACCTCCCATTGCTCTGTAGGGCCCCCCTGCCAGCCATATCAGGAAACACAATGGGAACCAAACTTCCTCAAAGCGAGGGAGTGAAAAGGGTTAGCAGGGATCCCCGGACATGCCCCTTTATAGGTGCAAGAGCGGCATCTACCAGTGTCTCACTGCTACACACATCAGGATAAACAGGCAGGCTGGCCCAGTGGCTAAGGCACTACCTGGGTTCAAATCCCTGCCCTGCCACAGACTGCGTGTGACCCTGAGCAGGACTGCTAGTGGTTCTGTCTTAAAATGGGGGTGATAGCACAGCCTCAGCTCGTGAGCGTAGGTGCATTAGAGTACAAGGTGCCTAGAGATGGGGGCCAGATCCATCCCTGAGGGTGAAATGGGAGTGAATTGTTGGCACTTGCACTGTTTAGCCTTTGGACAGCAGAGTCCTGTGGCACTTTTAAAGACTAACAGATTTATATATCGCATGAGCTTTCGTTCTCCCACGAAAGCTCATGCGATATATAAACCTGTTAGTCTTTAAAAGTGCCACAGGACTCTGTTGTCTTTCTACAATAGACTAACACGGCTACCCCTTTGGAATCTGTTTAGCCTTTAGCATAACATAGTCTCAGTCATCTAAGGCAGGTTGGCAAAGTTTTGAGGAGAGGAAGGTTGTTTTTAGGGGGGAAGGCATGGAACAAGGGGCACAAATATGGCTGGAGAAGGGGAACCACGGCCATAAAGGAGAGGGTGCACACATTAGCAGCATGATGCGAGGGCTAGCTTGCCCTTAGATCCAGCCCCAACTGGTGACTAGTTGGCTGCCTACCAGCGGACCCAATAGTAGCTGGAAGAGTGGCTACACCCCCTAAAAGCCAGCAAGAGCTCAGTTAGAGGGAGAACTTCAAGGCATGAGGCAGATTCCAAGGAGAACCTCCTGGCTGGATAGTGCCCTTGCATGCTCCGGCCAGGTCGATCTCCTGGCGTTGTGCCCCTTGCGGGAACCATCCCATGCACTCTGCCAACATTGGCATGGTGCCAGGACCCACCCCCACCACTTCCTGGGGCTGGTAGAGGGCAGCTGGCAGCCCATCGCCTGGTTTGGCCTTTGAGTGGATCATGGCTCCTCAGGAACAGGACGACATCAGCAGGTTTGGCCCAGAGTGTTTCTTGTGAGAGCTGGTACCAGGCCCTGCTACAGAAAGGCTGTAAGAAAGCTCAAGGGAAGGGCTAGAAAAGAAGCAAAAGCTGGGAGATCTCGCCAGATAGGGCTGATTATTCCCCCCACACCCACCCCCAGGGCACCCAGCGACCCAGCAGGGTCTGTGAACAGCTCTGTAACTAGGCACACTCATATCCCCTTTCCTCCCCCAGACCCCTCTTGCAGGGCTGGCCCAACCATATAGGTAAACTAGGCAGTCGCCCAGGGCAGTGGTTTTCCAACTTTTTTTCTCGGGACCCAGTTGAAAAAAATCATTTATGCCCACGACCCAAGAATGACATTTTGGAGCAATGCATGCCAGTCTTTTGGTAGTGGCAGCAGGGGGTGCCATGATCCAGTGCGTGAGGGTCTGCGACCCAGTACTGTATCCCGACCCTGAGTGTGAAAACTGCTGGTCTACAGCACCAGGCTTTAAGGGGCACCAAATTAGATGGAAGAGAATTTTTACATGTTATCTCTTATAACATGCGGAGGAGGGGGCACCAAAAACCCTTGGGCTGGCCTTGCCTTCTTGCATCGCTGCGGTACCCAAATGCTGCCAGAGGTTGGGGTGGTTAAAGCACACCTTGCACCAGTCCAACTTTCCCAGCAATCATGAGACAGCAACTCCCAGGCATTCGCCACAGGCAGTGGCTTTGGCTGGCCTTGCAGTCTGACGTCACTGCTTGCTCCTCTAATGCCGGCATGAGCTGCAGAGGGAGGGAAGCTGGTGAGTCTAGCTGCTCTCCTGTGCAAGGGGCAGGGTCTCAGGATGCAGGGTCGCAGCACAGGAGACCAGAACAGATTTTACCTATGTTCAGCAGACTGCACCCTACGCGCCAGAACTGCAGTCAGATCTGGTAGGAGGCTGACAAGCGTTGGTGCCCATGGTGAATTTCATAGACTAAAGCTATGTGACTGTCTAGTCTGACCTGGCCAGAGGATTTCAGTCACTGATTCCTGTGGCAAGCTGCGCGCCAGGACTATCTTCCCCCAGACACCGATCGATAACATCCTGGTGATTCATCACACGTATTTCTATGACTCCATCACTGGAGTATCGGAGCACAGCACAACTGTTCGCATATGTATCCTCACACCACCAGGCAGTGCTCTTACATCAGTCGCACAGGTAGCAAACTGCAGCTCAGAGCGGCTAAGGAGTTTACCAATCTCACACGGGGTATATGGAAGAGCAGAGAATTACACCTAAGTCCCCCATGGCCCAGCACAGCACCCTAATCATTAGACCAGCCTTCTAGAGCAAAAGTGAGATGCAAAACCAGAGTTCTTGTTAACCGATCGCCACTTCATTAACCTATCCTCAGAGCCATTCTCCCTCCACAGACTGCCAGTGATGGAGAAGTCCTCGCAACCCTTGATGAATCATTTCAACAGTTAATAATCGTTTCTGCATCTTATGGCCAGTTATCTATCAAGGAAAAGTAAAGATTCTCTAACTTATTTAGAGATCAAAACTGCCTATACTTGGTCCACTGTCCCCTGGTTCCAGTACTTTCAAGTCAGGCGTCAGTTTCTCAACTCTCCTGCTTAGTACAGAAAGCTAACTTTAATGGAAGCTATGGCATCTGGTCAATTAGGAAACAAACAAGTTTATATCAGTCCTTGCAGATACAGGACACCCTGGGAAAATGATGTGGATGGACAAATTTACCTAAGAGGAATGGTATTTGATCTAGGGTAAAAAGGACTGGCAACCCCATTCTAAAACACAATAAAACCATTTCCTTAAGATAGTTTCAAATGTGGCATGTTTTAGGATTAAATAATGGTCCGTAGCCATAACAGACTTCAGAGTTCCCTTATTAAGCTTTATTCAGCATGTCTGGCAAGGACTTCCAGCAGACACACAGGTTTTCCTGAGTACTTAACAACCCGCCCATTTATCACTATGGAAACCCCAATGGCCCCAGTAACCTGAGACACCACAAAATGGTCCCTTGAAGTCAAATTAAAAAAAGAGAGACTGAATGGGGATAAATGTTGGTAAAGTCATGCTGAGGGGGAAGCCTGTATGCCTCTATGGTGGACATGTCCAGGCAGAAAGCATTGGGATTCAATCTGCAACCAAATGGCACAAATTGCTGGATCTTATTACCAAAACATCCTTCAGTGATCCTCTTGGGGCTTCCTAGTAAGGATGGCCATACAAGAGAAGTGAAGAATTTATCACTCATCTGAAAGAGAGAGAGCGCCCAATTATACAGGAAAGGTTAAAAAAAATAGGGGGACGTTATGGAAAAATTAACGTCATTTGCGTACCAAGCAAAATAGACAGAGGACAGGTAGATACTCAGATATTCAGTAACCTTTTATTTAGTACTCAAACAAAGTACTTTAACCTGCCAAAGAACCAGTACACTTGTCCAATTTGGGGAGTGGTGGGGATGATTAACATTTGATAGACCAATCTGTTCTGTTAAACAGAGATTTCAGCTTCATAAAATCACTAGCAACTACCCAGGAGTTGTAATGGTGCTCAGTGTACTATGGTTGCATCCTGTTAAATGGAAAGATCTTTGACCATATTTGTGCATAAAATCTCTCTTTAAAACAAAAACTATTATAATGATTGTTTGGTTTCTGATATTGACATGACGGATTTGTAAACTTGTTAAAACTTCCTAAATAAATACATGGTTTTAAAAAACTTGCACCTTATTTCCCCTCCGAATGCGTCTAACTGAAGCTTGCAGCCACTGGATCTTGTTATACCTTTGTCTGCTAGACTGCAGAGCCTATTATGAAATATTTCTTCCCCACGTAGGTGCTTAAACTGATCAAACCACGCTTTAACCTTCTCTTTGTTAAACTAAAGAGACTCCAGGAACTCAGTCAGTAGAAATCAGGTTTTCTAGTCCTTTAATCTTTCTCCTGGCTTCTTCTTGACCCATCTCCAATTAATCAACATCCTCCTTGAGTTGTTGACACCAAGACAGGACACAGGCCTCCCACAGCAGTCACATCAGTGTCAAATACAGAGGGAATAATCCATCTAACTCCTACCCCAGATTGCACGGTTTACTCAGGCAAATGATCTCATTAGCCTTTTTGGACACAGCATGGCACTGGGAGGTCACCATCAGATGATTATCCACCACAACCCAAATCTTTCTCATTAGCAGGGCCCAAACAGGCATCCCGCTCCGAGCACATCCAACTATGCATGTTCCCCTGGCCTCACCAAAGAGTTCTAGGAAGCTCAGAGCTGAGTCTGACATCATATAGCCAACCAAACACCTAGGTAAAGGTGCGATCCAGTTAACCCATACAGTACTATGGGCTCCAACATGCATTCCAACAGAAAAGAGCTTCCCCCTCTCCTGACCCCAGTGCTGGTGCTCTCTCACAAGCCAAGAGCTATTGAAGGATTTTTCTTAAAGCCCCAGCTCCCAGAGCCATGTGACAATGAAAGAATCTCAGCTGTCATTTAAAAACATTTCTAGGCCTTGCGGTCATTTGAACAAAATTCACACGCTCCCCTAAGTGCTCAATAATGAGAGAAAGCAAATTTGAAGCATCCCGGTTGTTATTTTTAATGATCTCATGCTTTGGGAGGATTCTGCCTTAGGATTTTTCACCAACCGGGATATGCAGGATCCATTCATGATGCCACATCCATATGAAGCTCCAAGTCCATCATCTCTCCACCACAGCCTTCTCTCTACCAATACCCACTGCCAGCCAGTCCCCGCTTGTAGGTTCCCCACAGGCCAGGTGGAAAATTTGTAAGACAGACTGCATAAGAAGCTCTGGGAGGGTTTCCAGGAGTAGGTCAGGGTGGGCTGTGGAACTCTAGAGTTTTTCTCTTCTGCCCTGCTTCCCTATTAGCCATTCACCCACTCTCCCTCCCCCACCCCACACCCAGATCCCTACAAAGATCTGGTTTCATTGGAACATTAGTTCCTAAGGAACAAGCTAGGATTAAATTAGTGAATGAGCATTGTGAAGTTAGATCACACACCAAAGAGCTGAGAGTTCAATTCCCGACCCCATCTAATTTGCTACATGACTTTCAGGAAAGCTATTTAAAACCAGACTCACAGGGGCATTGTGAGGTTTGCAAAATGACTTTGTTATAACATGTGGCGCTTCTTTCTCCCTAGAAGTGCAAACTCCCACTGCCAGCCAAGGCGAAATGCTACAAAAAATTAAACCCAGTGATGAAGCACATCTGCTTCATACAAGCAGCAAGGCAGAAGATGGGTCATCCAAGAGCAGAAACCAAAGCACATTTCATGTACTTTCTGAATAAGGATCCTACCATGAAAGCCAATCCCACAAATTGAGTCACTGGGGGGAATGTAACTTTGTGGACGGTGACTGAACTAAAATACTAGGCCTATATTTTCAAAGCCAGCTATTAATTTTAGATGCCCACATTAAGACTCCCACCCCTTTCCCCCAAGGAGAGCAACTTTGAGAAAGATTCAGCTCTTCGGAAAAGAGCCATCCACAAGGTGTCTCAATTGGGTTAAAGTATAATTTGACGGGCCCCAGAACCCTCCTAATCTCTGGGCCCCCTTCACGCATGTGTGGACCCCAGCCCAGGTAGGCATTTGCAACCACTTCTCAGTACCATATGCATCGGTTATCACTCCATAAAAATATTTATAATTTTATATGGCAGTTATGTCTATAGCAATTATTGTCACAAATTAGCAAACACTGCATAACACAATAAGTATTGTGATTTTTATATTCCCGATATGCACATTTCACTTCATTAAATGCAATGCCAAACTTTTAGGTCACTCACCAAATTCCACTGACAGCTCTGTAGTGAAACATGGTGGGTCAAGCGCTTCAACAGCACTGCTTAGATGTTTTTTCTGAGTCTGGCAACAATCTAGCATTCATATAGCACACTAAGGACTGGTAAATTTGCTTGCCAGCAATCACAGACATGTTTACACATACACCTTTAAAGCAACCTGCAGCAATCGCCTCACAAGCCTCTTGGCAGAACTCTGAATCACACTCTCTGCGAGCTATAAACACCTGAACTTGTCAACTTATCAACTTACTTGCTGTAGATAATGTTACATCAGATTCTTGCTATGCCAAGGATAGGCCTGTAAGTTCCTCCACAGCATCAAGCATGAGATCCAAGTTTTTAAAAACTTTTTAACAACAAAAGTTTTTATCTTTTCCTTCTAGTGAGAAATCTGTTGATTTTTTCAAGAAGTGGCTATGGAAGGCTGCAAATGACCGCCAAAAAGCTCATACAATGCGGCAGCTAATGGCAACCCAACGTATATTAAGTACGCATCCAATTCTATTAAGCTGGACTTCCAGACCACTTGCACATTCAAGCACTTCAGTGACTGACTGTACAGAGCATACATTAAATCCACGAATGATTTAAAGTGATTAACTTCACCACAGTATTTGATATCATCAGCCACGGCCAATTCCAACCTGTGATTAAAATAATGCCAACTTATCAAAAGTGGAAATTGTGTCTTTAATTTTGTAGCAACACCAGCCTTACTGCCTAACATGACAGAGGCTCCATCTACACCTAAACCAATCCAATTATCTTTGGGAAATTCCTCCATGAACCCATGTGCTGTCAAACACTGCAGCAAAGCTAATACTACCCCATCAGCATCATTGCTACCTACTTCAACCAGATCAAGAAAAAATGTAACAGGACCAACGTTTGCAACCCGTACGCCATTTGCCAATAAGAGATGAGCAGTACCAAACGACTTACTTTAACCACTGCGTCAGAGATAAAGGACACCATGATTCAAACGTGACACATTCTAATGAAGGCAGCTGAATTATATCAGGGGTGAATCTGGCCCAATATCTCCATATCACAAAACTGTCACACGACATGACACAATTCAACACAATTACTAACAGTATGTGTGTGGCAGTGGGGGAATCAGAGCCAGTACACCTAACTGGTGCTATTAATGCTAAAGGTGTTATTTTTGTGGCAGTTTTATATTCTTGTAGCTCTGCCTTTTGTTTACAACAAGCAAAAACTGTTCACCTTTTTTCCCCTCTCTTCTAAGCAACAAATACAGGTCCTGATCTTCAGTCACACTGAAGTCAAAGGAAGTTTTGTCCCTGGGTTCAGTGAGCAAATTTTGGCTATAAGGCTTATAAACTGTGGAGTGGTAGGAAAGGCTGGGGTACCCTGGCAGGGGAGTGTAGCAGGGTTCGGGTGGCAACGGAGAAATGGCTGGGGAGCTTGAGAGCACAGGGCAGAGGTGGGGTGGGGTGCCAGAGGGGTTTGGGCAGCACTGGCACTATGTGGCGGGGCGCCAGGTGGCAGATAACACCAGGGATGCCCTGTGGGGGTGTCCCCCAATGGGGCCCCTCTGCTGCACCCCCCATTGGTCCCCCACCCCCAAGCCACCCGGGCCCCTTCCCTGCCTGCCCACTGATTCCCCTAGCCTCTTGTTCCCCCTGGGCCCCTTCCCCACTCCTTTCGACCCTCCCCCCTCACCAGCTCCCCGACCCCCCAGACCTCTTCCCCAATCCTCTTGACCCCACCCCCCTGGCCCCTTCCCCGCCTATCCGCTGGCCCCCCGACCCCCCTGGGCCCCTTCCCCTCCCTCCTTACCTGGCCAGAGCTGCAGGGGTGACCTTGGCCAGGCTGCTCCCACCCTGAACACGCTCTGTCTGAGCATGCTCAGGGTGGGAGATTTGAAAAAGCTCCAGCCTGGCCACTGCTCCCAGGCGTCCTTCAGGCCAGATTCTGACCCATGGGCCACGCCCACAGGTTGGACAAGCGCTGGATCCTGCGCCCTGCTCTTCTGGTGTTCCGCTCGATTTTTCTTGTTTTCTGGGCTCCGGAACACTGGCCAGTCAAATTTGTGGGCATTCCGGCGTACTTTAACCATTCCGAAAATCAACTCTTTGGGAACCAAATCTCAGGTTCCTAGGACCCATGTTAAAGAAGTTTAAAAAGCACTGACTGCCCATGGATTTCAGCTAGAGAAATGAATTAGGCAGGCTTAAGTTTTATTCTCTGGTAGGGATCAGAGCGGGCCTTTGTGCTGCCCCAGTTGTAGAGTCTTAAAAGTTAATTGAGTTTCCATCACCTTCTTGCCTGTCATTGATCAATACGGATGTCCCGACCAACTGGCTTTCTGACAGAGATGGGATCATTGATCTCCCTGGCAGCAGAGGCGATTGACAGAATGCGGCTTATTGCATGAAGCCCTAGGGTCAGTCTCCCCAACACATTCTTGCAGGTTAATAACTTATTAGCATGGCTTCCTGGAACTGCCCTCATCTATGGGCTTTGTGTACCACTTAAGGAAAAGCTGCCTCAGGCATCTGAGCCAGATTTCCAAAGCATAACATGCAATGCCAGCACTGGGATTCACAAGCACAGTGGCTCTAGGGCCTGGCTCAAGCCCCATTGAGTTCAACAGTGACTTCAGTACACTCTGGATCAAGCCTTTAGAACCGTACTCTCACCCCTTTCTAGTGGCTGCTCCTAGCAACCACAAAATCTGCTGCTCAAGGCTCCTTCTTTTCAATTGGGAACAGCTTCTGCTTTTGGCCCTGAAAAGACCCAGGTTCAGTCCTTATTGGGCATAAACCCGCTCACACCAGGCCTCGCCTGGCAGCAGGACCACATGAAGTCGCTTGACCTAGACTCCCAATGTCTAGCTTTTCATGTGCATTTTGCGCTGTGAATCGAACTGCTCCCAGAGGTGAGGAGTTTGGAACATGGCAGTCGGGCCTGAATTTAGCACCCTCCCTCCCCGCCACTTCCTAGAGAGCATCTTCTACATTTACTCAAAACAAATCAAAGCACAAGTCTCATCAGTTCCCAGTGGGAGCTGCAGCATGCTCGGCACTTGCAAAGCTGACCATAAACCCACTGAAAGGAAGTTCGACTCCAGTTGGAGCAGTGGGGCTCAACACTGCATGAAAACAAGCCCCTGGGTGCTGGCAGTTGGGCTCCCAGACTGGAATCACCTATGGAGCCTCAGTTGTGCCATGGAGGCACCAGAGCATAGACACTTTGGAAAAAACTCTTCTGTCATTGACTTAGCTAATCCACCTCTCCAGGAAGAAGCAGAAAAGTTCTTCCCTCACCCTCGCTGCATCTACACTGAGGATTAGGTTGACCTAAGTACATCACACAGGTCACGAGTTAAAAAAAAACAACAAATCAACAAAACAGCCTAACGTTGCTAGGTTGATCTCATTATTAGACAACCTTTATATTAACTTTGCTTTGTCTGTCTGTATGTATTCCCTGTGCTTTCCCACCTTTCTCCAGCAGATGGCAGAATGTTTATAGGTTTTAATGGCAACTTGCATCCAACACAAAGCCTGCCAGATATCTGGACCTGTAGTACAGGGGTCCAGTCAGGAGCCTACGGACCCCATCACTGGTTTAAATCCCACCTGGGATTGAAAAGCTGATGTTCATAGATTTTGATCTGATCTATTTTTAGTCTTGATTGAAAAATAATATAAAAAAAACCAAATTTTGTAGAAGAGAAGACCTTAAAACCAATGCACTAAAACGGAAAAAAACAAGAACAGAAGTAATTCAGCTTGGTCAGCCTTCTTGTGTGAGGCATTTTAAGCACCATGAATGCATTTGTTTGCAAAAGATCAGCTGGCCAGTGTAACATGTACAGTGGCCACTCAACCTTTTGCAAACAAATGCATTCACGGTATTTAAAATGCCTCGTACAAGAAGTCTGACCAATCTGAATTACTTCTGTACTTGCTTTGTCCCTTTTAGTGCACTGGTTTTAAGGATGCCTGTTTTAAAAAACGTGGGGTTTTATTTTATTTTATTATTTATTTATTTTTTTTAAGTAAAATCCAGGCCTTAGGGACCACCCTTGAAAACCTTAGGGCTAGAGAACCTGGATTCGATTCTTGATGGGCCCACGGGGCCTGTGAAGATGTAACCAGGAATCAGTGCTTTGAGCTTTGGGATTGTTCAGATCTGGACCCAAGCTTAGAGGCTCTGGGTCCTCCTCCCAATTAGGGCAGCAGATGGCATTAGCGTGGCCATTCCCAGATGGCTACAGAGCTTCTCCAAAGAGCAAATGCTGAGCTGTTTTGCTGATGCTGAAAAGTCAATCCCCGGAAGGATCTATGGGGATTTACAACTTAGATGAATTAAACAGCATTAGACGCCTTTGAAAAATCAGAAGTGGTGGAAAGAGTTTGATGCCTCAGAGAGCATGGGCATGGCCGCCTCCATGTGCAATTCACTGATTCAGATGCTTCCTGTGATCCCCTGCAGTGGCCCCAGCAGGGAGTCAGGGTTCTAGGAACAAAATTCACCTGCAAAAGGAGAAAGAAAACATAGCCTGAGCTGCGTGGGAAGGACGGGTGTTTAGAGTCACGAGGAAGAAGAAGCTGTCCCGGCCGTAGCTGTACGGTCCTGGTGTCGGGCAGATGCTGAACTCACCACAAAGTTGGGTGCTCAGAGCTGGGGACCCAGGATGCTTTCAGAACAGCCCATGCTTAAGCAAAACCTAGTAGGAGAGGAGTCCTGGGGGCAAGTTCAGCAGGGCTCCACAGTCCTTGCATTGGGAGAGTGAGGGTCTCTGCACACCCATCCTAGCACCCCCACAGAAAAGACAGGCTGTTCAGCCCATGCAATGCTCAGATACAGGGGGACTTGCTAGAGGCCAGTGCTGTTAAGGTGGAAATCTTGTACCCCTGACCCAGCTCCCCAATAGGCCAGCTCCATCAGAGTTATGCAGCCAATGGTTTTCCTGCACACAGCTGCCCCCACACCTCCTTAATGGGGTTCCCCAGCATAGAAGGGATTCTGAGTGGTGCTTCAGGCTGTTCTCCCTTTTCAATGTATTCCCCACTAGGTGGCACATCCCTATGGCCCACCCCCTACACTTGCAAGGACCCCAACAGGGCTGTTTGCAAGCTGGGAAGCAGGCAGCTAAGTCCCCATTTCCCATTGCCTGGAGCCAGTTCAAACAAATAGTTCCCAGGCACGTGCCTCAACATAACCCCATTTGAAGCACTGTTAAGAGAATCTCCATTAGCTGTTAGCAGTATAGGGCTCATGACACAGAGTTCAACAGCTCTGGTTTTACCAGAGGGCAGTGGCATGGATGTACACGTACATGTACACCTTCCACTCTGTGTCAGGCATGGAGTCCACTTGTTATTGACCTATGACGGACCATCAGGCTGCGTGAACAGAGATTCCATTCCCAGGGTGCACTGCAAGAAAAGCAACAAAGCCTGAGCTGGGAAAGAGATAGAAGGAAACAGACCGATGGAGGGCTGAATTCTATGATGATATCTCACCTTGAATTTCACATCCTAGCCATTCCAGAGTTAATACTGTCAATCCTCCAGAGAACAAGATAATTTAATAACAAGAGAACCCAGCTACAATGAATGAGGAGGAAACAACAGAAAAATGCCTGAAAAATTAATGTCTGAAAGGTTTCTCATTCAAAGGAAAATTCCAGCATTTGAAACAAATATGGTGCTCTCAAATCACTTTACAATGGCAATCAAGTCTCATCCCTATTTTACATACAAAGAAACTGAGGCACAAGGAGGGTCAGAGTTCAGGACTCTTCCATGGAGGAACCATTGTCATGAAAGCATCAACATTTAAATGACTCCAGCCATCTTTAGTGTCACCACCATCTTCTCTGGTAAGCGTGTAAGAGGTGCATCGGCTAAAATGGATTGAATTCCTGGTTCTTTGGGATTTCAACTGTAATCCACTTTAACAGAGAAGGAGCAATTGTCCTCCTCCAGTGGTTGGATCAGAGAAAGAGGTATGTTTTTCAACATGTACTGAGGCATCTTGAAGGGGTTAGATCAGGGGCCGGCAACCTTTGCCGACCCCTCCTCCTCGACCCTCAGCTGGTGCCGACAACCTGTTCAAGGAAAGAAGCCACCTGGAGCGGCTTCTCTCAGCAGTGTTCCTGGGGACCCCTGTCCCCAGGCACACCACGGAAAGAAGTTGCCTGGAGTCACTCCATTTGATGGTGGTACACCACAGAGAGGAGCCGCTCTGGGCAGCTTCTTTACACGGTATGCCTGGGGCATGGACATGGCAGGGACCTCCGCACTGCAGCCGCCCCTGAAAGAAGCCACTTGGAGTGTCTTGGTGGCAGGAGTGGCAATTTCTGTGATGCCACAGGGGATGCCGAGTGCCGCTCTGAATGGGCTCGTGTGCCACTGCTGGCACGCGTGCCGGGGGTTGCCTACCCCTGGGCTAGATACATATTGATATTTTTTTAATGGAGCTTGATTTTGTTAGCTTTCTAGGCAGAACCTGGGGACAGAAGAGACCCAGATGAAAGAGGGGGAGATATAGGCCTGGTCTATACTCCTCAGGGCACGTCTACCTTACAAGCTCAACAGTGGCTCAGCTGAAAAGTCATGGGTACGCCCACTGTAGTGTAGACACTTGCTACAATGACGGCAGAGGTGTTTTCCATCACTGTAACAAATCCACCTCTGCTCGACGGTCTAGAGCAATGTAGCTCAGTTGACGGGTTTTAAATGTTGTCCTGCCTTTACCAAATGTGTATCAGCACAGTTGTGGGGGTCAAGGGGGAGGGGAAAAAGAAGAAACCAAACCAGAAACCACTGGTGACATCGCTATGCCATCAAGACTGCCATTATAGACCCAGCTGTGACAGCAGAACAGGGCTTCGGTTGGTGTACCCAACATCGGGCAGGAAGCTGTTGTTTCTACACTGTCAACATACACTGGGGTCTATGGCCACGTAGGCTCTGTAGTGTAGACAGTCCTAGACTGACAGGAACAAGGATATCAGGTCCGTTTAGCCCCATAACCTGTCTGGCCAGTAGTAGATGTGTCAGAGCAAAGTGTGAGCAGTCCCATTAGGCCAGATTTTCCACAGGAAGCTCCCACTGAGAATGGCCTATCCACGGGAGCTCTCCCTTACCACCCCCTCTGGCAGTCAGTGGTTGGCTTGTACACTGAAGGTGGGCATCTGTTACAAATCTGTGCCCTCCCTCTTCTAACAAACCACCTCCTGTCTAAAAAGCAAGGCTAGAGAAAACCTAGACAAGGGGAGCATAAGAAGCAAGCTAATTCGATTCTCTGATCTCTGCTGTCTGGGAGAGCAAAGGGAAAATGGGAAATTACCTGCAAAAATAATGACATTTCACTTCGCCCACACATCAGGGACATTACTCAAGTCAAACCCAAAGAGCTCTTATTGTGCTGTCTAACCATGCCCCCTAGGCGCTGGTGGGAGGGAAGAGACTCAAAGCCCACCCAATGGAAATGGCTAAGCTTTGGGATTAAAAAAAGCTTTAGCTATTCTGAAACAGCTGCCCCAACTCCACTTGCAATGGCCAGATCCCAAATGCCCCGCTCAGGGCTCTGCAGACAGAAATAGTGAGTCACTGAACTTTTGGCATTGACTTTGTGCTGTCCAGCTCTCATTCAGGCCATGCGGATATGCTGCTGGAGGGTGCAGCTGATTGCTTTAGAACTAATGGCATTAGGCAGTGATGAGGACAGACATCGACTTTTTGCTGCCCAGTCTCTCAGAAAGTTCACGGCAATCTCCTCTGCATGAGCCCAGCGTTAACCTGGAAGGTGGCTGCTTGAATATCTACGTAGCTCTAGCTAGAGATTGCAAGTCATTTTACAAAGGTGACCAGTGCAATTACCTCCATTTTATACATGGGGAAACTGAGGCACGGGGGAGGGTGCCCTTGTGCATGTCCTGTCCCAACAGGCTAGCAGCAGAGATGAGAACAAAACCCAGGTCTCCCACTTTCCAACCCAGCACTCTTTCCATTAGGTCATGCAGCATTTCACTTGGGTGCCTTCCCCTGCCAGCCCTGCTGCGAGCAGAGTTCACTGGGCTTTGTACACCTTGCCATTCACAGAGACAGATGGGTTGGATGGATGCTCTGGGCCTCTGTCTCCTCTCACTCGCACCCGCACAACTCCACTGGTCAAATCTAGCGAGGGGAGAACCAGGCTCTCTGTCAGTGCTACCGCTGGGTCGCGTCAAGCCCAGGTGACAATGTTAGGGGCTTACCTGGAGAATGCACGCCACTGCAAGATCTGCCATCCTAAGTCATCACTGGGGGCTGACTCTGCACTTTCAGGTGCTGAAGGCACAAGTCCCTGCCACAGGCGCTAAAGGAGCAAGTCCTCTAGGTGGTAGCAGTTGTAGGCTAGTCTCCTCCACCAGTTAATAGAGGGGAATACGTAACACACTAGAGAGGAACGCAGGAATTTGAATTCAAATTCTGAGCTCCCCCACCCCCCCCTGTAAGGAGCTCCCTCTTCCCTCCTCCTGCCCTAGCCCCAAGCTTGATCCTCCCCTGGCTCCCAGGATGGTGCCAGGAGCAGCTTGCTTACCCCAGGCCCAAGGAGTTCTGCCTGTGCCCCTGCTTGCTAGTTGCTTGGGGTTTGGGTGGAGGAAAAGTAGTTGGTGATTTGCTGCATCCTGCAAAATTGAAGCAATGGGAAAGACTGCAAGAGGGAGGAACTGTTCTACACAGAATATGGAAAGAGGAGGTAGGGAGCCAGAAAATCTTCCAACTACAAGTCTCTTCCATCTTGGGGGGGGGGGGGGGGGGAAAAACTGACTCTTCCTGCATCATAGATGTATTAAAGTAACACCTCAAGGTCCCTCAGATCAGAGCGCCATTGTGTTAGGGGCTGTACAAATGTGTCAATATACTTCCCGCTGTTGTGAGGATTTATCTGAGAAGGGGATTCGGCAATGTTGAGATGAATGGTATTCTAGAAAGAGAGAGTATTATGCACATTGTAAGACTCCCAACATCCCACACCTATGAAAACTTTTGTCCAGACTCACATGGGGGAGAATTGATCCAAGTCACTATGCACCATTGAATAATTCTACACTTTTCTCCAGTACTTTCAACCCAAGCACCTTACAAACAAGCACTGAAGAGTTATCACCTATTTTCCAGAGGGGAGAGGTGACTGGCACGTCAATTAGGAGATCAGTAGCATAGTTGGGACAAGAACTCACCTCTCCCAGTTCATAGTCTGACTCCTGCTTCTACTTGCAAGACCATTCTCCTCCTTTAGAGGGCTGGAAATGCACAAACGTTATACTTCCTGGACACTACAGTAAAAATAAGTGATGGCCACAGAAACACTACCCTATATTGGCAACCTACGGGCTGCTACATCGACCTACATCCCTCCAGCTTTCATCTAAGACACATCACATGATCTATTGTCTACAGCCAAGCCCTAAGATACAGTCACATTTGTTCCAGTCCCTCAGACAAAGACAGACACCTTCAGGATCTCTATCAAGTGTTCTTAAAACTACAATATCCACCTGTGGAAGTGAGGAAACAGATTGACAGAGCCAGATCGGTATCTAGAAGTCAACTACTACAGGACAAGTCCAAAAAGGAAAACAACAGAATGCCCCTGCTCACCACCTATAGCCCCAAATCAGAGCTCTACAGCACATCATCAAGGATCTATTTGCCTATACTGCAAGATGACCCCTCAGTCTCTCAAGCCTTGGGAGGTAGGCCATTCCTCACTTACAGACAGCCTTCCAAACATAAGCAGAAATATTCAACAGCAACTACACACCACACAACAGAAACACTAAAGCAGGAATCTATCCCCGCAACAAACCCCGTTGCCAACTCTGCCTGCATATCTACTCAAGTGACACCATCATAGAACCTAACCAAATCAGCCACTCCATCAGAGGTTCATTTACCTGCACATCCACCAATGTGATATATACTATCATGTGCCAACAATGCCCCTCTGCCTTATGCATTGACCAAATTGAACTGTCTCGGCACAAAAGAATAAATAGACACAAATCAGATATCAAGAACGGTAACATTAAAAAAACCAGTTGAAGAACACTTCAACCTCCCTGGACATTATGTGAAAGACACGACAGTTACAGGACTTAAAAACTTAAAATACCAGACTTCAACTTGAAACTGCAGAGCTGGAATTCATATGCAAATTTGACACCATCAGAGTAGGTCTGAATAGGAACTTGGAATGGCTAACTCAATTTTCCCCTCTTCTAACAGTCTCACTTTCTTATCTATTGTTCCACACTGTTTGAATCAAAACAACTTCTTTGGTTTGCTGAAAAAGATTGAACTGACCTTGTGACTTACCCTTCCCTGCATACATACACACATGCACAAACACACTACAGTTTCCATTTCATGCATCTGATGAAGTGGGATTATAGCCATGAAAGCGCATGTGATAAATAAGTGTGTTGGTCTTTAAAAGTGCACAGGACTCCTTGTTTGTTTTGCTGAAACAGACTAACACAGCCACCCCTCTGCAATTTAACTAGGTCTCTTTCAGACAGAATCATCCTTTCCCCATCTCTGTGCAGCCTTTGGTTTGCCCAAAACAAAATGGTCCATCGGAATTTCTATGAGTTTGATCCACAGCCAGGGGACCCTCAGTGGAAACGGAGTTCTTGCTGAGTAATATTTTGGTTTGAGCTGAAAACCAAATTATTCTTCTTCTACTAAAACTAGCAAACGAAAGGATATTCAACAGGTAATTTGAAAAAAATTCATCATGCCAGGGGAAAAAAAAAAAAAAAAAAAAAAAAAAAAAAAAAAGAGATTCTACAATGTGGGTATGCTCCCTGTGCTATTGCTTCTGCCCTGCTTCACATCCCTATACCAGGTAATAAACACAAACGGACTCCATGCTTGTAAAACTAAACTTGCATTGTTAGAAAAGCTATTTACAGAGATGTACCGACTGCAGGGCACAGTCCAGCCTTGTGCATACAGACATCTTCCCCAAACTCCTCTCTCCCCAGCACCCCTCCAAGTTCCACGAAGGTTGCTACCGTCCACCTCCACCTGAATGTATTACAAAGACTCGGTCTCAGGACAAGATTCCTAATGCCATTGGATCCAGAAAGTATTATGGGATACTACTGAGGAATCATGGGATTTAATGGGGTGGGGAGGGGAAGAGTTTGATTTCTTCTCCCACAATTCCCCCAGAAAGCTTTCACAAAGTCACCCACAATGCACCGCTGTTCAGAGTAGAGCTAGGAACTCATATAATACCCCCAAACATACAGTTAGTCAAAAAATGCTGATAATTCCCCTCCTCCCCCACACACAATTTAAGACATCAGAATAATTTGCATCCTGCAGGTTCCAAAAAGGGAGCTTTCAGATTCTTAATGAAAAAAATGTTTGGTTTTTTTTAAATCCTCCTTTTTGTGCACTTTACCCCATTTTTTCTTTTCCTATTTTGCTTAGGAAAAATCATAGAATCATAGGGTTGGAAGGGACCTCACGAGGTCATCTAGTCCAACCCCCTGCTAAAAAGCAGGACCACTCCCCCTAAATTACCCCAGCCAGGGTTTTGTCTAACCGAGCCTTAAAAATCTCCGAAGATGGAGATTCTACCACCTCCCTAGATAGCCCATTCCAATGCTTCACCACCCTCCTAGTGAGAAAGTTTTTCCTAATATCCAACCTTGACCTCCCCAGCTGTAATTTGAAACCATTGCTCCTTGTTCTGTCCTCTGTTACCCTCGAGAACAGCCTAGCTCCCTCCTCTTTGGAGCACCCCTTCAAGTAGTTGAAGGTTGCTATCAAATCTCCCCTCAGTCTTCTCTTCTGTACACTAAATAAGCCTAGTTCCTTCAGTCTCTCCTCATAAGTCATGTGCCCCAGCCCCCTAATCATTTTTGTTGCCCTCCACTGGACTCTTTCTAATTTGTCCACATCCTTTCTGTAGTGGGGAGCCCAAAACTGGACACAGTATTCCAGATGCGGCTTGACCAGTGTCAAATAGAGGGGAATTATCAAATCCCTCGATCTGCTGGCAATACTCCTACTGATGCAGCCTAATATGCCATTGGCCTTTTTGGCAACAAGGGCACACTGTTGGCTCATATTCATCTTCCCGTCCACCATAACCTCCAGGTCCTTTTCTACAGCACTGCTACTTAGCTGATCGGTCCCCAGCCTGTAGCAGTGCATGGGATTTTTCCGTCCTAAGTGCAGGACTTTGCACTTGTCTTTGTTGAACCTCATGAGGTTTCTTTCAGCCCAGTGTTCCAATTTGTCCAAGTCTCCCTGGATCCTGTCCCTGCCCTCCAGAGTATCTACCATTCCCCCCCCAACTTGGTGTCATCCGCAAACTTACTAAGCAGGCAGTCTATTCCATCATCAAGATCATTAATGAAGATGTTGAATAGAACCGGCCCCAGGACCGACCCCTGGGGCACTCCACTCATTACCGGTTGCCAACCAGACATCGAGCCATTGATTCCTACCCACTGAGCCCGTTGAGCTAACCAGTTTTCGATCCACCTTACGGTCCACTCATCCAACCCATACTTCCTTAACTTGCCGATGAGATTGCTGTGGGAAACCGTATCAAAATCCTTGCTAAAGTCAAGGTATACCACATCAATGGCTCTTCCCGAATCCACAAACCCAGTCACCTCATCATAGAAGGAAATCAGGTTGGTCAGACATGATTTGCCCTTGGTGAATCCATGTTGACTATTCCTGATCACTCTATTTTCCTCCAAGTGTTTCAGGATGGATTCCTTGAGGACCCGCTCCATGATTTTCCCAGGGATTGAGGTGAGACTGACCAGTCTGTAGTTCCCCAGATCCTCCTTTTTCCCTTTCTTAAAGATAGGTACTATATTTGCCTTTTTCCAATATCTGAGCAACTCCAAAATTTCAGGGAATGTTTTGGGCATCAGTGGCCAGAACTCTATTGAATTTGGAGAAAATTGGAACACCAAAAGGAGGGAATGGGGACCAGGTGGAGCCCTGGCTATCAGATTAGCAGAGCCCCAGCTTCAAGAACCCTAGCAATTATCTGAAGATCAAACAGCTGGGTGATGGCAGCAATTAACACATCCAGGCATAACAATACCTCCCTCATCTCTGTCTGCCAGTGGAGTTTAACATGCTGGCATGCTAAACACTTCTCTCCCAGATGAAGAGAAGAGCAGGGGATGCGGAATGGCGGGAAGAGGGGAGTGGGACAGGCACACAGCCTGGCATGAAGGGGGAAATTGAGGACATTGGAGGGGCCAAAGTGGGGAAGGGAGCAGGCAGAACCCCTGATGATGGAATTTGGGGACCCTGGTGTGGGGGGGAAAGGGGCCACCCAGTGTCCCTAGCCTGTTAAGGAAGGGGGAAATGAGGTTGCACACAAAGCCAAAGCCATAGGGGAAATGGGAGATCCCAGTAAGAACCCTGGCATGCGGGCAGATTGAGGCAATTGCAGGGAGTTCTTGTAACAGAGAAAGTGGGAGGGTAGCACCTAGAGAGTGTGTGAAGGGGTGCCAGGAGACCTAGCGGGTCCACCAAGATTGGCCTGCCCAAGCTGTGAAGTTGGTGACCCCCCCCCCACCCTGTATTGATCGCTTCCTTCATCCATCTGCTCCTTCCATACAGTCCTTGGTGCGTGGCTCAGGGGAGACAGGGGAAACAGCACCTGGTGAAGATAAACCACAGCCTGTGGCTTCCCTCTTGCTGCCTGGGCCAAGCCTGCTGGCTGTGATGAGAGTTAGTGAGCCAGGGAAGCCAGTAAGTAGCTAATGTGTATCTAGCCTAAACACACACCCGGATATTAAACTCCATCCCGGACAAAAGACCAATGTGGGTTTAATTTACAAAGCTTTGCTCCCTTTATCAGCTGTGCCCGCAGCGGTAATGAGTTTAATTTTTCCCGTAAGAGCTGGACAGGGTTGGTGGGTGCAGTAAGAAGGGAGGAACTGACAGCAGTGGAGACCCTTATAGGAGAGAGGTTGAACATAATGGAGAACGAGTCCTTTGCTCATCCCAGCCCTGGAGGGTGCCGGTGGAAGACAAAAAAAAACCTGTCAAGTCTCTTCTCTGGTGTCTGTGATCCCTTTTTGTCTGATAACACCCAGTTCTTCAGGTGAGCCAGGGTTTAGCTCCAAGAAAGAAAGAGCAGCTTGGACCTGATACAAATAAATAACCCAGAGCGTATTCCGGGCACTGCCACCAAAGGCTGTGTGGTCGAGCAGGTTGGCTGTGGGAGAAGCAGTCAGAATGCCCCAGTTCTAGTCCACCGCCTTGTGTGAGACCCATCACCACCTCCATTTCCCCATTTGTAAAGTGTACCCTAAAGGTGTGACTACATCACAGCCGCTAGAGCAGCATAGCTTTGGCACTCTGGGGCCATAGTGTAGACGCTTCCTACAGCGAGAGAAGAGATTTTCCAACAGTGTAGTTAAACTGTCTCTCCCAGAGGTGATGGAAGCTCGAGCTTGATGGAAGAATTCTCCCGGAGATCTAGCCGCGTCTACACCGGGGTTTAGGGCCGCCTAACTAGTTAACACAGAGCAGGACATTTTTCACCGGGGTTGAGGTATAGACACCTCAGGTCTCTTTGGCTATGTCCACACTAGAAAAGTTAATAAGGTCGACTTTAAGTCAACATAATACGGTCGACTTTAAGTTGACTTAAAGTCGACCTTATTAAGTCGACTTAACAACTTTTCTAGCGTAGACATAGCCGCTTGTCGACCTTATGAAGTAGACTTAACGCTTTAACAATTTAATAAGGTCGACTTAGGCGCTAATCCCCGACCACACTGCCTTTAAGTCGATTTAAGGAGTCGACTTAAGGCTTAAGTCAACCTAAAATGAGGTGTTATTAAGTCGACTTACGGAAATGCTCAAGTCGACTTAATAAAAGTCCAGTGTGGATGCGGCTTTGTTTAGGTCGACTTAAGCCTCCTTAAGTCAACCTAAGTTGCCAGCGTAGGCACACCTTTTGTGACTCTGCCACTGGTTTTCAGGGGGAACTCGGCCAAGTCACATCACCACCTTGTAACTTGTAAAATGGGGATCCCTTCCTTTGCAATCCAGAGCTGAAAAGAACTAAGTATTATCACCACAGAGGGAGTCCAGTGATGAACTGGGGGTGATTTCTGTGCAGATGAGGAAGAGGACACCCCTCTTCACTCCCCTCCAGCTTATTTTGCTTCTGACGATGTCGATAAATCCTGAAATTAACCAGGTCTCTCCTGGGATATTTATATCTGCCAGACACTTGTGAGGCCCATGCAGAGATAATGGCATTACCTCCAGGGCCTTGGGTGGCTGGGAGCTGTGGGGGGCAGGGTAGGGGCCCTGGGCTGGCTGAAGTCTTATTTTCTGTCTTCATCTAGTGCCCTAGGGATCCGGTCAGATCCTCCTCCACCCAGCCTGTCTTCCCTGGGCAAGGTGACAAGGAGCTAGCTATTCCCTGTTGCAATAGTCGTTACGCTGGAGGAAGAAGGAGGAGCAGGGGCATATCTGCAGGGGGCAATGTGGTGCATTGGTTAAAGTGGGCTACTAGAAGTCCTAAGTCCCTTGGCTCTGCTACTGACTTGCTGCATGACCCTTGGGGCCTCATTTTGCCAGTCTATAAAAGGGGGAGAGATTAAGAGATTGCAGCACAGGCAGGTGGCAGAATGGTCAATATAGCCAAGGAATCTATTAGCCCACACTCCTCTCCAGTGATGAGAAGGGAACTCTGAGGCCTGACCCCCAGTCCTTTGCTTTAACCACTAGACCACACTCCCTCCCCGAGACAACCTTGGAAACACAAGCAGCCCTGTCTCCCTGTCTCTTAGTTCTTCCAACAGCCAGTGTAGAGCAGAGTCCTGCTCTACCCATCAGACCCAATGAGGACACTCAAAACCTAGTGGACTTAGACAGGCACTTCTCCCCTGAAATGGGAAGACAGAGACCCATGGCCTTGAACTACTGGTGTCAGCACAGGTTTCCTGCTGGAGGGGGGAAAAAATGACTGCACAGCGAAACAGCAGGGATTAGGGATGGTTAGTGGGGGCAGGGGGCGGATGGTCACGAGGCAGAGTGTGACAAAGGTTGTCTTGTCTCATTTTTTATCCCCCAGCCTCTTCTGGGCCTCGGCAACCACCTCCGCTTGTAGTAGACAGAGTTCTCTATATCTGGCAGATAGTGTGATGAATTCTATAGAGCCATCATTCTCCTGCACTAACTAACAGCTGTGGAGTGACGGGACCCCAAATCCTGTGCATCTCTTCTTGCTGGGGCCTGGAAGGACTGGATAGATCCCAGACCCCGCCTTGCTGCCGTCATAACCCGGCCTTGTGTGGGAAACTGCATTGGAGGCTGTGGGCTGTGACAAGCCAGACGAGCCGCGAGATGAAAGCTGCTGATCCTCCAGAGAAGGCTCCCTGGTTAATTTCCCCTAATTATGTCTGACATTTTCCCATCACTTGGTGAATTTGATTGTACACGAGAGAGCAAAGGCAAGCCACGCGCCAGGATCCTGCCAAGACTGGGCTGGCTCTGATCTCACTCGCGCTGGCTTTACACCAGTAACTGCACTGACGTTTCTGGGATTTACACCAGCCTGAGTCAGATCGAACCAGGCCTCTTGGCTTCAGGTGGAGTCACCCCTGATTTACAGCAATGTGAGATCAGAATCTGTCCCCCTGCCAACTACAGAGAAAGAGAGAAGGGTAGAAGGAGAGAGAGAGGAACTGATCAAAAGGTACAACAAGGTCGCTTGGATAGGGGCCAAGAGGAACCAGGGCTTCACTGCCACCTCTAAAAAGCATCTAACACTTCTTTTCTCCACATCACAGTCCAATGAAACAGCTATTACAATAAAAAAAAGTTCCTGCCCCAAAAGAAAGACAGGAGACAACAGATGGAGACAGGCCAATGAGGAAGCACAAGGAAATGAAGGGCTGATTTAGGGTTAATACAAAATTACAATGGCTACTTCCAGCACAGCGGTAAATAGCTCTAGAGCAGAGTCTTTCCTCATGGGTTTTTGCACCCTCAATGGAACACATTGTTGGCTCTTTCTAGCACAGGAATTAACCAAAATGGGATGTAGATTAGGAATCAAAGTGGATGCTTTCAAGGGAAGACCAATGTTTCAGTAAGACTGGAAAAACAATAGAGTATACTATCCCTGTGCTCCGCCCATAATCCATGCTCCTCCACCTTTGAGTCCCAAAACGAGACCGTAGAGTTTGCAGATCTCCATAGAATGATTGCCTCTCCTTTTTGGGGGGGGGACTCTAATCAGAAGTGAAAGTTGTCAATCTTGACCTTTAGGTTCTTTAGGTTTCAGGGCCAACATTCTGTTGATTTGAATGGGAGCAGGCCACATCCGTCAGAATCATTATTTCATGCAGTCTGCAGGCTCAGGAAGACATCACTGCACACTTCAAGGGTTTCTTTGTGACCAGAATTTCCAGAGACTTACTGTTTGAATTAAAAGCTCAAATTCTGGAGCGTTAAGGAGCAGACTGTGGGGCAAATATGACACCTGCGTCTCACTTAGATGGTGAGAGCCAGTGGTAAAAAACATTGCTTCTGATGAAAGAAATTGTATCTGTCTTGTGTTTCTGCATGAGATAGATAAATATCCAGTGCTGCTCTCTCTTGCCTCTTTTCCCTCAGTGGGCAAGTAGGAGTGAATGAAAACCAACAAGGTTCTCACATCAGAGTCCCTGGTCTGCAGCAGGACTAGAGAGCAGAACAAGGGGAAAGAAAAAAAATGAAATAGACATAGTCGGCCATATGTACAGAGAGTTCTCAGTGATTTCAGTGGGAATTCCATGCCTGGCTCTATTGCAGATCTGATCTGAGGAAAAAGGGAGAGCGAGAGGCAGAGAATGGATGAGCTGTTGGTGGGGATGGGGAGAAAAAGAGATGGTGGAAAAGAAAGAAAGAGAAAGCTTCCAAAGAGTACAAAGGGTTTTTACCAATGGATTAATAGGTTGTCATGACAACAGATGTTCCATTTCAAGTAATTATTAGTGAATAACAAAACAACAATGAGAGATAAAAGGCCAGTGAGATGGGGGGGGGGGGTTGTTAGCAGCTAAAACAGTCTCTGAATTCAGCCCGGCTGTTTTAGAAAAAACAGGGAAGGATAGCAACAGCTGAAACATCCTCAGGTGCACAGTGTCATCCACTCAGAGATGTGCTTGTGTTAAACTGGCATATCGTGGGGTGTGGTGGAGGCAGATTGCTGAATGAGTCTTTACTCCTGTTAGCCCTGCAGAACTAATGCCACCACTAATTCTAGCCAGCGCACTGCAATCCCATCATTCCCTAAGGGCTTGATCCAAAAGACACTGAAGTCAGTAGAATAAACAAGGAGTCCTGGGGCACTTTCAAAGACTAACAAATTTATTTATTGCATGAGCTTTTGTGGGAGAAAATCCCACTTCATGAAGAAGTGGGATTTTCTCCCACGAAAGCTCGTGCAACAAATACATTTGTTAGTCTTTGAAAGTGCCACAGGACTCCTCGTCTGTTTTGCTGACCTACACCAACAGGCTACCCCTTTGCAACTTGAAGTCAGTAGGTGTCTTTCCATTGTCTTCAGCGGGCTTGGGCTGAGGCGGGACATTCTGTTTGCAAAGCCCTTATGGACAGCCATATGAGAACCTGAGATGGCTTCATGCACAGCGGAGGCGGCAGGTAGAAAATCATTGTTTTATTTGTAAACTGAGCAAACCTGAGCTGGGACAGCTGATAAACATGGTAGCCCCAGGAGAGAAGCCATTTTTACTGGATGACAGCACTGCATTTTGGAGGTGATGGTCTGCCCCTGGATTCATCAGCTAGAGTGAGAATCCAAGGAAATCTCAGTTTTCGAGAGGCCCCATCTTCACACACAGAGAAAGCCCTGTTCACCCATAACAGGACATCTAGCTAAGTACAAGTGAGCATCTGTTCTTTTGCCAGCAGATCCTTGAACTAGGGTTAGACTAGACTCCAGTAAGGGCCATGGAGACTTCATTCTTGCCATAGATTTCATGTCAGAAGGCACCCAGATGCTATGGTGATGGTAGCAGAATAATAGCCTATGCCCTGGTCTGCACTTAAAAGTCATACTGCGCAATGTGACTAACGCTCATAAGTTTGTCATGAATCTCCTGATAATTATTGATTTTCTTAGAACCCCAGCTCCTGAGTCAAGGGATATGTGATTATTTCAGCCTTCACTCAAAGAAAAAGTAAGTTACTGACCCTCATGACTGTGGAGAAAGCTTCAAAATGTGTTCCCTGTGCACCCTGATGACTCAAAAAGCAGAAGGCAAATAAAAAAAAATCTTACATACTCTCATTCTTTTAAAGCCAATTTCTGAAGGCTTGGTGAGCCTGAGTTAGGATTTTTGATCACATGAGGCTGACAATACTGCACGGTGTGACAAATCTCCTCCTAAACCTTGATGCATCCAGGCTTCCTTCTAGTGGAAGGTCAGGAAACTGCATCACCCCTGCATGTTCTTCCTCATTCTAGGGTGATTGAAGGTGCCACAGCCTTACTAAGATGGCTGCTTTCTGCTGGCTTCCACTCCTATCTTGTTTCTTGTAAGCCTTTGCTTCTTTGCTGGGGGTCTTGTCCCTCTGGTGGATGGCCAGTGGAGATGGGGGCCAGTCCCACCCTTGACTCCGGGCCCCAACCCAGCAACCCTACAAGCCACAGCCTCACACTGTTGCTTCAGGAAACCAACTAGTTTCCCAATCCCTGGGTTACTTCCCTGTACCCACTTGACGTAATGTCCAGACTCCGCTCAAACAGGGGCCTTTCCTGGCCTCCTTGCCCTGGGTGTTCCCGGTCTCTGACAGCCCCACTGGGTGTGGTTGTGCCCAATTAAATCTTCCCCTTCTGCCAGAGTCTTTTTTCCCCTCAAGCCTCGAGGCCTGGGAAAGGTCCTTTGCTCCCTTCAGGCAGGAGTATTTCCTCCCCCCAGTCTTTGCACCTGTAGGGTTCTCCCTGGCCAGTGTTCTTCTCCTTCTAGATCCGTCTGCCTTCTAATCCCATCTTGCTCCTCTCACATACTCTGGTAGCTCTCCTCACTCTCACTCCAGCCACATCATTCTCATGAGGGGAGGCTTTTAATAAGTCCAGGGTGAGGTCTTTATTAGCTCCAGATGTGTTAATTAACCTGGCATAACCCCCTGCTCAGCTGCCAGAGGAAAGGGGACTCGCCGAGCCTGGGGCTGATAAATGGCTTTCTAGAACTCTTTGGCAGCCGTCCAGTCTGATCCTGTCACAACGGGTATAGCTATGCCTATGATTTGGTGGCCACAGCGGTGTGTCTGTCAGTGTATCTTATGTCTTCGCACCCCCAACTGACAAAATGCTAGTGTAGACATAGCCATATCATCTCCTTGTGGGTTGGATTAAACCTCTTTTAAACTGGTGTGGTCTCCCCTTCATTGAAGACACCTGTAAGAGACAGCTTAGAGTCCCACCTAAGACAAGGTGGGAGCCCCATAGAGAATTTGACCACATGGGCAGAGGCCTCCACAGGGTCATGAGGGTATGAGTGGAGATGGCAAAGCAAGACAGACAAATGGACACAGCCTGAGCAAGCAGCTGGGAGTACAAGCCTGGGAAAAGTCTAGGGCCATGTCTATACAACGGCAGCACAGATAACGCACTGCCCATGCGTCACTGTCACACATGGTTCTGCATATGCTTCCTATGTCAACTTACAGGGGTTTTCTGTCGATATCGTTAATCCACCATGCCGAGAGCCAGTAGCTAGGTTGACGGAAGAATTCTTCTGTTGTCCTAAGCACATCAACACCCAGGGAGTCAGGGGGTCACATGGGATGTATGTTTTTTCACAACTCTGGGTGATGTAGCAAAGTCAAGCTAATTTTTGGAGAGTGGCGACTGAAAGAGTTTCTTGTTCTGGCAGCAAGGACATGGGTTTCCTGTTGTTTAGTTCCTCCTGCATGCAGCAAACAGGACCTTGTCCATTCTCTGAAAGTCCAGCAGACTAAATCAAAGGTGCCAGACTCCATCATCCTTTTCTCCTCCCAGCAGAAGCAGAAACAAACCAAAAGGTCCCACATTTTGACTAGCTGCTCAGATTAACAATATGTCCCTCCCAAATAGTGTTAGCGCTAGAAATCAGAGAGAGCTAAATAAAGGCAGAGATGTGGGCTACAATGATAAACAGGAAGGGGAAAGAGAGGAAGAGATAGGTAATGAAAGGCAAGAGTTGAGACAAACAGGGTGGGGAGAGAGAAAGTGCACTGTGCAGTTTGAGGAGACACGAGGGAATTGAAACTCTCTGGCTCCAGGACACAAAACTCACACAAGGGTTTGGCTGAGAGCACACAAGGACAGACAGGCCTGTTACTAAATATCTGTGTCGTGACTAGCATTGCTGTCTCTTTTCACATGCCCTCTCCCACGGATGCGGTAACCCCGGCCAGAGCAGCGTCCCAGCAAGGAGGGCCTAGTGCGGGCAGGGCTGCGAGTGCTTACAAGCTGACAGTGAGTGGAATTCTGCCCCCTCCAAACTCACACACTTAGGAGCAGCTGAGTGCGGAGAAGTCTGGGGAAGTGGAGCAGAACACCAGATCAGGACACCTTGCTACCAGCTGCAAACTCTCCAGCCAGGCCTTGTCTCTAGAAAGGGCAGAGGGACAGGGAGCCAGAGAAGGAAGAGAGAGGATGCACAATCAGCTGCAGAGATAGGAAAGAGCTTTCCAAAAGTTCAGTGGCCCTGTGACCCACAAGGGAGGTGACTTCCTGAGTCAAGCTACTGGAAGCATTTCCCAGAGAGGTCGTGAAAGGATGACAGGCTGAGAAAGAGAAGGGTGAAACAGAACTGGATTGCCCCTGAGCCCAGCTATCTAATCCCAATCACAGCCCTGATAATTTTAGGTATCAGAGTAGTGCCAAGAGGCAGAGCTGAGCAGGAATCGGTTTCCCCATCCCATGAGCAATTTCATGATTTTAAAAATTTCTACCATCCAAAATTCTCTGAAACCTAACAGGAAATAAGAAAGAATCACTGATCGTGTGGATTGGAATGTTTCATTTCAACCCTATTGAAAGGTTTCATTGTGACCTTTTAAAGGAAAAACTGTGCGCCTTAAATTGATTTAAATTTCTAACAAAACAAACCTCCATTCAAATTAACAAACAGAACTAATTTTGTTCAAAGAGTTTAGTGCTCCAAGCTCAAAATGCCGCTTCCCCCCCAATCCTTGAGAAAAAAAATTAACAGGAAATTCATTAAAACCAAGCCTTCCCAGCAAACAGGTTCACTTTCAGTGAATGGATGTTTCAGACGAAAAAACGTTTTGGCAGAAACTTCCCAGCCAGCTCACTCCAACAGAAGTGGGGCTCACTCCAACAGAAATGTTTCTTTCTCCAAAGATGGTCTTGGGCTTCTGGGACCACAACTCAGGAGCTGCTTCCATCTGCTGCACTACTAAACAAGCTGTGTCACCCTGGGCAAATTATTTAACCTCTCCGACGCCTCAGATTCCCCTCAGATTCCGTCTTTGACTTCCCATGTCAATGCAATGCTACCTTGATGGAGGCCTGACCTTGGCTGTGGTCTTTAGTAACAGAAAAAATAATAAGGAGTCTAGTGGTACTTTTAAAGACTAACAAATTTATTTACTGCATGAGAAAATCCCACTTTGTCAGACGATTGAAGATGGAGAAGTACAGATGAATGGGAGGAAAATAAATGCAGGGAAGAGTAAGACATAGGATCAGGTCAGACTGTTTCCACAAATCAATGCAGTTGTTTAGATTCAAACAGTGGAGAACAGCACAATAGAGGGAGGTGAGGGAAAAAGGAAAGCAAAATTACCTGTTGTAATGTTGTAATTACCTGCGGTAACAGACCGCTATAGTCACCTACATATCTCAAGCTTCTGTTCACGACACACCACTCGATCCATTGTCTACAGCCCAGCCCTAAGATATAACCGCTATTGCTCCGATCCCTCAGATAGAGATCCTGAAGGTGTCTATCAAGCATTTTTAAAACTACAACACCCACCTAGGGAAGTGAAGAAACAGATTGACAGAGCCAGACAGGTGCCCAGAAGTCACCTACTACAGGAGAGGCCCAAGAAAGAAAACAACAGAACGCCACTGGTCATCACCTACAACCAGGGGCGTTGCTGGATAGCAAAAAGATCCAGGGCTGTGGCCCCCAGCCCACTCCCTGCTAGCCCCCCCAGGCCACATCCCCAGACCCCACCCCCAGGCCAAGCCACTAGGCCCCTCCCCCAGTTCACAAACCCCCCTCCCCATGCTGGGTTGCAATACAACTCCTTCATACTCATCTGTATTAAGAACTCTAACAGAAGCAATCTTTCTTAAAAAGTCAGACCATGTCAAAAGGATGTGCCTCCCTGTCTGACAAGGCACAACATTCCCCATCTCCTCCAGGTTCCCAAGGCTGAATATCAGGAGCCAGGGAACTCAGCAAACAGAAGTGGGAAGGAGGGTGGTGGAGCAGGAGAGTGGGGAGAAGGGGAAGGGTGGCAGGGGAGCAGTGCAGCTGGATGGTGGGCACCAGGAAAGGCAGCACAGCAGCTGCATTTTCCCATGCTGTTCCAGCCCTGGGCCACACGCCTGAGCATGCCGCAAGGCAGGAAATTGAAAAAGGCTCTGGCCGGGTCCCAGTTTCCAGGTGCATACAAACCAGGTGGAGGAAGTTGGGGAATTCACAAGGCAAGCAGGTAGACTGCCTGGGGCTTCCAGTGTGGTGCCATGAGCGGTGTCACACCAAACTAGCAGATCCAGCCAGCCAGGCTGCCAGCCTGTGCCTCCCCTGCAAATAGCCAAAGAGAAGACAACAGAGTGAACGGAAGAAAAGGCAGAGAAGGCTGCTGCACTGTTCCCTACTCTCACCCCACAGCTCCTGCCAGGCTCCCAATCCCACTCCTGGGGAGAGGAAGCAGAAAGGACAACAGCCAAAACTGAGAAAGCCCGCTCTTATAGGAAAGGAAAGGCAGAGTCCAAACTAAAAATGCAGCATCATTGGGCTGACAGTAATGGGGACAGAACTGAGGGGACAGGGGTGGGGGGACAGTTTCTGTACCAGGGGCCAAAATCACCTTTTCCAGTACCTGTCAGAGAGAGGGCAACCCTAAATTGTCACATACTCACACCCTAGGATGGGCAGGGGGAACTCAAACATCAACTCCATTTCCTCCAGTCACCCGCCACCCCCTACTTAATTGCAAACAAACAAGAAAACCAAATTTCAAAGCACAGAATAAATTTTAGGTGCACAATATGGTGCTGGTCTGCAGATTTATCTTTATAAATAAGGCCAGCATTGGCACCCCCAGGTGGGGGATGATCCCTGGGCCACTCATCCCCCAACTGACCTCACTGCATGGGGAAGAGGGGCGATGCCCAGCCGGATTGATGGACCCAGGCCCAGAGGGGGTCCCTGGCTGGATGGGAGAGGTAACCTCACCTCACACTTGCCCCCTGGGCCAGGGGAAAGCGCCAAAGGGCTGTGAGCCCCAGCCCGCCCAGTCATATGTTGCATAGTGGGGTATAATCTGTATAACTTTGCTTTCCCTCCTGCCATGTAATTGTGTGGTGGTTTGATGAAAAATGTGCTATGCAAGCAAGGTTCCTTTCTGAATGCTCATAAACATGCTCTGCATTATTATGGTATCATGTTTCCTGCAGTATCACATGTCTGTGAATATAGATCAGTAGATCTGAAACATCCCAGGTATTTCATATGGCTCTAGGTGGAGTGTCTCTCTCTCCACATGAAAGCTGATGAGATTGGATACATGACAACAGATAATGTAAATAAAGAGAATCACCTAACAACAAGGAGAAAGGAACAAAGAATCTCAGAGAATCACACCTGGAAAAAGGGAGGGGATGGAAAGTTTGATAACAAGACACTTGGAAGTGTGAAAGAGCTGATTTCTGGGGTCTCTTATACCAGAGTTGACTTTTGCTTAAAGGTAATTGGTATGATGATCTGCAGTTGCAAAATGCTTACAGGGGCTAGTCTTTGCATTTGAAACTTTTACTTTAAGCCTGCATAAATAACAAGCATTAGTCCACTGTGGCTTTTTCAACACATGCCAAAATGGAAACACATAAAATAACATGATTTCTAGCAGGTAAAAATAAGCTTCACTCATGACCTTCCAATAGAAATCTCAAATCTTAAGATTTTTTCCCCAGGCCCTGGCATTTGCTCCCCTACCAGCCTGGGAAGTGGGAGAGAGGGGATTCCATTTGAAACCCATCTCCCCTCAGACTTGGGAAGGTGAAGATCCCTAAAAGGATCAAAGCTGAGGATGGGGGAGCTGTACTATGGCTTCAGGATGGGGGGCAGCTGATGGAGGTTGGGGGACTGAACTGATCCCTGAATTAAAGGGGTTTGGTTTGGGACAGAACTGAGGGGATAGGGTTAATTACTGGGCAGGAGGAGAGGGGGGCAGAGGTGGGGGGACAGGTCCTGTACCAAGGGCCAAAATCACCTTCCAGTACCTATGGGAGAGAGGGCAACCCTAAATTATTACATACTCACACCCTGGGATGGGCAGGGGGGAACTCAAAACACAAGAAAGTAGTTTAAAAACATAACTCCGTTTCCTCCAGTCACCCTCCGCCCCCTGCTTAATTAACAGCAAACAAACAAGAAAACCACATTTCAAAGCACAGAATAAATTTTAGGCACATCATATGGTCTGCAGAATTCATAAATAGGGTCATTATTGGCACTCCTGGCTGCAGGGTGATCCCCAGGCCACCCACCCTTCAAATGACCAGGTGGGGGGAAGGTGACCAGTCCCCATCTGTCACCCTGGAGAAGGAGGGGGGACAATCCCAAAACTACAATTTGCTGCTGCTCTGGCTGGTCACCAACCCATGGGGCAGGGGATGATCCCCAGCCTGCTCCCCAGACCCACTGGAGTGACCTGGGGATTGAGCCCCTGCTCCCAACACCCCCCCACCCACCACCACCTTCAGGTTCCTCCCTCCCCACACACACACAGTACTTACTGGTACTGTGTAGAAGAAGCTGCTCCTAAATAAAGCAGGGTGCAGAGGAGTCAGCTGCAGTGCTGCGTGGCTGAGCCAGTACAGCAGGGGAGAGAGAATTTAAAGTTCCCTCTTCTCTCCCTGTTAATGACAGAGCTACAGCTGCAGCAGGCTTGTTCCCAGCTTAGCTCCGCCTCCCCTGCAAACAGGCTGTCTGATCATGTGCCTGCTGGGGAAAATAGATGGGGGCTCAGGCTAATCTACCCGGGGCCGACGCCCGGTGAGCCCAAGGGCAACGATGCCTCTGCCTACAACCCCCAAGTTAGACTTCTACAGCGCATCAAGGATCTACAGCCTATTCAACAAGATGATCCCTCACTCTCTCAAGCCTTGGGAGACAGACCTCTTCTCACTTACAGACAGCCCCCCAACCTTAAACAGATACCCTCCAGCAACTACTGACCTAACAACAGAAACATTGTTTCTCTGCACAAAAGAATAAATGGATACAAATCTGACATCAGAAATCACAACATTCAAAAACCAATAGGGGAACATTTCAATCTTCCTGATCATTCCATTAATGCTCTGTTAATAGTCGTACTTAGGCAAATGGATTACAAATAAAAGCTTCAAAGAGAAACTGCAGAATTGGAATTCATATGCAGATTTGACACCAATCAACTTAGGGTTAAACAGGGAAATAGGGGCTACGTTTCCCCCCCTGTTATAACAGGCAATTCTGCATTCCTTTTTCCCTCACCTCCCTCTAATATGCTGTTGTCCACTGTTTGAATCTAACCAACTGCATTGATTTGCTGTACCAGTCTGACCTGATCCTATGACTTACACATCCCTACATTTATTTTCCTTCCATTCATCTGTACTTCTGCATCTTCAAGTGCCTAATCAAGTGAGATTTTCTCCCATGAAAGCTCATGTGAGAAATAAATTTGTTAGTCTTTAAAAGTGCCACCCTGCTGAACTAGACTAACATGGCTACCCCTTTGGAACGTGTCATACAAGAGAAAATAATGTTTACACACACCTATAGGGAGACAAAGTCTCTTTCCCAGCTGGCTAAGGAGAGTTGCCTACTACATCAGAGGACTGGACTCAATGATCTAGCAAGTTGCTTTCAGTCCTGTGCTGATATCGACCCCAGTTCTCCAGCTCCAACAGATTTCAGTGCTTCATGTACAACATTGATTCTCTGCTGCTGAGGGTTCATTCACTCCTGCGCCACGCAGATGCAAAGTGCTGTCACGCTGAGCTGGTTGTATTTGAAACCCACTTTGCACAGGCTGAAATGATGCCATGGGGAGCCAGGCAGCAGAGAATTTGGCCCCAGCTCTCTGAGCTGGATCTGTCCCAGCCCTCACTCTCTAACTAACATCAGTTCCAGTCCCACCTGCATGGTAAAAATTGATCCCCTCTGCAGTGCAGTCGACCACAAGTGAATCTGATGTCAGTCTTGCACTCCCAACTGATACTCCTGCCAACTGTCCTGTCTGGTTGGATTTCCCCAATTGAGACTGACCCCGGATTTAATGCTGATGCTACCTCCTTGACTTGTATCAACACCAATGCCAGCTCCCCTGACAAATCCTGGGTCGAAGTCACAATACTCAGCTCCAAGTGTCAACAATGCTTAGAGGGGTTCAAAGATGGAACTTCACTCTGAGGCCAAATTAATTCTTCCATTGATGTAATCTAATAGAGTGCATCTACACTTGTAAATTAAGTCGACTTAAGCTTGCTTAGGTCGACTTAATTTACTCTGCGTCTACACTAAACTTTCCTTAAGTCGACTTAAGAAAAATTAAGTTGACTTTATTAAACCTCATTTTAAGTCGACTTTCTGCTTAAGTCGACTTTAGAAAGTCGACTTAAGCCAGTGTAGACGACTTCGACTTAGGGGCCTCCAGGGCTTCCACACTGCCCTCCCTGCCAGGGTGGCTGGCACAGGGAGAGCCTGGCATGCCCCCCCACAGGGCAGGGCAGAGCCCTGCCCACCCTGCCCCTATGCCCTGCCAGGGTCCCTGTCCCCCTTTGCCTCATTGTACCAAGGTACAATGGGGCAAAGGCTGAGCCCCCTGGCACTTGGCAAGGGGTGCCCCCCCTGCCACCATGCACCTGTCCCAGGTCCACCTAGCTCCTAGAAGTCGACCTAGGCATCCAGTGTGGACGCTCTAGGTCGATTTTGTAGGGTCCCCTCAAAGTCAACTTAGCTAAGTCGACTTAAATTAACAAGTGTAGACATAGCCATATAGCTGTCTATCTACACCTCTACATATCTGTCTATCCATCCATGCCCCTACACACCCATCTATCTTATCCAATCTATCTAACCAGCCAGCCAGCCAGCCATCCCCTACACATCCATCCATCTAATCCAACAACAAATGGTAGATCTATCCTCTATGGACTTACCTAACGAATTTTTGAACCCAGTTATAGTTTTGGCCTTCCCATCCCCCAGCAACCAGTTCCACAGATTGACTGTGCATTGTGTGAAGAACCACTTCCTTATGTTTGCTCTACACCTTCCGCCTATTAATTTCATTGGGTGAACGCAGGTGTTGTGAAAGGGTAAATACTGCTTCCTTATTCACTGTCTCCACACAATTCATGATTTGTAGACCTCTATCATATCCCTCTGCCTTAGTTGTCCCTTTTCTAGAATGAACAATCCCAGTCTTTTTAATCTCTTCACATATGGAAACTAGGCATTTTTATTGCCCTTCTCTGTACTTTTTCCAATTCTAATACATCTTTTTGAGGTCGGGCAACCAGAACTGCATGCAGTATTCAAGATGTGGGCATAACATGGATTTATATAGTAGCATTATGATATTTTCTGCCTCATTATCTATCCCATCCCTAATGGCTCCTAACACTGTTAGCTTTTCTTTACTGTGGTTGCACATTGGGTAGATGTTTTCAGGTAACTATCTATGATGACGCCATGATTTCTTTCTTGAGTGGAAATGGCTCATTTAGATCCCATGATGATGTATGTATACTTGGTTTTATGTTTTACAGTGTGTATTTGCACTTCAGTGAATATCATCTGCCATTTTATTGCCCAGTTACCAGCATTGTGAGATCCCTTTGTAACACTTCTGAGCCATCTTGAGTAATTTTGTATCATCTGCAAACTTTGTCACCTGACTTTTTACCCCCTTTTCCAGATCATTTATGAATATGTTGAACAGCACTGGTCCCAGTACATATCCTTGGAAGACACTGCTATTTAACTCTCTTGACTGTGAAAACTGACCATCTATTGCTACCCTATGTTTCCTATATTGTACCCAGTTACTGACCAAGGAGAGGACCTTCCCTCTTCTCCCCTGACTGCTTACTTTGCTTAAGAGCCTTTGGTGAAAGACCTCGTCAAAGGCCTTCTGAAGGTCCAAGTACACTCCGTCAGGTGGATCACTCTTGTCCACATGCTTGCTGACAATCTTAAAAAATTCTAAAGTATTGGTGAGGCATGATTTCCCTTTGCAAAAGTCATGTTGACTCTTCCCTAGCATGTCGGCTGATAATTCTACTCTTTACTATAATTTCAAGTCAACCTATTTGACTGTTACTGAAATTAGGTTTACTGGCCTGTAATTGTCAGGATCAACTCTGGAGTTTTTAAAAAAAATAAGCTTTACATTAGCTATCCACCAGTCATCTGGTACAGAAGCTGATTTTAGTGATAGGTTACATACCAGTTAGTACCATTACAATGTCATAGAATCATAGGGTTGGAAGGGACCACATGAGATCATCTACTCCAACTCCCTGCTAAAAGAGGACCACTTTCGCTAAATCATCCCAGCCCCAGGGTATTGTCCAACCAGACCTTAAATATCAACAAAGACAGAGATTCCACCACCTCCCTAGGTAACCCTTCCAATGCTTCACCACCCTTCTAGTGAGAAAGTTTTTTCTAATATCCAACCTTGACCTCCACAGCTGCAACTTGAAACCATTGCTCCTTGTTCTGTCCTCTGTTACTACTGAGAACAGCCTAGCTCCCTCCTCTTTGGAGCACCCCTTCAAGTAGTTGAAGGTTGCTATCAAATCCCCCCTCAGTTTTCTCTTCTGCAGACTAAACAAGCCTAGTTCCTTCAGTCTCTCCTTGTATGTTATGTGCCCCAGCCCCCTAATCATTTTCGTTGCCCTCCACTGGACTCTTTCTAATTTGTCCATATCCTTTCTGTAGTGGGGAGCCCAAAACTGGACACAGTATTCCAGATGCTTACTCACCAGTGCCAAATACAGGGGAATAATCACATCCCTCGATCTGCTGGCAACACTCCTACTGATGCAGCCCAATATGCCATTGGCCTTTTTGGCAACAAGGGCACACTGTTGGCTCATACCCAACTTCCCATCCACCATAACCCCCAGGTCCTTTTCTACAGTGCTGCTACTTAGCCGATCGGTCCCCAGCCTATAGCAGTATATGGGATTTTTCCATCTTAAGTGCAGGACTTTGCACTTGTCCTTGATGAACCTCATGAGATTTCTTTTGGCCCAGTGCTCCAATTTGTCTAGGTCTCCCTGAATCCTGTCCCTGCCCTCCAGAATGTCTACCATTCCCCCTACCGTGGTGTCATCCGCGAACTTACTAAGCATGCAATCTATCCCATCATCCAGATCATTAATGAAGATGTTGAACAGAACCAGCCCCAGGACCGACCCCTGGGGCACTCCACTCATTACTGGTTGCCAACTAGACATCGAGCCATTGATTCCTACCCACCGAGCCCGTTGATCTAGCCAGTTTTCTATCCACCTTACGGTCCACTCATCCAATCCATACTTCCTTAACTTGCCGACGAGAATGCTGTGGGAAACCGTATCAAAAGCCTTGCTAAAGTCGAGGTATATCACATCGACGGCTCTTCCCGCATCCAGTAATCCAGTCATCTCATAGAAGGCAGTCAGGTTGGTCAGGCACGATTTGCCCTTGGTGAATCCATGTTGACTATTATTGAACACTCTATTTTCCTCCAATTCTTTCAGGATGGATTCTTTGAGGACCTGCTCCATGATTTTTCCATGAATTGAGGTGAGGCTGACTGATCTGTAGTTCCCTGGATCCTCCTTTTTCCCTTTTTTGAAGATAGGTACTATATTTGCCTTTTCCCAATCCTCCAGGACCTCCCTCGTTCACCACAAGTTTTCAAAGATAATGGCCAGCAGCTCTGCAATCACATCGGCCAACTCCCTCAGCACCCTCAGATGCAGTTCATCGGGCCCCATAGACTTGTGCATATCCAACTTCATTAAGTTGTCCCTAACCTGACCTTCCATCACCGAGGGCTGCTCTCCTTCTCTCCATTCAGCGTTACCCAGTGTAGTAGCCTGGGAGCTGACCTTCCCTGTGAAGACTGAAGTAAAAAAAGCATTGAGGACTTCAGCCTTTTCCACATCATCCACCACGAGGATGTCTGCCCCATTCAGCAAGGGACCTGCACCATCCCTGATCCTCTTCCTGTTACTGACATACTTGTAGAACCCCTTTCCGTTATCCTTCACATCTCTTGCTAGCTGCAACTGCAATTGCCCTTTGGCCTTTCTGATTTTATCCCTACAGTCCCAAGCAATATCTTTATACGCCTCCCTTGTCACCTGTCCAAGTTTCCACTTCTTGTAAGCTTCCCTTTTATGTTTCAGCTCCCTGCAGAGTTCTCTGCTAAGCCACGCTGGGCACCATCCACATTTGCTGTTCTTTCTGCACATTGGAATGTTATCTTCCTGTGCCTTTAACAGGGTTTCTTTAAAATACAGCCAGCTGTCTTGGACGCCTTTCCCCTTCAGATCAGCCTCCCAAGGGACCCTGCCCATCAGTTCCCTGAGGGAGCCAAAATCTGCTTTTCTGAAGTCCAGGGTATGTGTTCTGCTTCTTTCCTTTCTTCCTTTGATCAGAATCCTGAATTCTACCATTTCATGGTCACTGCTGCCCAGGTTGCCATTCAATTCTACTTCCCCGATCAATTCTTCTCTGTTTGTGAGCAGCAGGTAGAGAGGTGCAAGGCCCCTAGTTGGTTCCTCCAGCATTTGTACCAGGAAGTTGTCCTCCACACTCTCCAAAAACTTCCTGGATTGCCTGTACACTGCTGTATTGCCCACCCAGCAGATGTCAGGATAATTGAAATCCCCCATGACAACCAGGGCCTGCGACGATCTGGAAACTTTTGCTAGTTGTCCATAGAAGGCCTCATTCACCTCCTCCTTCTGGTCTGGCAGTATATAGCAGACACCCACCATGACATCCCCCTTGTTGTACTCCCCTCTAAACTTAACCCACAGACTTTCAACCATCTTGTTTCCACTTTCATAGTAGAGCTCCAAGCAGTCACACAGCTCTTTTACATAAAGTGCTACTCCTCCACCTCTTCTTCCCTGTCTGTCCTTCCTGAACAATTTATACCCGTCCATGGCAGTGCTCCAGTCATGCAAGTTATCCCACCACATCTCTGTTATTCCAATTACATCATAGGTCCTTGTCTGTGCCAGTACTACCAATTCTTCCTCCTTGTTTCCCAGGCTCCTCACATTTGTGTACAGGCACCTAAAATACTGGCCCAATTGCCCTACTTTCCCCTGTCAATTATCTCTCCTGATGCATCTTCCTCCTGGCTTTTTCTCCCGGTATCCTCCTTCCCCACACACCACAGGTATCAGGGCTTCAATAGAACACTTAAGACAATGATTTGATTCCCCCCCCTCCTCCGCCCCCAGTTTTGACTAGTGTCTCTTTTATCCCTGCTGTTACAGTCCTGGCACCCCCCAAGTTCCATCCCTTCCCTCAGGTCTCCCTCATTGTGACTTCCCTGTGGGCTTTGGTCATCTTCCCCCTTCAAACCTAGTTTAAAGCCCTCCTCACTAGGGCTATGTCTACACTTGAAAATTTAGGTCGACTTAGTGAGTCTACACCTAAATTTTAAGTCGACTTTGGGGGGAACTTACAAAGTCGATCTAGAGCGTCCACACTGGATGCCTAGGTCGACTTCTAGGGTAGGTCCATGGGGGCACCCCTTGCTCAGTGCCAGGGAGCTCAGCCTTTGCCCCATTGTACATAGGTACAATGGGGCAAAGGGGGACAGGGACCCTGGCAGGGCAGAGGGGCAGGGTGGGCAGGGCTCTGCCTTGCCCTGTGGGGGGGCATGCCAGGCTCCACCTGTGCCCCCCCCGGCAGGGGGGGCATTGGTATAGTCCTGGGGTAGCACTAAGTCGACTTAGGGCTACCCCACGTCTACACTGGCTTAAGTCGACTCTAGGAAGTCGACTTAAGTCTTAAGTCGAATTAAATTCAGGTTTAATAAAGTCGACTTAATTTTCATTAAGTCGACTTTATTTTCCTTAAGTCGACTTAAGCAAGCTGCTTAAGTTGACTTAAGGAAACTGTAGTGTAGACGCAGGGTAAATTAAGTCGACTTAAGCAAGCTTAAGTCGACTTAATTTACCAGTGTAGACGCAGCCTAGGTTAGCCAGTCTATGTCCAAATATGCTCTTCCCCTTCCTCGATAGGTGGAGTTCATCTCTGCCTAGCAGTCCTTCTTCCTGGAACAGCACGTCTGAGGTCTGAGTTCTTCAGCACTCTCGGTGATACCATCTGATCTTGGTGATATATTGCTGTTTAATTTATCGGTTTGTTCCAAAACCTCCTCTACCAAAACCTCAGTCTAGGCCAGTTCCTCAAACCTGTTATCTAACAAGAATGGGTCAGTGTGGAAATCTCCCTCACATTATACTTCTACACCTGACTTGCCACAATTTATGTTCTTTTCTATTTTCCTCAGTTGACTGACTTCCAGTTTTAAAGGGTATCTTTTTGTCTCAAAACAAACAAGGAGTCTGCTAGTACTTTTAAAAACTAACAAATTTATTTATTGCATGAGCTTGGGGATCTTCAAACACCTGACCAAGTGAGATTTTTCTCCCATGAAAGCTCATGAGATAAATAAATGTGTTAGTCTTTAAAAGTGGCACCAGCCTTCTTGTTTGTTTTGCTGCTGAACTAGACTAAAATGACTACCCCTTTGGAACTTTTTGTCTCAGACAGACTCTTTTACTCTATTCTTTAGTGATGGTGAAATTTTTTTGATCCTCTTACTATTTTTTTTTATTTGGGATGTATAGTTTGAGCCTCTGTTATGATGTTTTTAAATAGTTTCCATACACTTACAGGCAGGCATTTCCCTCATGTGATTGTTCCTTCTAATTTCCATTTAACTAGCCTCTTCATTTTTGGTTAGTTCCCCTTTTTTATGTTAAATGCTACTATGATGGCTGTCTTTTAGTATTTTCTCCTCTACAAGGATGTTAAATACCTTCTGGTTGCTATTATCAGGCAGTTCAGCGGTACCCATCAGATCCTGTGCTCCACTTAGGACTAGATCAAGAATTGCCTACCCTTGTGGATTCCAGGACTAGCTGCTCCAAGAAGCAGTCATTAATGGTGTCTAGAAATTTTATCTCTGCATTCCATCATAAGGTAACATATGCAGTAAGGGGATACTTGAAATCCCCCATTTTTATTGGATTTTCTCTTTTTGTAGCCTGTCTAATCTCCCTGAGAATTTCACAGTTTGGTTAGATGGTTAATAGTAAATTCCTACTGCTTCACTCTTATCATTCAAGCATGGAATTTCTATCCATATAGACTCCATGCTACAGCCTGATTCACTGATGATTTTTACTATATTTGACTCTGTGGTTTCTTTCACATAGACTCATAGGGTGCGTCTACACTTGTAAATTAAGTCAACTTAAGCTTGCTTAAGTCGACTTAATTTACTCTGCGCCTACTCTACATTTACCTTAAGTCAACTTAAGCAGCTTGCATAAGTCAATTTAAGGAAAATTAAGTCGACTTTATTAAACCTCCTTTAAAGTCAATTTTAGGCTTAAGTCAACTTTCTAAAGTCGACTTAAGCCAGGGTAGACCTGGAGTAGCCCTAAGTTGACTTAGAGTCGACTTAGGGCTCTCCAGGACTCCCCCACTGCCCTCCCTGCTGGGGGGGGGCACAAGGGGAACCTGGCATGGGGGGGGCACAAGGGGAGCCCTGCCCACCCTGCCCGGGTCCCTGTCCCCCTTTGCCCCATTGTACCCAGGTATAATGGGGCAAAGGGTGAGCCCCCTGGCAATTGGCAAGGGATGCCCCCCTGCCACCATGGACCTCTCCCAGGTCCACCTAACCCCTACAAGTCGACCTAGGCATCCAGTGTGGACACTCTAGATTGACTTTGTAAGGTCCCCCCAAGTCGACTTAATTTTATAGTGTGGACATGCTAAGTCAACTTAGCTAAAGTCAACCTAAATTACCAAGTGTAGACATAGCCATAGACTCTTAGGGCTGGAAAGGACCTCATGAGGTCATCTAGTCCAACCCCTTGCTAAAAGCAGGACCACTCCCACTAAATCATCCCAGCCAGGTTTTTGTCTACTGCCACGTCCCCACCAACACGGCCTATTCTGTCATTCGTCTATTTATTGTGTATCCTGGTATCATAGTGTCCCACTGCTTTCACCAGGTTTCTGTGATGCCTGTTATATCAATATCCTCAGTTAATACCGCACACTCAAATTCACTGATCTTAATGTAGTATTTGCATACAAGCACTTATAAAATTTGTCAATATTTAGTTGTCTGCCTTCAAGTGATGTAATTGAATGGGATTCTTTTTCATTTAACTGTTTCCCTTCAGTTCCAATTTGTACTTTATTAATTTCCATCCTCTCCTCTTTACTAGGCTCTAGCTAGATAATCCCCCTTGAATAAATTCTCCCCTTAGGGATTTCTGTGCAAACCATGTGTTCCTCTGCACCTGTTGGCTTTCCCCCCACCCTTTTATTGAAAAACTCCTCTGCCACCTTTCTAATTTTACATGCCAGCCATTTGCTTCCATTTTGGTTTAGGCAGAGCTTGCCAGATCCTTCTGAAGCCCAGCTTCACTTTGAAAAAATGAGAACCAGAATCCAGAGCAAATTTCACCTGCATCCCACTCCTGAATGCCACCCACAGCTGTTACTTTCACAGTGTAGCACTCCTACTTTCCATTGTCTATGCAAAAGCAGCTGTGTCAGTTTCCCAGACTACAGAGCACAAGTTCAAAGCCTCAGCAGATCAATTTGAACCTGTGTAATCCACTTAAAGCAAGTGTGTGTATGTGTGCATGAAGTGAACACTACATTTGCACAGAGGTCGCAATCTAGCCTGCAAAACCTCTATTATTGAGGATGCTATGTGGGACAGAAAGAGCCCAGCTTGACTCTCAGCTCCCAGGAAAGTCTGTGGAAAAAGCTGTTAGGAAAAAATTCCTTGTTAATTGCAAGGTGAGCAATTGTGCTGTGGGATTCAGTGAGATACTGAGCACCACCCCTCATGTGGCTCTTTGCATAAATCCACTTTGCCATGCAGAACTTTAGTGCCATATATCACAACGGAAACCTCAGGTCAGATTCATGCATCGCTTCTGCCTCTGCCAGTTATGGCCACCGACTTCAGTGAAGTGACTCCCAATTTATGCCAGTGTACATGCGAAGAGAGTCAGGACCCATAGTGACAAGGTCCAGAGGGGTAGCCATCTTAGTCTATTTCAGCAAAACCAACAAGGATTCCAGTGCCCAAGAGCATCTCCAATGACATGCTGCAAAAATCTTCACCTGCTAGTAATCTCCGCTGGACACCTAGATTGAAACAAATCCATTCGAAGGGAATAAAGAGCCGTATCTTCGCTTGGGGCCAATTGTCACAGCTATGGAGTGCAGCTGACAGGGCACCCGTTTACATCAGAAGGAAACTGGCCCAAAGGAATTAATCCCCAAGTGTTTCATCCATGCATCACTTTGCACTAGTTTTTCAACAGTCTCACCTCGCCAAGATGGACTGAGATCTCTCCAGCCATGCTCCACGCTAAGAGCTGTTTGGGATTCAGCAGCTCTGTGTTCATTTCCCAGCTCTGCCAAAGACTCCCCATATGACCTTGAGCCAGTCACTTACCTTCTCTGGGTCTCAGCTCCCCATCTGTAAAGGGGAGCTAATGGCTTCGCCCTGCCTCACTAGGCTGTCCTGGAGAGTCACATCGGTTAATGACTGTGCGGTACTCTGATACTAGATGGATGGGCTGCCAATGACTCCCCGGAGCCAGCCACCCAACAGAAAAATAAGTTAATGCTGAACACAAAATAGCTACTCAGTCAGAGAATAATAGGGATGGAAGGGACCTCACGAGGTCATCTAATTCAACCCCCTGCTAAAAAGCAGGACCACTCCCACTAAATCACCCCAGCCAGGGTTTTGTCTAACCTGGCCTTAAAAATCTCCAAAGATGGAGATTCTACCACCTCCCTAGATAGCCCATTCCAATGCTTCACCACCCTCCTAGTGAGAAAGTTTTCCCTAATATCCAACATCGACCTCCCCAGCTGTAATTTGAAACCATTGCTCCTTCTTCTGTCCTCTGTTACCCTCGAGAACAGCCTAGCTCCCTCCTCTTTGGAGCAACCCTTCAAGTAGATGAAGGTTGCTATCAAGTCTCCCCTCAGTCTTCTCTTCTGTAGACTAAATAAGCCTAGTTCCTTCAGTCTCTCCTCATAAGTCATGTGTCCCAACCCTCTAATCATTTTTGTTCCCCTCCGCTGGACTCTTTCTAATTTGTCAACATACTTCCTGTTGTGGGGAGCCCAAAACTGGACACAGTATTCTAGATGTGGCCTGACCAGTGTTCAATAGAGGGGAATTATCACATCCCTCAATCTGCTGGCAATACTCCTACTGATGCAGCCTAATATGCCATTGGCCTTTTTGGCAACAAGGGCACACTGTTGGCTCATATTCATCTTCCTGTCCACCATAACCCCCAGGTCCTTTTCTACAGCGCTGCTACTTAGCTGATCGGTTCCCAGCCTGTAGCAGTGCATGGGATTTTTCCGTCCTAAGTGCAGGACTATGCACTTGTCTTTGTTGAACCTCATGAGGTTTCTTTTGGCCCAGTGTTCCAATTGTCCAAGTCTCCCTGGATCCTGTCCCTGCCCTCCAGAGTATCTACCATTCCCCCTAGCTTAGTGTCATCCGCGAACTTACTAAGCACCCACTCTATCCCATCATCAAGATCATTAATGAAGATGTTGAATAGAACCGGCCCCAGGACCGACCCCTGGGGCACTCCGCTCGTTACCGATTACCAACTAGACATTGAGCCATTGATTCCTACCCATTGAGCCCACTGATCTAGCCAGTTTTCTTGTCCACTCGTTTAACCCATACTTCCTTAACTTGCCGATGAGAATGCTGTGGGAAACCGTATCAAAAGCCTTGCTAAAGTCAAGGTATACCATGTCAACGGCTCTTCCCGCATCCACAAATCCAGTCATCTCATCATAGAAGGAAATCAGGTTGGTCAGGCATGATTTGCCTTTGGTGAATCCATGTTGACTGTTCCTGATCACTCTATTTTCCTCCAAGTGTTTCAGGATGGATTCTTTGAGGACCTGCTCCATGATTTTCCCAGGGATTGAGGTGAGGCTGACCAGTCTGTAGTTCCCTGGATCCTCCTTTTTCCTTTCTTGAAGATAAGTACTATATTTGCCTTTTTCCAGTCCTCCGGGACCTCCCCCATTCACCACGAGTTCTCAAAGATAATGGCCAGCGGCTCTTCAATCACTTCAGCCAACTCCCTCAGCACCCTCGGATGCAGTTCATCCAGCCCCATGGACTTGTGCACATCCAATTTCTTTAAGAAGTCCCTAACCTGACCTTCCATCACTGAGGGCCGCTCTTCTCTCCATTCTGCGTTACCCCGTGTAGTAGCCTGGGAGCTGGCCCTCCCTGTGAAGACTGAAGTAAAAAAAACATTGAGTACTTCAGCCTTTTCCGCATCATCCTCCATGAGGATGCCTGCCCCATTCAGTAAGGGACCTACACCACCCCTGATCCTTTTCTTGTTGCTGACATACTTATAGAACCCCTTTCTGTTATCCTTCACATCTCTTGCTAGCTGCAACTCCAATTGTCCTTTGGCCTTTCTGATTTTATCCCTGCAGTCCCGAGCAATATCTTTATACGCCTCCCTTGTCATCTGTCCAAGCTTCCACTTCTTGTAAGCTTCCCTTTTATGTTTCAGCTCCCCGCAGATTTCTCTGCTAAGCCACACTGGGCGCCATCCACATTTGCTGTTCTTTCTGCACATCGGAATGCTATCTTCCTGTGCCTTTAACAGGGTTTATTTAAAATACAGCCAGCTGTCTTGGATACCTTTCCCCTTCAGATCAGCCTCCCAAGGGATCCTGCCCATCAGCTCCCTAAGGGAGCCAAAATCTGCTTTTCTGAAGCATGTTAAAGTTCATAAAATAAACAAGATGTCTTTACAGAGATCCTAGGCAAACACTGTCAAGATTAAGACCCTGGTCAGCCAGGTTCCTTGCGTTAGGGCAGAAGGGGCATCCTTCCTGGCCCTGGCTTTTCCTAGAACTGGCCCTTAGTAACTGAAGACAGTTCTGTTTTGCTCATTCATGCCCCAGTTCCATCCTCAAGTTCTGGTGGATGTCAGTCCTTCAAAACATACCGCTGTGTTTTTCTCAGGGTTATATTTTCGTAATTCTCCGATTCAAGTCAGAACTCCATCTGGGCAGATCAGCTGATTCTTTATGCAAGTCAGGCCTTTGAATTCCAGGTGATCAGAGTAGATAATCACTTTCTCCTCTGGGTAGGGCTTCAAAAGGTTAGGTTTTGCATGGCCAGAGGTGGGGAACATATGTTAACCTCTCCCTCTAGGGATTCCTCAGGAAAGCCACCTGACATTTATTGTCCCCTGTTGTCTGGCACATTTTCAGTACAGTCCTTTGAACCCAGGTCTCACATCTGTAACATCTACCTCTAGAGAGGTGACATATAATCCACAATTATACATAAACACTGAATTTAATATCATGGTCCCCCGCAAAAAATCAAATGTAATTCTGTAAAGTCTCCAAAGGATCTGGCAGGAAGTCTCTGTGTCTATCAGACACCTCAGCACATGGGGGTAGATAGAAATATGGGGGACCTGTAGGACACTCCCTGGAAAGCTCTTGGGGAAGTTCTATTCCCCAGGGATTTCTTATGTTTGTGAACTATGCCTGGAGAGAATTGTTACTTCTCACCTCCTCGTCATCAGAGTGGAGCGATTTGCCTATTTCCTCTATTTTGTTTTGAAACCAATCTCAAAATTTACCAGAATTAGGAAACTCTTCCCTCCTGTGGTAGAGGCACACTGAGATACCCTAAGCTAGATACACCAGCTGGTGTAAACAGGTGTTGCTCAACTGCAGCCCAGGGCGTACCATGGTATAAAACAGTAGAATCAAGGGCTTGGGTGCAGCAGCTGAGGAGCTGGACTGTGTTCATTGCCCGAGACTATCAGTGAGTTCTTCAGAGCGTCCTTAAGTCAATACCAGGGAACACGGCTGCTGAGTCAGGGATGCTTTAATACGACGTTTGATTGAATTTAATGCTGGTGAAAGGGGAGGTATTGACAGCCCTGGAGAGCAAAATCCATCAGTCATCGAGCAAGGACATTCCAGGCAGGAGCAGGGCTGGGTTTCTTGCTATCCCAGAAAAGTCTGTTCTGAATGGACTTTCAGCGGAGGAGAGTTCAGTCTACATGGCCTGGGGCCACAAAGGAGGTGCCAAATCGTGCTTGCCAATTGTGCTGAGCAAGCCAGTGAGCTAGGAACCCAACTGGAGACCAAGGCTACTGATTTCAGAGATTGCACACCGGCCATGGCTTACAAAATGCAGGACAAGCTCTGTAGAAGTGGAGGCCTAAAATTCAGACACTAAGTGGGCCTGATTTCCAGAAGTGCTGAAACTTCACAGCTCCCCCTGGAGTATTATTGCTTCCTGATTGACCACAGGGCTGAGTCTCATGCTATAATTCCACCTGAGGTCTATGAGGGCTGGGCGCCACTCTGCAAAGCAGACCCAAGGTCTCTAATGAGAATTGATTCCTTGGAGCTGTTGCGTCCCATGATGTACATTTAAAGATGGCAAGCCTTTTAAAACAATCGCTTATACAGAAGTAGAACTGGCCAAAGACAGAATTTCCATCCCATGGGGAATCTGGACACTTTGAAATTCCAATTTCAATTCCAATTTGAAATGAAAAAAATCATAATTCCTCATGGAACAAAAATTTTGGGGGAAAAATGTGATTTGGAAACACTGAAGTACTTTGTTTTCACCCTGTTGAAACATTACAATTTAGTATAAAACCTTATAAATGTAACATAATAGTAAATGCCACATATATGCTAGAATAGTAAAATGAATCATTTAAGATGACATAAAAGACTAAATCACATTAATCAAAATGATAGTGCCAAAAGGAAGTATTTTGACATCATGGAACCGTAGTGAGGAAGTCAAAAGGCTTTGGGCCAGCACTTTGCCATATAAAATTGTCTCAAAATTCACACATTCTACTAAATTGCATTTTTCTCATGCAGAAAAGTCATGCTGAGATTTTTTTGGCCAGTGCTACTAGAAAAGAAAAGAAAAGAAAAGAAAAGAAGTTGAAGCAGGTAAGTGTAGATATATCTTGAAGATATATCTACACAGCAGCAAGGAGCCAATGGCAGCCAAGTTAGAGATGCTAGTTCAGGGGTTCTCAAACTTTTTCGGCTAGCTCAGTTTCACGTCACCTACGAGCTCTGCTGTCGCTCTCAGAGCTGCTTCTGATCCCCACCCCTCTCACATGCAGACCATCTGTTCCTCCTCAGATATTAGCACCAGGAGATTTTTCTCAGGGTCTCTGAAATCCTTTGGCTCCCGGAGCTGTGACCTCCCAGCTGGTGGTGGGAGGCAGAATCCCTCAAGAGGAGCGTGAGTCTGACATGTCCCTTGTGCGGCCTGGTGTGTCCACTCTGCGCAGGCTGACTCCCTGCACAGCCAGGGAGTCTGGGCCATTAGCCTCACAGACAAACTCCAACCGGAGGTGGGGCCAGGCTGAAAAGAGAAGGAGTTCAGATCCAGTGACCACATCCCATCTCCAACTCTGTCATTTTATTTTCTTCACAAGTAGGTTGGGATCTGCTGGAAATATTTCCTCTCAGTTTCCATTCTTTTGTGTTTCAAGTAGGTGCTGGACATGTCTCCCCTGCTAAAGTCCCCATCCAGATCTCTGAGCAGGACTTTGAAACAACAAGAGGAAAGATGCCAGTCCCAGGTCTTGCAAGGTTTCTGGGACAGGACTTTGGGAGTCTAGTGGTGTGTGGACAGGATCAGTAAATATCTCAGGGGTCTGAAGTCAATGGAAGGCTCTTGGTGGCTTCAGACCAGTGCCTCATTCTTGGTTCTCAGGGTCTTGCTTAAGGAACTCTGATTTCCTCTCAGCTCCAGGAAAGCCACGAAGGGAGAACAAAGCAGGGGAAGATCCCCCTCTCCATGGATCAGTAATCCAGACACAGACAGGGAACCATCCGATTCCAGGTTCCTATCCATATGAGTACATAGATTGCGGCCTGCTAAGCTTCAGTTCACTCGCACAGCAGTGGAAGATATAAATCCTCATGCTTCAGGGCACAAGCCAACCTCTAATTAGTAGGGGTCAGGAAGACACTTCTCCTGGGGGCAGGTGTTCCCGTCACTGCAGTAACTCTTGTGACTTCCTTGGAAGTAACTGATGCTGGACTAGATGGATCTAGGGAGCAAACTGTTCTGGCAAATCTATATTCTTGCTTCCACTACTTCCCATCACAGCGGCAGTTAGAGGTACTCAGTGACTCCTGGCTTTGATAGCAATGGGCTCAAAGCTCCCTTTGGGATTTGAATGAGATGCAGTGGGGCAGCACATCAGGATTCAAACATCCACTGAGGCTGAGTGCTGCCACAACTGTGTCACTCTCTGGTATCAGCATGCTGCGATGGGCGCATTTGAGATCAGCCCCAGGGGGATATCTCTAGAGCTGGGTTCACTCAGTGAGAAGGAAGGTGGACCTGTAGAAGGAAGTGCAGCTGTCCATCCTCCATGGAACTTAGCCTCCTCCTCCTTCCCCGGCCAGAGGATCATGAGGCCAGAGGCTCCCCTGTGCAGCAGGGCCACCAAGAAAATAGCACCTGGCATAAGCTGCAACTTCCTCTAATGTATTTATCCAGGTCCGGGTCCCCAATGCCTGTGGTCACTTCCCAGGCCTTCTGTCTTCAAGGACTGAGGATCTGGAGAGAAAGGAATGATGCAGAGAGACAGACAAACAGACTACCATGCATGAGCCCAGGACAAATGGCAGCCATGTCCTTCATCCCCCGTGGATCACCTGAATCACTTGTTTCTTGACTTCTGACTTTCCAGCTGATGAGTATTACCCTGATCGAAGGCCTAGGAGCCAAGTGCATGATGTGGGGTGAGGAGGGGAGACAGCAAAGAGAGGGGGATGGAGAAGGGGAGGTGCAAGACGAAACTGCAAATCAAGAGGAAACAGCAGACACTTAAAGTCTCCATCTCCCAGTCCTCAGAGGCCTCATTTTCGGGAAGCCCTTAATAATTTCTGCAAATAAGAGCTTCATCAGGGCGCTGGCAAAGTGGCGTCGAACTGACTGGGAGCGACTGCGAGGAGAGAGAGACTGGGCTGTGCCCATGCTATGGAGGCTAGAGTCTGTGGGAACCCAGCTCTGCATCAGGGAGGTGTCCCTGCCGGCTCTGGAAAACGTAGCAAAGCCTGCAAAAGTGTGTGGGAAGCTGTTGGAGGCTGGGAGCAGCAATTCCCAGTGCACCTCCCTGCTGCAGGAGAGCTCTGTCTGCCAGACTCCGGGAGTTAACTCCTGTGTGCCAGGCACCCTGCAGCTGGGACATGCTCCCTACAGTGGGAAGCCCCCTGTGCTGAATGATGATGGATGTCAGTCTCCAAAGCTGACAGTTTCAATCCTTGGGTTACCCAGCAGCCTTCACCTGCTCCCTGCTTGATTTTTTTTGTGCTAGGTTGATAGCTAATGTGGCCACTCTCCCACCTGAGGAGGAGGGGTCTTTGCTTGCTTTCCTGGGCTCCACCCACCCACTTCCAGTCAACCAACTGGCTGGTGTCTTTCCAAGCCCTGAAGCATATTTATTAGCGCACACTGGAAAGGGTCAAACCTTCCAAACGCAAGAAAACAGCCTTGAGCTTTCACCGTGCCACTGTCTGAAACGAAATGGTCTGTTTCCACTTGAACTGAACGGGATTGAGTCGGGACATTTTGGGATTTTCCCACGCTTTCCCCTTTGTGAAAGGAAAAATAAAGAGCCCAAGCCCCCAAAACAGGAAAATTCCAGACCCTGCCAACATGTTGTGCTTCATTCCAAAAGGCATTTTTCATCCTAAAAATCTTTCACCCCTGTCTTGGTGGTGATTTTGTGCATGGTGGTCTCGGGTTGCGTTTGACCTTGGCTAAGACTCTCTAAATGTGTGGTCAAGAATTTTTCAACCTTGATTTTTTCAGTCTCACTCCCCGTAGAATAGCCCAGTGGTTATGACTCTCAGCTGGGACTGGGAGGGGAGAAGACCCTTACGTGACCCCTGTTCTGCCTGATTCAAAGCCCAAATTACCAGGCTTTTAGGAGTGTGAATCTCTCCGGTTGGCCCTGTTCATCTTTGTATAAATAATTAAATAGTCGCTGGGGTAGAGAGAGAGAGACTGACTCCATAGTCCTGTGGTTAGGGCAGGAGACCAGTGGGAGACCTGAGTTCATGTCCTTGCCCTGAGCCTAGCTATTCTGGGATGGATCTCTGTCTCTCCTGTGGAGATCTAATCATTACACAACCACCATAGCACCAGCACAGAGTATGTCATGGACACAGAATAGTAAAGGCCATGCACTGAGTTAAACTCCACTGATTTCAGTGGCTTGGCTCCTGATTTCCACTGGTTTAAATCAAAGGAAAATCTGGCCTAAACTAAGTACCCAATGACCCCAGCAGAAGAGTTTGAGCCAGGGCCGGTCTGGTGACTGCCAGTGAGGAGAAGGACCGGCTGGAAGCAGGGGAGGCAGAGGGCCCGTGATGGAAAAAGCCAGGATGAGAACCAGGGGCTAGTTCAATACCTGTGGGCTAGAAGGTCCAAGCACACTTCCCATCAATGAGGATGGGAGGAACAGGAGAAGCCCAGGTGGACAGATATGTGCTAACTGTGTGGCTGCAGAGGTCAGCAACCCCACAACAAACGGCCAGACCCCCTGCATCCATGCTTAGGCATCCAGCCTGTGCCACCAAGGCCATGCTGCTATTTTTACCGCATTAGCTCAAGCAGGGCCAACACAGGTCTATGTGTTTGAGCTAGGAAGCAAATACTTGGCTCCAGTGTAGATGTAGCCCGAGCAACCCTCCTCTCAAGGCACAATATGGTCCTCAATCAAAACTGGAGCAGCAAAGACTTGCCAGCCCGGGGCACAGACTAGATAGAGGGATGGGAGGCAGCATAGTCTAACAGACAGGGAATGTGTCACTGATCTAAACATTTCCCCTGCCACCCAGGTTAGACTGGAAGCTGTCTGCGCAGGGGCTGTCTCCCCAGCTGTGCACGCACATGGAGGGGCTAACCGGGCAGGAACCTGAGTGTACTACTATAAGAAGTTCAGAAACACAAGGCATTTGGTTCTGATCCTGTAGCCTATAGGTCTGTGGCAGAATCAGGGGCTGAGAGGGTAGATGGATCAGCTGGCTCCTTGGACCTTGGTTGTTTTTTTCATGCAATTCTATAAATAACTCATCTTGACCTTCAAAACATTTTGTTCTATTTCTCGCCGCAAACATTCTTCCTGTCCGCCCCTGCCGCTGGCTTCCCATGTTGGGTGGTGGAAGCCGTTCATCATGCAGCCGAAATGTGTTGGTGTGGTCCCAGGAAAAGGCTTGTGTGTGTGGTGCTAGGGGAAGGGGAGGAGGGTTATATACGATCATTGACCTGTAGCCTCAGAATAGTTTACGGTGGGAATTTATGAGCACTTTGAAATGGTATAGAGCAAGACAGAGCAAAGCCAGGCCACTAGAGGTAGAGGTGGAGTCCACGTATTGCCTCGCTGGCTTCTACCTTTATTTAAAAAAAAAAAAAAGAAAGAAAGAAACCAGTGCTACAGGCCCTGGGGGATGCCTCTGGGAAAGAAATAGTGGCTGTGGGGTTGCTTCTGATCTCTGCACAAGTTTTATATCCATGTCACTCGGTTGAGTTCAGTGGAGGCGCTTCTGATTCACACTGATCCAGGCACGTGTCAGGGGAGCAGTGGAGAACTGGGGAGTCCATCCTTAAGAGCACAGGTGAACAGGGACTCAGAGGAGGCCCCAACAGAGGTATGAGCCCAGCTCTAGGGAACGGGTTTGTTTGGACAGCACGCTGGCCTCTGGCTCCAAGCCTGTGGCCCCAAGGGGAGGGTTTGCTGGAGAATGGTTTCCTTCCCAGCTCCAGCTGCCAGAGGAGAGAGAGTGAGTCATCCACTGTGCATGGAGGCTGTGGAACACACCACTCGGGCCCTGGCGCTGAGGTTAGCCCTGGATCTCCCTGCTGCCAGCACAGAACCCTGGACCACAGAGCCTTTCTCCCAGCTGGGATCCAGCCAGACCCTCTCACTCCATGGTAGGGGAAAATGTGTGAACTTCCCAGAGCTGGCATGAGTGGTGGGGAGCTCAAGCTAGCTGTAGGACCCTTGGTACCGCAAGGGCAATCATAGCACAATACCCCTTCTTGTCACGATCATCATAGATGGCACATCAGCCTCTGCCATGTCCCAAAAGCTGATCTCAGCTTGAATAGGGAGCACCCAGACTCAACGAAGAGCAATCAGGGATAAATCCTAACCCCACTGAAGACAATGGCAAAATGGGGTCAGGATTTCACCCTATGCATTCCACTTTCTTAAAGGGATTAGTCCTAGCCTGCAAAACATGGCTGATAATGAGACACAGCCTGGAAGCCAGGATTCTTGGGTTCTGCTCTAAAATACATGTTCCAGTTGAGTCAAGTCACATGGCTTGATATAGGCATCCCTGAGGGGAGCTTCACTGGCCTGTGCAATACAAGAGATCAGAGTGGATGATCCTAATGGCACCTCCTGGCCGTAACATCTATAAATCTATCCCCAGCTCTGCCACTGGCTTACTGGGTGATCTTGGGCAAGTCAAATGGGCTTTGTGCCTCAGTTTTCCCAACTGTAAAATGGGGGGATCCTGATACCCAATTCATTCTCACACCCCTTTTGAGGCTATTGCTGAACACTCACTGCCTGTCCAGTGTGAAACATCATTAATGGCCCTCAGATAGTCCACACACTCGCTTATTACAAAATATCTTTTATTGTTAAAATAGCTCAGACTTTTCATCACCGTCATTCTGCACACATTACAGCGGGCAAAAAAACAAAACAAAACAAAAAACTCCACACCCCTCTTCCTGTTAAGAGGGGACATGGTTACAGGAGCAGAGACTCTCACGTCAGATCCCAAGAGAGTCACCCCCACTGTAACACACCCTACACTGAAAGGCCACATACAGCCAGAGGTGAAGCATCATTGATGGTTGCTGGCCCATTGACTGAACTTATTACTCAGACAGCACACTTGCCCCACAGCCCCCTCTGAATCCCACTGGATATTATACATTCTCTGAAACTCTCTTCCCATTACATACTCAGGAGCAAAAATCCACCCCTGCTATTTTTCATCTCTCCGCAGACTGCTCAGAAAGGGCTGGGATGCAGAATTTCAATGCGGAGTCCATAAGTGAGAATGAGATGTTTTAAAATTAGTACTGGCTAATCCTGACTTCAGTAGCCAGTTGGAGCCAGAATGGTCCAACTGAAAGAGTACAGAACTGAGAGTCAGGGTGCCTGGGTTTTTTTTTTTCACCTCTGTCACCCACTTAATGTTTGCACCATAGGCAAGTTATTTCCTCATTTGGGAATCAGTTTTGTCCCCTATAAAATGAGGATCTTTTTCCTTCCTCAGGCATAGAGTAAAGTGCTTAGAGTCCTACGGATTTAAAAAGCACTGTGCAAGTGCCAGCTCTTAAGGTTCTGGATCCCATTTTTTGCAGGGTTCCAGGTAGCTGACTTGTACCCAGAGTTTGTATGAATGACACAGACTCCAGAAAGGAGATCCATCCTGTTGTGCAGGATGGCATGACCTTAAAACACAGGTCTCAGTGGAAATTGACACAAAAATCCCACAACAGCCACGGAACAAGAACCACAGGGGTCTCTCCTGGTCTGATCTGCCAAAGCTAAGGTGTCATTTTTAAAAGAGACCAATTCAAGCTTAGAAACACCACATCAAAGCCACTAACACATCCTTGATTAACCACCTTCTCTTTCCCACCTGCATTCATCCCAGAGGTGCTTTGATTTAATGCTTTTGTTCCCTGCAAACAGATACTCTTTGCTTAGAGTCCAAACACTAGGTCCCACATGGTAGGAAGGGTCACCCAGAGGCCTTAGGGCATGGATTCTCAACCTGGGCGGTCCTGAACAAGTATCAAGGAGTCACACCCATGCCTCCTTTGCCATGCTGCTAAACGGGAGAGAGGTGTTGGAGCCAGATCCCAGCTCCATCAGAGAAGGGGTCCCGATATAAAGGATGCTGCGCACCCCGGCCCTGTGGTTTAGCTGGAATTACCCCAATGAAGATGAGAGCAGAATCGGACCCATGCAGACTGAAGCCTTCACTGCAGTCAATCTCCATAAGCACATGAATGCCATCCTAGTATGTTTCCGACCCATCGCTCAGCTGGCATAAGCACGCATAATGCAGCTGTGGTCAGCATCAAATTTGGCTCTGGTCTTCCTGAGCAGAGACAGCGAGCAACACCGGGCAGATTTCCTGCTGAGCACTCTCCCTCCCCTCCCCACAGATACCAACTTCCCATCTGAGACAGAAAGAAGGGAAAGACTGGCAAATGCCACTCTTTTGGTTACCTGGGGGGCAGATCACACTCTTTCCTCTGTGGAGTTGGTGGGAAGAGTTTTTCCTCCTCCCACCCAATGCACATTTCGGGCTCCCCAGCTCCACAGAAAATACATTGGCAAATGGCCCTGGGTTTTAAGTCATTTGCAGGAAATAAAGAGAGAGAGAGAGATAAAAAGGCTGATCCAAAATTGAGTCTTTAAAATGCACTTTTGCATCCACTGCCCATCGCCACGCTTTGCAAACACAAAAGCCCATGAATAAATAGACATGATTTAAATAGCATGGGTGGAATGCTGCCGCTGGTGTTCCCCCCCCCCTCCATCCTCCCACCACTGCCCCCCTGCAGTTACAGTCCACCACCTTCCCTCTGCTCTCTCACCAGGCAGTCTGAGTGGCCTGCCTGCAAAGAATCTTGCGGAAGGCCTTGCGGAAGTCCTGGTTGAAGATGGTGTAGATGACAGGGTTCAGGGAGCTGTTGCAGTAGCCAATCCAGAAGAAGAACTGGAACACACTGTTGGGGACCTTGCAGAGTGTTGGGCAGATGGCCCCCAAGCTATAGAGAAAGAAGAAAGGGAACCAGCAAAGGACAAAAACCCCGATGACCACAGCTAGGACAAAGGTGAACCTCTTCTCCCTATTGAGGTGGGTCTTCCTCTTCCAAGGGCTGGCGCTTAGGGTCTTCACCCTCCTCACCAACAGCACCTCCCCCTTGGCAGTGGCCAGGGTCTCCATGCCCTTAGGAGTGCCCTGGGGCTGCCCGTTGCGCTGTTTGAGACTGCAGGGTGGGGTGTGCTCCAGCGGGCTGGAGGCAGAAGAGTCTTTCTTCTCTGGTTGGGGCTGGCAAGGACTGGTGGTAGATGGTGGCAATGGCTGCTCCTTCAAGCTGAGGAGCGATGTCCTGTCTGCAGGGAGCGTAGGAGTGGCCGGCTGGTCTCCATCCTCAATGGGCATCTGATGCCCATTGGGTTCCCCTGCGCCCGGCTGTTCAGGTAGATTCTGCTGATGAGAGGGGTCAGAGGTCAAGCCAGTGATTTGCTTAGTTGTCCCCTTCTCCTCAGCCATGGGCTTCTTGCCCCTGCTGCCTTGCCGGTTCCGGTGCTTGGCTATGAGGTAAATCCTCAGGTAGACCAGGATCATGATGATGCAGGGGGCGAAGAAGGAGCCAATGCTGGAGGAGAGGATGTACCAGGCTTCCTCGTTGAGCTTGCACTGCGGCCTGCCATCCTGGGTGTCCTTTTTGTTCCCCTTATAGATGAGGGGGGGCAGAGAGATGAAGGCTGCAATCATCCACACTATGAGGATGATGCACTTGATCCTCTTGGGAGTCCTCTTGGAGTTGTATTCGATGGCCCGGCTGACGGACCAGTACCGGTCCAGGCTGATGGCACAGAGGTGCACAATGGAGGAGGTGCAGAAGAGCACGTCCAAGGCCAGGTAGATCTCACACCAGGTCTTCTTGAAGTACCAGTAGCCCATCAGCTCGTTGGCGAGGGAAAAGGGGATGATGAGGGTGGCCACCAGGATGTCAGCTGCTGCCAGGGACACCAAGAAGAGATTCTGGGGGGCTTTCAGGGAGCGGCTGGTGAGCACGGCGATGATCACCAGGACGTTGCCGAAGATGGTGAAGAGGATGAGGAAGGTGATGATGGCAGCAATGATGGCGGTGGCTTGGATGGAGTAGCCCTCTGGGCTATCCATGGCTTTGTCGTCGTCCCCCCCTCCCCCACGCCCCTTTGCGTGGGGAGGAAATAAGGCTGGGGTCTAAAGAAGAGAGGATGGAGCCAATCCAGGAGGTGTGAGGACTCGGTGCCCACTTGCCCCGCTCTGGGGGCTAGGCTGTAGCCTCGGCATACAGGGCTCGGAAGCCCCCATCGGGGCAGGGGTCAGACTGCGCGCTATCCTCAGCGCTGCGCGGGGGACTCCGGCGCGCAAGAAGTTTCCCCAAGTCTCGCCCTCTCCCTAGCGCGCAGCGGCTGCCTGGAGCCAGCCGGACCCGGCGCCTCCCCTGGCCGCGGGGCGAGCCTGCAACCTCCCTCGGCTTTTTAAGGCAGGCGCGGCAGGGGCCGTGTGGTCGATCCCCCATCCCCGGCGTGTGATGTCAGGCGGCTCCGCGCCGGCATCTGGAGAGAGGCGAGGAGGGAGGAGACAAGGGTTGGGCGGGGAGGGAGGGAGGAAAGCAGCCGCCGCTTTTCTGAGCAGCCAGAGCCACCCACCTCGGTGCAGCCCAGAGCCAGCAGTGGGGGGACGGGGGATGCACGGGCCCCAAAGGGGAAGGAGGGCCTCTGGCTCCTGGTCTCCCAGCCCGAGGGTGGGAAGGGCTGCAGGGTAAAAAGTCCCTTGCTGCAAAGTTTGAGGACTACTACTGGGCGAAATGTTTCTGGGCCACTCAGCTGGGCAGGGGGCATGTTGGTAGTGACTTGCCTCCCTCCCCTTTCCTGGCAACTCATTCACCTCGGGAACGAGTGTGCTGGAAAAGCTGCAGTTAAACAAAGGGGGTGGCAAGGTACACGGCCACCCCGGGTGATGGGTCATCGATTGGTCCTGGGAGAGCTGGGTCTGTTCCCAGCCCTGCCCTGAAAGCTAGGACAAGTCAGTTTCCATGTCCTGCCCTTATCGATTTAGGGCATGAGCCTCTCTCATGCTGTGTTTGCACAGCACCTGGGGCCCCGAGCCCCTTACGGGATACTGGGATATGAATCCCGGAATTTATTAGCTCTGTTGGAACCAATCCAGATTCCATCAATTTCAGGAAAAATCAGGGTCCAATCCTGAATGGCTGCTGTTGAGGGGGAAGAGGCTGGGGCCCTGTGCTGGGTAACTTGGGGCAAGCCTGATCCTGTGTTGGTCTGTTAGCGGGTTGCACTTGAGAAAGAACAGAGCTGTCCCAGATCAGGGGGAGTCCTGTGTGTTAAAGGACTCTGGTTCCTGTGCTGGCTGTGTAGATGGTTTGCTGTTTTACAGTGCAGACAGCTTCTCCCTAGTTAAGGTTGCTATGAAGCCGATTTAGACCCACCTGGTTTTTGAGCAGGAGGGACAAACTCTTTATGTTTTCATGTAGAATCAAGGGCCAGATTCTCCTAGGCCCCTACTCCCCTGAGTGACACAAACAGACTACAACTCCTCAGCTGGGATTCCCTCCCCAGCAGGCAGAGAGCCATCTCTAATACTGCCCCGTCCCCAGGCAGCCCCAAGCATAGGGCTTGCAGGACTCCAGCAATCTCTAGTTGGTGAAAATGGAGCAGCTTTTAGGTTACCCAAAGTCATGCTGATACCAGACCGGGATTAGAACCAGCTCCGCTTTGCCAGCTTTCACAGCTGCACCCAGGAGCCAGCCCCCGTTCTCACGGTGGATGGAAACATTTTACGATTGCTGTGACTAAATTAAGTACTTTCTGAGAGCACACATCTTTAAAACAGCTCCTTTTCCCAATGCTTGCCAAGCAGCCGCTATTTCTTGGGGTCCCTCCCTCTGCTAATGAAATCACATCGCTCCTCTCCCAATCTGAAACCCCCATCGCTTTCTGACATCGGCGCCTGCTAAAGACAACAATGCTCAAGGGCAGAAGTAGAATGGTGTTCAGGAAACTGCCTTGATTTGAGAGCCAGATGTGATTATCTCTCAGTGATGCTGATGGGGAGTGAGAACCCAGGACGGGGATTATTTCAGCCTGCAGGATCCTCTCCAACCCCTCCCCTCTTCTATTTAATACAGCCCTCTCACCCTAGTATTTTAGCACCTCCAAGTTAGCAGGTCAATCTCTTTATCCTCACACATCCCTGTGAGGCACAGCTGAGTTATGATCCCCATCATACAGACAGGGAAATGAGACCCAGAGCAGCTAAGGGATGTGCCCAGGGTCAGATAGGAAGCTACCATCTCACCCTTTATCTCACAGGAAAGGAAGGATGCGCCAGTGTAGTCTTGTGCACAAGAGCCTAGCTTCGCAGCTGAGGTACAGGGGGGTAGCTGCGGGGAAGGATGAATACTGGAATAACTTTCCATCGCTGGCAACATTTCAGTCACAGGGGGCTGTTTTTTTGAAAGATCGGCTCTAGTTCGAACAAGAATTGATTCCAGGAAGTTCTGTGGCCTGGGCTATACAGTAAGCCAGACTAGATGGGTGACAAAGTGAAGATATTCTTGGGGTTTCTCTGGGTGTATTGTGTTTGTGCCTCAGTTTCCCTACATGTGTTATTCATGAATATCAGTGATGGGACGTGGGTGTATGATCATTGCAGAGACCACTAGAGGGTGGATGGGCCTTCCCCACTCACATGTAGGCAGACTTGGCCAGGACCCTCAGCCCCAACCAGTTGTACAGGTTGGGGCAGGTGAAGATTGGGGGAATGGCTATCTAGCCTGGGAAGGAGACAAAGGACTGGGGGGAGGTAGGGCACAGGTGTGGGAGTGGCTGGGGGAAAAAAAGGCCAGTGCCCCATGGGGGCTCAGCAGGGAGGGAACCCCAAGAATATGCAGCCCCACGTGGTTGCTGTTGTAATGTCTAATTAGCCTGCTAGCAAAGCCTTTCTGTACTGAGATCCTGAGAACTAATAAAGCCGTCTGTCTTCAGCACTGGCTGGAAATAGCTCTGACTGCAGAGGCGGGGAGCATGGCCCTTTGGGGCATGGAGGGATTCTCCAGGACTCAACAAGAGGGGCTCTTGCTGATAAGTTCCTGGCAGAGCAGGAGTGCTGAACCTCTCGGGGGTCAGATGGAGATGACTGTGGGTGTGGGGAGAGTCTGGGGGTGACAGACCCCTCCCCAAGCGCTTTTGTCCTGTTTGGGTAAGCCAAGAGGAGTCCAAAGCACACAAGTCTTGTGCGAATCCATCACAGACGGTCACTCACAGTGGTTCCTTCTAGCCTTGGAATCTATGAAGCTGTGGCGGGAGGAGAGGAGTATCGTGGTATATTTCAGAGGATGCCCTCACAGTATTGGCTGTGCATCACCACTCCCTGTTAATGCAAGACTGCCCAATGGTCCTTTCAAACCAGAGAGAATTCGATGCCAATTTCCTCTCAGATAAGGTGAAATTCTCCCTTGTGCAGTTGGATCAACACATGACCTACCCATCACTTGGGTCTGCTAAAACTTGTTCTTCAAAGCATCTGACAAAGTGGGATTTTCTCCCACGAAAGCTCATGCGATAAATAAATCTGTTAGTCTTTAAAAATGCCCCAGGACTCTGTTGTTTTTCTGCAATAGACTAACACGGCTCCCCCTTTGGAACTTGACTAAAACTTAAGTGGTTCATGGCCTAGGGCTGTGATGAACTGACCCTAGGTATAGATTTTAAGACCTTTTCAGTATTTTATTCCCATTTTTTCCCTGAGATAATTCACTCCAATTTTAAAGGCCCCGTGATCATCTAGTGTGATTCCCCTGGGTAAGTGAGGCTGTAGGACATCAGGAATCCAGGCTCACGTCCTACACCTCTTTTCTGGCAGCCTCATGGCATGAGGAGGCTCTCAAACCAGTTTCTGGGTCTATCTAGGCACCTTTCCGTTCTCTGGCTGAGCTTCGCCTGCTGCCATCCATCCTTCACAGGCTTCCAGCACTTTAGCGGGAGGGTCATTCTACCCCCACACATTTCCTTCTTTGGACCCTTTCCAGCCCAGCTTGCTGAAATGCTGGCCGCCATGCCTTTCACTGCTCTGCCTCTGGACATAAAAAATTAAAGGAGCAATCTCTGAGAGCTGGAGCCGTGGGAAGAGCTGGGGCGGGAGCGCCCTCTGCTGCCCTAGGAGCTGCTCAGAGCTGGATCCTTTTGGCAAGGGCTTGAGTGCAGAGGGTGGAAGAGAAATGGGAACTTCCCTCCAGCCCCACAGGGCTGAGACGAGAGTAAGGCATGATGCCATCCACTGATCTGTAGGACACCTGCTTAAATGGCCTTGTTCACCAGTCACCCTCAAAACACTCCAGCAAACCAAGAACATCAAACCCGGGGGTTTGACTTCCATATCTCCTTACCTTCCCCGCCAGGAAGCGCCTTCCCTGCAACCAGCACCCGTCCCCTTCACCACCATGAGCAGGGCTCTGTCCCCAGCAATCTCACCAATGTAGACTCACTCGAAAGGCCACGCCCGCCCCACATCAGCAGCTGCCTCAAGAGACACTGTGTATCCTGCCATCCTCTCCTTTTACTCAGCTCAGCCATGTCAGCACCCTGGGTCAATCTCCTAGGGCATACATTTTCCAACAGCGGGATCCAGCACATGGGGAACAGGGGCCATGTGGGGACCTGATGTGAAGTAGAACATTCCCATGTCCTTGCTACTGTTCGAGGAGTCAGCAGCAGCTGGAGAACAAGGGAAGGGGTTGATGAGTGAGCCCATTTCTGTAATACCAGTTCCTGCCCTTCCCTCTCATTTCACTGCATGGCCTCCGATGCCGGGCTGGTGGCTGCAGTGGGTGCAGGCAGCTGGAGGATGCAGCTGTAGTCAGCAAGTGGAGTCATCTGGTACTGCCTGGTAGGGAGCAGCAGGCTGGGAAAGCAAGAGTGAGGGGTGGGCAGAGTCAAACAGCCTCTTGGAGGAAGAGGGCGCATGCATGGGATGTGACCCTCCAAAGAGGACTGCACACTGAAAAAACCTTAGGGAACCTCTACCTGGGAGGGACCCAGGGTGGATTTTGACACCGACACCAGCAGTCTCCTTCTGGAGATCTCTTCATGGCACCAATGTACCTGGGTGGGTTCCTTGGGGAGGGAGTGACCAATGTTGCTGAACACCCTACATGCTCCTGCAACCCTAGCTCCAGCATATGTCCCCTTCCTCCCCGCCCACTCTATACCCATCTCACTCTGTAACCTTGTACAGTCCTTATTGGTTCCCATTAGAAGACCAACCCTCCTCCATCCTTTCTCCCCCATGGACAGCTTGAGAAACTATGGCTCTCCCATTAGAAGAACAGGTGTCTCTAGGGACCAGCCCACACAGCTCTGGTTCGTGTTTCCCTGTCAGAGCCATAACCAGTCCAGCTTCATCCTCAGAATCCCTAAAGCCCTGCATACAGCTGATCTGTAGCCCTTGGGCCCACCCTGCTCTGCCAATCCAGCCACCATTGGGATGATCCAGTCTGGCCTCCTGCATGACACCTGCCAGAGAACATCCCCACTGGAGCAGAGCTGCTGGAGAAACACTTGATCTGCATTTAAAAACCACCAGTAATGGAGAATCTTCCATGGCCGTCAGTAAATTGTTCCCATAGTTAATTACTCTCACCCTTAAAAGTTTGCATCCTGTTTCCAGTTTATGTAAATTTTTTTAGAAATTAGTTAGAAAGGGTCTAAATCAAATCATTCTGAATTTATCACACCAAAATGTTTCAGTGGACACAAAATTATTCTCTTTTCAAAATTTAGTCCCTGCCCGCCCTCCCCAATAGACTTTTTCACCTAATTCAGGATAAAATTTGTCAAAGTCTCAGAACCTCAGAAGTATTTAGGCTGCTAACCCTCCAATGAAGTCGCTGTAAGTTAGGAGCCTGAAGAGAAAGGTGGTCCAGATCCTCCAAGGTAAGAGAGAGATGATGCCTCCAGTTCACCACTCCTTCCTTTATCTTGTCCCTGCTCTTTGGCACAGGGACTGTCTCTTCCTACATGTCTGTACAGCACCTTGCACAAAAGGCCCTGATCTCAATTGAGACCTCTAGGACCAATGGAAATAGAAACATCAGGGATGCATCTGGTTTTGTCTGGCAAGTGTCCTACGGCTGTAACAGAACCAGTGGTTGCCACCCTGTTTGAGGGATGGAGTCTATGCTAGATACTCCTGTGTCGTTTCGTGCGGTGGCGAGCACCCAGGGGAAGGGAAGCTGCCTTTCATCTGCAATGGAAATTGCTCAAATTGTTCCTTTTAGGAACATTCCTCCTACTCTCCACCCCATTGCTCTTCCCTGCAAAGCAAACAGCTGCCAGGTGGGAGACTTCCTCGCTGGGGAGCCCTGTGAAAGATTTGTCTGGAACATCTTTCCCTCCTCCTTCCCCACATACTCCTGTGCTTCACGTTTCAGTGTGGCTTTTTGATCCCTTTACTTAAAGATCTCCCTAACTCAATGTCTCCACTTGAGAGCCCCATGGAAGGCAATTATCCATGGCTGAGATGAGTGTAGGTAATTGCCTCCTCTTCCTCCCCCTGAAAAAATCAGCCCCACAAACAAAAAAGAAATGGCTTTTCTGGAAGCTAATTGCCTTGTAGCTAGTAGAGAGGTGGTGTATTGTTGGGACATGAGAGGAGAATCCAGTTTAGGTCAGTTCACACTGTCTCCTAGCCAAGCAGCCCATGTGTGTTACAGGGCAGGGCGGAGTTTGTATATTTTCACTGTCCGGGGAGGCAGGATTCACTTCAATGCTACTCTTGTGTTCTTGTGACATCTCACACCTTTAATCCAGGACTTGGTAGTGTGGAGGCAGCCTGGCTAATAGTTAGGCTGGGTCACCTTTGCTGGGGGCTAAAAGGCCATAGGTAAAACCTCCTAAGTGAGTTAGATGCCCAAGTCTCATTGTAAAAGTGATTTCAGGTCCAGAGGCTCCCAAGTAGTTGGACTCCTGCATGGCAGGCCCCTAAGTCCCATTGACTTACAAGGTGCTTACCCCAGGTCTTACACAGCCAAGGCTACTTCACCTGTGCTCTAAAGACCCTTCCTGACTATTCCCCATGTCTCTTTAAACATGTCAGGCCATCCTCCCAGCTACGATGGACCAAGCTTCCTCCTCCAATCTGTTACCTGCAGTGCAGCTCAGACACACCCCAGGGACAGAAAATCTCTCTCCCCCCCCCCCATCTCCTTATTACAGTAGTGATCTTGAGGGCTCATTAAAGACCATGCCATTGAATGAGTGAGGAATAGAATTTTAATAACAGACAGGAGTGATTCCCAGGTGTGCAGCTGGGAGCAGCCATGTTAGATCACCTGTAGGGCACCAGCCATGTTAGATCACCTGTAGGGCACCAGCCATGTTAGATCACCTGTAGGGCACTTCTCCCAATTCACACAACACTGACCCATGCTAGGGGGAGTCTCTAAAAAAATCACAACCTTCTACAAGCATCTCTCTACATCTTCCCTCCTAAGGAAAACAAGTTAACACATAGATCCATATAAAAGCTATCTAATAATGCATGCACTAACACCTAACAATACATAACAGCTATTAAAAAAATGCATAACACCAGTCTATAAACCCAGCATCTGAACTACCTAGAGAGGAGAGGTTACTAGCACATCACTGTCAAGTGAGTCTTTACCACTCACTTGCCTCACACATCCTAGCAAGTCTCTATGGGTGCGTCTACACTTGTGGAGTAAATTAAGTCGATTTACGCAGGCTTAAGTCAACTTAATTTACTCCACATCTACACTTGGCTTTCCTTAATTTGACTTAAGCTGCTCCTTAAATCAAATTAAGGAAAAACTAGTTCGAATTAATAACACCTCGTTGTAATTCGAACTAGTGTTTAAGTCGACTTTATTAAGTCAACTTAGCCAGTTTAGATGCCCTAAGTCAACTTGGTCGACCTAGGGCGGGGCAGGGGGGAGGGGACAAGGGAGCCTTGTCCCCAGGAGAGCCTCTGCTCCCTTCTCCCCAGACCCACGGCTTTCCTGCAAGAGGAGCCACAATCCAGTGGAGAACTGCTCCCCAGTCAGGGCTCCACTCAGAGGGAATCCCCCACTGGAACCCTGGCTGGAGAGCCCAGGAGGAAGCCGCGGGCAGCTCATCCCAGGGGAGCCAGCCCTGCAAACCCCGGGGTTTCCTCTGTCATCTGGAGCACACTCCCTTCTTGCCCAGACCCCGCGGGTACTGGGGAGAAGGGAGCCGCAGCCTGAACTCCCTTCTGGCCAGGACTGATC
>ML685810.1:10988681-11006342 GCA_007922175.1 Pelusios castaneus
ATAGGAGCACCTTTAAGTCGACTTAAGAAAGTCAACATAACTTTCCGAGTATGGACATAGCCTATGAGTCTTTCTGGACGTTTAATTACTTGATTAGATCTTCTCAGAACCAGTTCCCTTTGGAACTTTATTCCAGTAGCGTTACCTGATGGCTACCCCTTTGGAACAGAGCTATGTTAGTCTAGGACCAGTCAGCCAAACAAACAAGCAATCCTGTGGCACTTTTATAGCCTAACAAATCTATTTATCGCATGAGCTTTTGAGGGAGAAGATGCCATTTTATGAGAGCTTTGAAGATGGGGAACTTACAGCTGATAGCTCTGTGCTCCTAGAGAACCAGGGCTCAAAACTCCTACTGTCTGACTCACCTGAACCCCACCCCACCTCAGCCTCTTTTTGAGCCAGAGCCCATCAAGATGGACTGACCAAAAGCAATGAAAAGGCAGTGGGAGACACACCTAAACCCCTCTGGACTAAGGTGACAGGATTATGGCAACTCCCCTAACCTCATCAACAGTGAAGCTGTGAGAAGGTGGCATCTCCATTAGCACACTGAATGGAAAACACAGAGCCTCATTTGCAAAAATGGAACAAGGAAACATTTCTATTAACATAACAAATGGAGAACCAAGTTCCAAGGCAGGAACCACACTGAACTCCGGGAACAGCAGCAAAGCATGGCATGAAGGGAGATCTCTGCTCCCATCCCCCTCAGTCCAGGTATAAAACTTTCTAAATCTGAACTTTGTGATCAAACTTGGGCTAGGTCTACCCTGACAAAACCCTGGCTGGGGTGATTTAGTGGGAGTGGTCCTGCTTTTTAGCAGGGGGTTGGACTAGATGACCTCGTGAGGTCCCTTCCAACCCTATTATTCTATGATACCCAATACCTCAGTTGAAATGGTGTAATATTGTAACTAGTTGTTTTTTTCTCCTTGTACGACTATTACTATCATAAGTCCAAAGGGGTAGCCGTGTTAGTCTATTGTAGAAAGACAACAGAGTCCTGTGGCACTTTTAAAGACTAACAGATTTATTTACCGCATGAGCTTTCGTGGGAGAAAATCCCACTTCGTCAGATGCTTTGAAGAAGCGTCTGACGAAGTGGGATTTTCTCCCACAAAAGCTCATGCGGTAAATAAATCTATTAGTCTTTAAAAAGTGCCACAGGACTCTGTTGTCTTATTACTATCATAAGTTTTATATACCTGGAAATAAAACCACTTGTAATCAATCTGGTTGCTAGACCTGAACTTCATTTACTCTTTTGTGTTCTCAGCTTCCCTATTTTGCTCTGCAGCAACACTTCTCTTATCTGATCTAAAGATCCCTGGACCACCCAAAAATCCTGTGGGGTTTGCTCATCAAGGAGGTTACTACCAGAACAGTTGTAGAGAGAAAGTGGGGATAGCGACATGCTTACCCTATGGTATATTGGAAATGCTGCTCTGCCCAGCTTCCTGAATCCAGGTGCACATAAGGATGGCAGCTTAAAAGTACTGCTCGATCCAGCCTGGTCTTCCATACTCTATTCTGGTGTGGTGCCAGTGGCATAACAGAGTGGCAGCTTGGAAGTGCTGTAAAACCCAGCCTGCTGAGCCCAGGGACATATAAGGGGTCAGCTTGAGAGTGCTGATAGACCCTCTCCAGTCAGACATGTGCCGTTAATCAGTGAATGTGTGTGTGGGGGGGGGGGGGGGGGGGGGAATTTATTTGTCTGGAGCTGGAGGAACCCAGCCCTGGGAAATTTAGATCCGGTAGGGTAGCTCCACGTAGCCTCTGGAGTCTGCAGCTAAAATCAGGGCCAGTTCTGCTGACACTACACAGCAAGAAGCAGTCTCTGCCCTGAAGGGCTGACATGCCAAAGAGACAAGACAGATAAAGAGTGGGAGGAGAAACTGAGGCACTGAAAGGGGCAGGAACTTGCCCACGGCCACACAGCAGCTCAGTATCGGAGCTCGGACTGAAGCCCTGGCCGCCTGTCTCCCAGTGCAGGGGCTCCAATAGACTGTCACACACTGTTTTCTCGTAACCCTTTTTCCTTGATCACATGTAGCATTCAGAACAGGAGCTCAGCAGCCAGGATCCTGTCACTTGAAAAAAAGACCTCGATGCTGTTCTGTGATGCTCAGTGCCAGCAGTTCACTAATGCTAAAAGCCAGGGTCCTGTCTCTACACGAGAGGGCAACAAATGTGACTGGCTTAACCGCCTGGCGGGGCTTTCTGCCATGCAAATGTAGGCTTCATTCCATTTCCCATCACACAAGCCTTTAGGCACAGAAGGCCTCTTCTAAAGGTATCGGAAGGTTCCTAGCAGCAGAATTCACCCTCTGCAAGAACAGCTCTGTAGCACCAGAACCATTAACCCTGGATCTTACTATGGCTTCAGACAGCCCTCATCACTGCATGGCCTGGGTACCCTCCCCCGAGTACTAAAGCTGTCACTAGCTAGTCCTGCAAATGGCTTCTGAGAAGACAACATTCCTATGACGTAACAGTGATCCTAGCAACACCCACCCTTGCAAAATCCCACTGGCCTGCACCAAGCAGTTTTCCCAGGGATGTATTCACAAAATAAGGATCTGTATCGGAGCCAATGTTTGGCAAACAGAGGGGTAGCTTCTCCTAGAGTATCACATGCCCAGCTGAAAGTTGTGAAGTTATAACACTTCCTTCCCCCTCAGCACACTCTCCCCAGGCAATAGCTGTAGGAAAACTGACTTACCATAAGAGGCTGTCCCCATCCCTCCAGTGGTCTGCCTCCTCTTATGAGCCAACTTTCCAGTCAGGTCACATTCAGTCTCCCACTCCCTCCGGGGGGGGGGGGGGGGGAGCGGGGAACAGGACAACACCAAGGATCCAACAAGTTGTCCTTACATCAGGTCTTCAGCATCCAACTCTGGGCCCCAGGACATGGTCCCTACTCCCTCCTACCACAGGGCTCTCAAAATTCTTCATGTCAGTGGGCTCCGAGGAAACCCAGGCCCTCCCAGGGATTCTGGAATGAGAAGACAGGGTCTGTCTATTCGGATCTACCTCCTTGCTGATTCAGAGAAGAGGGTCTCAGAAAATACTTCCCTATTTCCCTCTACTGCTCAAAAGTTGTTCCCAAACTACCAGCCTCACTTTTTCTACAGCCCCTTTACCTTTGGGCTTCTTCCCTAATCAGCCCAGCCCAGCTCCTTTCCATCTGGGCTTCCTCTTAAATTGACCCACACCTGTAGGAGCAAAGTGCCTTAATTGAACTCACCACCTCCCTTTCAGGGCCAGCACAGGAGAGGCACTCCATTAGAGGGAGGTGCCTCTATACCCCTGCCTTGGCAAACTGTCCTTTCCCTCTTGAGGCCAAGGAGATGTGTCTCTGCATCTACACCACATTTAAAGGGTGTTCAAAACCATGTTAGCCAAGACAGATCTCTGTTCGCCTCAGCCCAAGTGTTTCCTTCCCTGTGCTCAACAGCTTCAGTTTCTACCTGTGGTGTATGCAATGTTGATGCTCTGGGGTAGCAGAAGTCTGTTTGCCAGGCATGTTTGAAGCCACACATGCTCCAGCCCCTTGAACAAGACCCTTCCGCCTTTTAAAATGTTGTTTATTTGGTACATCCTTCATTTCACTAACAGCCAGCGCTCACAGCAGATGGGTCTATACTGTAATCACTGCGACAACTTGAGCAGACAAGCCGCTTTAGGTAGCTTGGTTCACAGAGCAGGGCAGCTGCTATAGCACAGTGTGGGCTATACGAGACCAGCTGGCACCTTGGGTAATTACGTGTGGGACTAGCTGGCACAATAACAGTGTGACCAGGACCCAAGCAAACGAGATCAAAGCGAGCTACCTGCTTGAGCTCCTCACCCTGCAATTGCAGTAGAGAAAAACCCACAGATGTCATCAGTGCCAGCATTGCTTCTAGGTGAACAGTAACTTCCACAATTACCAAAAGGGGAAAAAGGAAGATTTAGATTGGCCCAGCTGTTGCTAGGATTTCCACACACCTAGCTGGAAGCCAGTAAGATCAGACTGGTGAAGAACGTGATTTCCTGCAGGTACACTTAGGTCTTACAGTCTCTTAAGAACATAAAAACAGCCAGATTGGGTCAGACCAATGGTCCATCTAGCCCAGTATCGTGTCTTCCAAGAGTGGCTGGCACTAGAGGCTTCAGAGGAAGCAAACAGACTAGGGCAATTTACTGAGCCATCTATCCCATGTCCTCCAGTGCCAGCTTCTAACGTTCATTTTGGCTAATAGTCATTGATGGACCTACCTTCCATGAACGTATCTAACTCGTTTTTGAACCCTGTTATACTTTTGGCCTTCACAACACTGCTGGCAATAAGTTTCATAAGTTGAAGCATTTCTTTATTTGTTTTAAACCATCTGCCTATTAATTTCATTGGGTGGAACCCAGTTTGTGTGTTATGTGAAGGCAAATAAAACTCCCTTATTCACTTTCTCCAAACCATTCACAATTTTATAGATCTCTGTCACATTCCCCTCCCTGGAGTTGTCACTTTTCCAAGCTGAACAGCTCCAGTCTTCTTAATCTCTCCCCATATGGAAGCCGTTCCATACCCCTAATCATTTTTGTTGCCTTCTCTGTATTTTTTTCCAATTCAAAAAAAAAATTTTTTTTTGAGATGGGGCAGCCAGAGTGACACACAGGATTCAAGGCGTGGGAGTCTCATGGATTTATATAGGGGCATTATGACATTTACTGTTTTATGATCTATCCTTTTCCTAATGGTTCCTAACATTCTGACAGCTTTTCTGACTGCTGCTGGCCATGGAGTGGGGGTTTTCAGAGAACTCTCCATGATGACTCCAAGCTCTCATTTCAACCCTATCATTTTATACGTAAATTGGGATTGTGTTTTCCAGCATGCAAGACTTTGCACTTATCAGCACTGAAGTTCATCTGCCATTCTGTTTCCAGTCACTCAGGTTAGTGCAATCCCTTTGCAAGTTTTCGCATTCTGCTTTGAACTTAAGCAGCTTTATATTGTGTATCATCTGCAAACTCTGCCACCTCCCTATTTACCCCCTTTTCCAGGTCACTGCAGAGCACCATTAGGCTCAGTGCCCCTCTTCAGGTGCATCTGCAAACTGATATAGATTTCAGTGGGTACCTATTGACAGATGTAGCCCCTGTAACCTCAGCACAGTTCAAACCCAGGATTAGGTGTATTGTCACTTGCTGATGTGAGGAAGGACGCCCCCGTTCCTAGTCCTTCACAAACTGATTAGCCTGAAATTCTCCTGAATATCTACCCCCGGCCCCTACACACATTAAGGAGATCTTTAACAAAAGTGGCTGGTGGCTCGGGTTCAGATCGTTCTAAAGACCGTTGGTGTGCTGTGTTCAGCGTCACGGGGCTGGCACAGTCATCAGAGGTGTAGTGTGGGACACAGGGAAGCAGCCTTCAGGACAATCAGACAGCAGAGCCCATGGCCAGGCAGTCCATGTGGTGAGGGAAGCACAGACGTGATGCAGACGGAGCATTCTCACCCTCTGTTACCAACGATGATTTCTGCTAGAAGAAGCCAGGGAGCAGTTAGGGCTAGTCAGCATTGCTTCATTGAAGGATGCTCCCCTAGGGCAGCTGACCATGTCACCTCTATAACTGGAGTTCACACCGAATGGGGGTTAAATTGTGTGTGTCCTCATTGTAGACCCGAGGGGGAAGGTTCCTATTTTACAGTCGAGGCCTGGGGGCAAGGTGAATAGAGAGCCTCTCTGACCTCCTGAGCAGCTGGATTGGGGGATTTAGGGCAGTTTCCCCCTGCAAGAGACAGGAAGCGAAGCTCAACCCCCCCCCCCCCCCCCCCCAGGGGTGAGACTGTGACATTACTGAGGTGCACATGGCCTACTCCTTGCTTTGGCTGAGCCAGAGCCCCTCCTGCCCCACCCCCATAGCATCTGGGTTTTTTGTTCCCCCACAGTGATTTGAATGGGACGACGGAAAGGAAAATCCAACAGCGACAAAGCCCGGAAAGAGCCACTGTTGTACCGTGCCATTTCATTCATTATCTTCGGCTCCGCTGCAGAGCCAAGTGACAAGCAAACGGCTAATTCGCTCCTGTGCTTCGTACGGCTCGAGTCTTAAAGCATCAAAGAAGACAGGGAAACTGCTGAAGATCAGAAAGGTAAAAGGGACTCCTAGAAAGGACTTCTACCTGCAGATGGCGGCTCACAAAAGGAGCTGGCCACTACCCCATCAAGGACTTTGTATTATAAAATATGTATTATAAACTCCGTGATTGTTCTCAGGAAAAAATGCTTTTGTAGTTTGCTAGCAAAAAGAAAATAACATTTTTTTGACAGTGCACATCTAGAAATAATATTAAGTCAGTGAGTGATTGAAACATGCTGAGATGGAATAACTAGCTATTCTGGTTCAGAATAGCATGAGTCTAATAAAAAGTGCCATTACAAAGATAACTCAAAGAAAGCTGTCTGCTTCATGTCAAAAGAAATCAGAGCCTAGACACCTGGTTTGTGAGCACCAGAAAGTGACAAGTTGCTTACAACTTGAACTGATTTTTAGATTGTTGTTTACCTTTGCCACAGTTGTTGAAGTCTTTGTAGTAAATTAAGACAAGGATTCTAGATTGCTGATGTCAGACAGAGCAAAATAAATTTAAACTATCGGAAGCCCATGGTTAAGTATGTGTGATTTTTAGTATATTTAGGATGAAGATTTGGTCTCAGATTTATTTTCATTGCCTGAGATGGCCATTTTAAATTAACTCGACACCCTTCTGTAATTAATTGTCTAGCCCTTCAGCTAGTAATTTTAGATTTACTATTGAATGTACTCACCTATACAGTCTCACAAACTGCGGACTGGAATATACTCAAAGTATTTAACCTGAGGTAGTAGTTTTGCAGAGTGGCGCATAACTGGATGCTCAAGTGCAGGCTCTATATTTAGGATCAATAGCCTATTCAAAGAATAGTAAGTAAGTGTAATTTGACAATTGTGGGATTGATTGCAGATGTAGCCTTAGAACAAAGTTTACTCAGGGGTTACATTTGGTGCTAATTTCACCATTGTGTGATTAGACTCAAGGGATAAGAGCATGATTCACAACCACTGGTTTTCTCTTTCTTGAGAAGAGTTAACGTTTTGTGTTACATTCACTCTTTTAAACAAAGCACCTCTGGCTCTGGTTTCTCTAATTTCCCATTTGCCTTTTAAATTCTATTTTGATTAATCAAACAGCTCAAATTCCTAAGGAATCTCAAATCTCGACTTTCGCTCTGCAACCTGACGTCAAAAGAGTTCGTGATAGACACGGTGAAGGGAATCAAGTTATTTAATTGCTTAACTGAACTATAAAAATAGGCCAGGGGAGTGGGAAACCACGGAAATTGGAGGGGGAAGGGAATCCACGGAAGGTGGGTGATACAGAAGTAGAACCATAGGGATTTGGTGGGTGGAAAAAGGGAACAGGAATGACTTGCATTGGTTTGGAAGAAGCAAATGAGAGGTAACTGGTAGGGACGGGGCATTGAGGAGGAGGTAGGGACAATCTCAAGACTATATACTCAGGCCTTGTCTATACTGAAAATGCTGCGTCGATGGATTGACACAGTAGGATCAATTGAGTACCCAGTGTAGACCCGTTCAATCGATCCCGGAAGAGCTTTCCCGTCAACTCAGTAACTCCACCCCTCCAAGTGGAGTGATGCTGTGTCAACAGGAGAGCCCTTCAAGTCAACACAGCCGAGTAAAGACACCACAGTAAGTAAGAGTAATGCGTATCTCCGTCGACTTAGCTCCGCAGAGTAGACTAGTCCTCAATCACATAGCCAAACTTCTCCGCTTCTCCCCATGAAGAATTCTTTCTTCCACATGGCCACGTACTGGGCCACAAACTCCCTCTCCTTCTGCACTCACCACTTTCTGGCTTCCCTCTGTGCTTCGGGAGGGGACAGGCAGTGATATTTCCAGCTTCTACAGTGGGCAGCTCTTCCCACGGTCCCCCCTCCAGGATGCCAGGTGGACACGGAGCTGAGAGAAGCATGCTCATGGGCTGGAGGCCGATGTGAAGGGGTTGATGGGGGCACTCGGCTGCCATCCTCCTTCAGAGCGACATGTCTAAGTGCCACTGAAGCAAAAGACCTCGTACTCCCTGGGGCATGACTCAGTTTCCTAAAGACAGCAAGTTTTAAATCCCCCCGGCAGCAGACGCCGGCTGAAAGGATGCCCACTCTGGGACGGGACGAAGCCACGCCTTTGTCTTGGACAAGCCCGCACTGGTATCGTTGGACCTGTTTCTACATGAGGCAGGTGGGCTGTGGAGCTGGCACTGCTAAATCAGGATGGTGCAGCGGAAGCAGGGTTTGGCGCTTCCTGGGCCAGGACACATAAACTCACAGGGGTTTCCTGGCTTAGCTTGAATAGGCAGCCTGAAGGCATAAGCTGACTCACCCGAGGCATGGTACTGGTAGCCTGGAGAAGGTCTGAAGGTCTCCTCATAGGGAAGGGCTGAGAGTCACCTCAAGGAAGCTCAGAAAAGGAGGCTCTAGAGTTTCTAACAGTGGAGAACTTTGGATGTTCACAGTTTGGGAAAATTACAGAACTGCTAACCTCTGGGAATCCCCCCGGCTCCCTTAGCACCCACCTGCTTCAGATACAGGGCTGGAAAGCTCCCCCAACCTCTGTTTTTAGAGCCGCAGCCCAGCCATCCAATCCAAGGGAAGGGCAGCTCGTTCAGCCCCTCTGCCTTTTTGCTGGTACTCTGCGTGTACCTTATACCGCCCTAGGGGTGCTAAGATAGAGCCTTCCGATCATTTTAATTTGCTTTGCTTGCACTTTCTTCTCTGCATAAGGGAAGTCATCGCAGCCTCCTACGTTCACTGATACTCCACTGTCTCCTTCACATTCAATTTCCTGTTTCTTTCCATGCTGCCTAGTTGTCGCACTGAGTGCTAGTCTGAGTTTTACAACCCCTTTATGTTCGCTGTTTTGCACCTCATTAATGTCACATGTGCAAAATCTCCTCCTCCAAGTCACTGTTTGCCTCCTTGAGAGGATGCATTTTTGTCTTTTCTAGCCTGCATGCTTTGGCATGCTGATTTCTCCTGCCACACTTACCGCATGTGACTCCCAGAACATTTTCCAGTACCATGCTTTTCCCCCCACAGCTTTTAATTTCCTCTCTTTTGCGTTTGTGCATTTGGAGATATTTTCCCTTGGGTTTTCTTGCTTCCTCGGTGCCGGTTGGTGAATTATCCACCACGGTGTCTGCTCCACTCACATTCTGCATTTGGATGTGAGCTGGGTCACTAGCTCAGCACAGGCCCACAGCTCTGGGTAGCAGGAGCGTGGGCTATCTCAGCATTTATCCCCATTACTAACCTATCACGAGTTGGTTCATCTTGTGAAATTCAATAATCACGAGTCAGCCATTGGGTGCCATTTGGAAATACACTCATCTATTGTTATTCCCGTTTCCTGATTACACTTGTTGAAAAGATCCCTTTCGTATCTGACACTGTCTGGGGGCTGAAAACGTTTTTGGAGCACTTCTAGGATTTTATATGCTCTGCTGTTGATGCACGCAGTAGGTTTACTCTTGTTTCGTTTTCCTTCTCAGTTAGCCCTGTTGCAGTTTCCTATTGTGATCTAAAAAGAACATCCAATTGCTAATCACAGCCTCTTTTGTGTCTATCTGCTGGGGCACAGGAATCTGGTACAGTGCCAGGATCATTTTCTCTCTGGGTTTGTTTGTTTGTTTGATTGATTTGCAACATTCTTAGTTTCTAATTTCACGTCCCTACAGCTGCCAATTCACTTCTGACAGCAGGCCCTGTGTGCAAGCAGAAGAGAGCCAACATTCCAGCTGTGTTCCTTCTGCCACAGACTGTTCTCGCTCACCAAACACTTCCAGAAAGTTGAATTCGCTACATATCAAAGCATAACCACACCATGGTGCCACTAGGGGGCAGATATCATAGCATCTCAGGTGTTTTCTCTTCAGCTATTGCTTTCTCCTACTCTTACCTTGCTCCACACATCCAGCTGCCACCTCTCAGGCCCCATGTCTCTTCCCCTGCCCTCCACACTGCCCTTCACCAGGACCCTTTGAACACTGGGAAGCGATTCCTGACGAGCCTGCAAATGCTCAGGCTCTGAGACAACATGATGGATTTGGGACCTTTAGAGGTGCTGCATGAGTATATGTGGACTTCAGGGCTGCGCCTAGACTTGTAAATTAATTCGACTTAATTTACCCTGCATCTACACTACAGCTTGCTTAAGTCGACTTATGGAAAATAAAGTCGACAATGAAAATTAAGTCGACTTTATAAAACCTAGAATTACTTTGACTTAAGGCTTAATTCGACTTTTTAAAGTCGAATTAAGCCAGTGTAGATGTGGCGTAGCCCTAAGTTGATTTAGGGCTACCCCAGGACTACAACAATGCCCTCCCTGCTGGGGGGGGGGCACAGGAGGAGCCTGGCATGCCTCCCCACAGGGCAGGGTAGAGCCCTGCCCACCCTGCCAGGGTCCCTGTCCCTCTTTGCCCCATTATACCTATGTACAATGGGGCAAAGGCTGAGCCCCCTGGCAGTGGGCAAGCGATGCCCTCCCGCCCCCATGGACCTGCCCTAGGATCCCCTAGCCCCTAGAAGTTGACCTAGGCGTCCAGTGTGGACGCTCTAAGTTGACTTTGTAAGCTCCTCCCAAAGTCGACTTAAAATTTAGGTGTAGACTCACTAAGTCGACCTACGTTTTCAAATGTAGACATAGCCCTGGAGCTTCCATTCTGGTCTGTATGAACAGGCTGAATCCAGGGCTCTGCAGCATATAGGTGTGTTCCATCAGAACGCAGGGATCTCGGCGGATGTGTCCTGGGTGGCAAGAGTTGCCTTCTGAGAGGCCCTGAATTCCAGCTACGTCAAGGTGCAGCAGTGTTTGCAAGGGCGGGGTGTTGCTAGAGCACTAGCACAGGAGTGGTTGTTTATGTTAGAACAGAAGCGTGGCTAGCCTGGCTGGGGTCTGTGCAGATGTTTTAGCTGCTGACAAATGACAATGAATGCCCACTTTTGGGTTTGTGCGCAGAGGGAATGTCAGCCAGTGCCATGCTTCACACCTGGGCAGAGGCAGCAGCTGAGGTCAGGATTGCACTCCAGTAGGGTGTTAAGGGAGTGGTGGAGCATTGCTGTGGTGTGAGAGACACATCCACAGGTGTGTAAGTGTGTAGAAGCTCCTGTGCATAAGGACATCACCATGTGTTCATGTAAAATACAAGCATAGAAGCATTCCAGTCATCCTCTGTGATGTGAGCTGTTTGTGAGCGCAGGGTGACATCCTGTGGCCAGGCCAAGTCAGTGGAAATGGAATATTTGGAGTATGTGAATCCTCTCCACGGTCTTCTTGCTATAGGTTTTTTGGGTGTCCTTTTCGGTGTTAAAAACAGTCTCCTTCCACTCATGCTTGTACACACATGGGGAACGAGAAGCAGTGGGCATAAAAAGCTGTGAGCACAGACTGGGTGGATGGAGCCATTGCAGGAGACAGAAGCAGCATATATTACCACCTAGCTTTTATCTAGCACTTTGCCTCTTTAGATCTCAAAGCACTTTACAAAGGAGATATGATCACTGCTATTGGGAAACGGAGAGGTGGAGAGGAGGGGAAATGAACCACCCAGGGTCACCCAGCAGGCTGGGAACAGTCCGTGGTGGCTCCAAAGAAATCCCTCCCTGTCCAACCTGAGCACAGTCAAAGAGTGGTACTTCCACCAACTGCCCAGATTCTGCCTGCTTTTGAGGACAGGAGGCAGGGGAGGCCATTGAGTTCTGCTTTGACACTAGGTTTTGTATATCTTTACTTACACTTTCCTCTTTTGCATTCCACTACTGTGGGAACATGGGGCAGAGACCAGTTCCTGCCCAAGTCTCCGTGTGCATCCCTGCCCGTGTTTAGCACTGAACCGTAACTGAGGTTCAAACAACATCTATACGGTAGGAATGGAATCCGTTTTGTACTAGCCAAGAAAACTTCCGGAGGAGCCCATTTCCAGACCCAAAAGAGCATCTTCATCTGCACAAAATGTGTGTTCCCTGGCATCTGCCGGAGCCAGCCAGGAAACTGCTCACCCAACTTATGAAAGCTCTTGTGAATCTGAAAACATTCCCACAGTAGGACAAACCCAAGCTATTTGGAAATTTTCTCAAAGAAACAAGAGAGAGACCATCAGCCCTGAATAGCCAATAGCCCAGTGGTTAAGGCTGGGGAATGAGTGTCTCTACACCCACTTGTTCCCCAATGTCACAACACACTCACAAATTGCTTTCTCTGGTGTGGATCCCAGCCCTGTTCCAGTTTACAGTGCTCAGGTGGCCTTCCCTCCGTAACTATGTCTTGTTCAGTCAACGTGGCAGGGAGTGCTACACGTTAGCTGAGATCAAACCAGATCAGGTGACGCCAGTTTGGCAGGGGATCAGTGTAATAGTCTGAGTCACAGGGTTGCACCAAAAAATGTGGTTAGAAAGGGAACATTTTACTGACAGCCCCTCTTCTCCCTAGGTGCTATATCTTGGGAGCCCACTGCTCAAATGTGAGACCATATTTTCAAGCCTTCCCCAGGCACCAATGTGCAAGGCAGTTTTCAAGACAAACAGACTATGCACGTGGATTTCAGAGGGCTTTTGGAAGGCAGGGAGTAGAACCAGTTGAACTGTATCTAAAGGATGGCTAAAAGGTTTTCTTTCCCCCAAGTATCTGTATCCATCTTGCCTCTTTAGATTTTCAGCCATCCAGGACAGGAACTGCCTCTTATTATGTGTGTACATAATAGCACAGTGATATTTAGACAAACCCAGGAGTCACAAGTGGCTCTTTGCAGAATATGAGGCAAGAGGTTAAGGTCTTTTCCTTTCAGACAAGAGATTTAAGGTACTTTCCAAGCCAGGATTGAGGTACTTCCCCTTTCTGACCAGACTTGCTGCAGTTGCATTGTCTGTCAAGTGGTTCCCCGAATTCTCTGTAATTGCACAATTGCACCTTGTGATTTGCTATAATTATAGTTTCTGCTATGTCAAGGTCTATTGGTCTATAAGAAGTAAGAAAGTTCATTGAACCTGTATATGAAATAGAGGAAGTATGTATGCTAATGTATGACGATAATGATGCTACAATGATATGCTAATGTTACTAATGCTAAAAAGTATATAAGGCGATGCCTCAGTGTATTCGGGGCCCAGCCTTTGGAAAAGATTCCTCTGGGCCTGCTGTCGGCCAACAATAAACTCTGTTAGCCTCTTATTCCAGTGTCCGAGGTTCTTCTGTCTTGCTACAAATATGATATTAAAACACTGCGATTTCATCATTAACCAATCTGAGCTGTTACCCATCAGGATGCTTTCACTATGTTATAACTGATTGTAGTTGATAAAATAATATTTGGTCAGAATAACCAAGAAAATTTTATATATATCTAAAAATAGTAAATGAAACAATGAATCCACACTACTTTGGCTCTCTTAGGTAATGATGATCACAGATTTGCCTCTCGAACCGCTGAGGTCCGAGGATCACGGACCTAGCTCCATCAGTTGGCGGGCTTTAGGTGCTCTGGGAATTTTCAATCAATCATAATTTGCATTTCTGCTGCCTATGCTAGCTCCACTGTGGGAAGACACAGAAGATTTCAGCCTCCAGGGCTCTCAGCCTTGCTGAAATTCCTTTTAAACTATGGGATATTGACACTTTTCAGCTGACGTGAAAGAGAATTTTCCGAAATGCTCAGCCTGGATCTAATTCTGTATTTCCCTACGGCCAGCATCAAGTGCTTTTCAACCCCATCCTCCCCAGCAGCGAGCAACTGAGCCTTGTGTCTGTTTTCCAATCTTTGACTTCGTCAAAAGGGTTGTTTGTCAGAGATGGGTGAAATTGTGAAATACAATTTTAAAAAACGGCAGGGCATATTCTGTGCATCTGGGATTCTACACCAGCTAAGGTAGACTGTAGACAGCTTAGACAGGGATCATCTCTTAGGTCTGTTTGTTCAGCCCCTAGCACAATGCAATCCTATCATGGCCCAGGCTCCTACATGCTACTGTAATATACCTCATATATAATTGGCTATGCTGAGTGGGAAGATACAGAGGTGGGCAAGTCACATGCAACCTGTCCACTTTATATCAGCACCACTGGTTAAGTTTGGACTTACAGGTATGTGCACACATTAATATCCATGTGCGCTGGATTCACTGTTTGGATTTTTTACCAGAAACACCAGGACAATGGTTTGCCACAAACAAAATCACTCTGGTTTTTAAAAATCTTCTATACAAAAGACTATTCTGAAAATTAAATATTTTTGAAAGAAAAAAGTCTGTAGAAAGTTTTTTTTTAAAAAAAAAGGTGAAAAATGGCCCCTTGCAGAAACCAATGAAAAAATGCAGTGTTAAAATGTTTGCACACGTTGTTTTGGGGTGTGAGGGGCGTGTTTCAAGACGCTCTAGCTGTGTGGGACCTGGCCTGTGGAGCTGATGGAGGAGCCTGTATTTCTAGCTGAGTAAATGAGAGATGTGGAGCAAGATCCTCCCCTCAGCTATGGTCCCCATAAGCTGCTGTAGTGGTATCAAGCCCGGAGCTATCTGGGGAGAATTCCTTTGGCACTCGTAAGTCCCAGCACTGAGGAAAGGCTGAGATGGGGACAGGAGTCTCTACCCCATGTGCTGCTAGGGGGATTCTTTAGTAGGGGCCTACAGGCAGCCCTGAGGAAGAGTCCCATAAAACAGAACAGCTCCAGGCTCCTCTGCTTTATGCCAGAGGCCACACCACATCCAAGGCAGTCCAGACCCAGATGGTGGCTTAAAGCCATTTTCCCTGGATGATGCCGTTCTGTGCTGCACCTCTGCAAGGCCCAGCACAGAATTCCAGCTCAGGATCTTAGACCAAAGGGAAAGAAAATGAACCAGGGGCTCAGTCAGGTGCCAAACCGGCCGTCATTCCCTGATCTCTTCACCATTTACTGCCAGGGCCAATACTTCCTACGTCAGGGAGAGTTCACAGAGGGCTACAGACTCACTGCACCAGGGCTTCCTCTCTGGTTTTTCTGCAGACTCGGTACTAATTGGCAGTGGAAGGTCATTCTCTTTTCAGGCTATGGAAGCGCAATGGGCATGTAAGTGAACACCAAGTCCGTCCTCAGCAAGCACAGAGACGAGGAAATGGTATACCAACAATTTATTTGTAAAGTGACTATCCTATTATGATTAGTGTACATGGCTCCAAAACACGGATCACCACTGAGAGCTGGGTTTAGGGAGTCTATCTGTTCACCCTACATTGCAGAGTCAGAAAGAGATCTCCAAGCCAAAGATCTGAGTAGGAATATATCAATTTCCATGAAGCAGAAGGGAACTATGCAAGCTATTTACCCTGCTGGCCAGGAGATGCATCCCCTAAGCCTTAGGAGATCAAAGAACCTTCTACTCCCAGAAATCTTCTCCCAGTGTAGGTACTTAGAAGGCTGTGATCACATCAAAACCTTGGACTCCCAGGAAACACCGGGCAAGTCTCCTTTTTAAAAGGCATTCAGGTGCTTAAAGATGAAGGGGGATTTTCAGAACAGCCAGGCCTCTAACTCCCCTGGAAATCAGTGACTCTTAATTGAGATAACCACATAAGTAAAACACCAGCTATCACAAGATGCGTGATGAAATCACCAGCGCTGGCAACACTGGAATTTTTGTGGAGCAAACTTTTTTGGGAGGGGATAAGTGAAAAGCTGGAAAAAACCCTCCTTTTCATCAATAATTCAAAAATGTCTGAATGGGAATTCCCCAAAACTTCCTAGCTCATATTCCCCTTTGAGCTGAGACCCAGCCAGGGGCCTGAAGACTTTCAAAAAGTTCTGAGCCCAAACAATAGGGGAAATTCTCTTGTAACCATAACTCTGGTGTTAGGGCTGCATGCCAACATGTCCCCCCAGAGCTGCCCTCCGTGCCCCAGCTCATCCCATGGTGGCTTGTAAGGGGTCTGTAGTGCCTGTGGCACAGGGGTTCTGTCCCAGATAGCTAACATAAGCATTTAGGACTCCTGCACTCCACTCCAGCTGAGTATAGGCGAGTCTGGGGACACTATTCCACAAAGTCAAATGCTTCAGGTGAGTCACATGAAACAGCTTTTTTCCCCCCAGTATATACAAGGCCTTCCATTCAATCCACACTTCAGTGGATTCAGGCCAAAACCCTACTACTGATGGGGACCATTTCTTACCACCCATCTGCAATGAAGCAGGGTGTCTAGGTCTCTACTGCGAACTCCACCAACTTCCCCCACGTGTCCCACTACATCTGGCCTAGAGCCTTTGATTTAACGAGAAGCCCTCCACTGCATTTACTCTAGTGCCATGTCAGACCCCCTCTGCCCTTCATACAGAGGGCTTGCAGCCACTAATTAGCCTTGCCAATGGGCATGTCTAACAGCGTCTTACAAGAATCTTCCCAGCTGGCAGTTTCCTTGGTTTCAGATCAGCCGGGCCTCTCCTTCCATTTCAACCTGCAGGTCACACACTCCTGTGAAGTTTATTTCTTTGCCGCTGTTGCCGCTCCCAGAGTTGAGGTCAGGACTATATATGCCGGAGGAGGGTGAAAGGTGTTGAAAACCACCATCTATGACTGACCCAACTTTCCCACTCTTGTAGATCTCCAAATATCTCAGAAGCAGCTTAGGTTTCTTTTTAGCAAATGCCTCCAGTTCTGGAAAGAGGGAAGGAGGGAGGGAGAAATCTAATAGCACCATGAAAAGACATGACACAGGGATGGAGGAGGGGCTGTCTGAACCCCATATTTGGGGGACGACGACACTATTCTGGTATATTTTTAAGTTTTACTCCTAATGTTTGGTCCAGTGTCTCCTTAGACATATGCTTCACTCTCAAGACAGAGCACATAACCACAATGGTTATGAAGGGCTGGAACCTATACCTACAACCATCTGGAAAAATCATTTCCCCATTGTCCAAGCTTAAGGTCTCGCCCTGAAACCAAATGAGATATACCCACCTGATCGTAACAGATGGAAAAGCTACAGGGTAGAGGACAGACCACATAGGTGGGAATGGGGGAGGAATCCTGATCTATTTGTGATGCCCAGAGTTTTATTATTTGAAGATGCTTTTTCAGTCCTAAAAACACATCCATCTCTCTGCTTACCAAGCAGGTTTTACCCTTTTTATTGTGTTTTCAGAAGTAAATAACCCTGCTGAGCTTCTAAGCTGATGCTCAAGAGAAAGAAAATATCATTGACTGCTGCAGTTAAGGCCCAATACTACAGCTAAACACATATAATTACCTTAAAAAAATTTAAAGACTGCTAATGCAGATTGTAAAGTCATGCGAAGAAAAAGTAAATGGTTGAATTAAGGTTGCCCTCGATACCTTAATTCACCCCCTTGTGTTGTACATTCACGATACAATCTTTAATTTACATGATCACATACTCTCTCTTCCACAGGATCCCGATTGTACTGAGTGAATGCCTCAGGCATAATTTGATGTACACTACCCCAATCCTGCTTGGCTGTTCATCACTGAATTATATGAGCGCCTCACAGATATTCTTGTTCTCAGAAATGGCTGAACCATTAGAAAGAAAGAAAGAAAGAAAGAAAGAAAGAAAGAAAGAAAGAAAGA
>ML685810.1:11006352-11026250 GCA_007922175.1 Pelusios castaneus
AGAAAGAAAGAAAGAAAGAAAGAAAGAAAGAAAGAAAGAAAGAAAGAAAGAAAGATCAGCCTGAGGCAGGAACCTAGCATGGAAAAGTTCAGCCCAAATGGTTCAAGCTCGGCAGAGTAATAGCCAAATGAAAACAGGGTCTTATGACACAACTTTAATCAAAGGCCTCACTGTCAGCTTGGCTATTCAGTGTGAAACATTTACATTTGAAACACACGCATACACAAACATACTTGACAGAAAACCACACAAGCAAGGAAAAGAGTTAAAACATCTAAAATGTTTATCCATTACTTCTCTGTCCACAGACATACATTCTCCACTACACCAGCCAGCTTATTTCAACCCCATAACATTTCCCCTGCAGCTAATGGCCAACCTTCATATTTTGCAGTTGTGTAACACACAAAGAACCTTCTCTGCCTGAGCAGAGAGACAGGGAAATCTTAGCATCACCCATTCCCTCCATAATAAACACTACATTTTCCAAAGTGTATTCTTAGCAAGCCCTATTCCTAACAAGCAGCCACTGTCATTACAGTACAAGATCAGAGGTGGTTAGGTGGAACTACAGACAATCCCATGTGGCTATTAAAACCCTAGTTATCTTGAAGTATTTTTTAAAGCCCAATGACCCTGAAGGAAGAATTAATGGAGACACCTGGTCCTGAACATGATGTAAGCAATTACCTTCTATGCCAAGGCACTGGTAGCTTTAAGGACCTCCCTTACCTAGGTCTAGTTTGAGTGCGGGCAGGCCAGTCTCTCATGAATGTTGTACGGAACAAAATGAGCAGTGTTTTTCCTGTAAGCATTCAAGTGATTGCCTCTCGCTTAGAAAAGATGCAAGGAAACGCACCTTTTAGAACGAAGCCAGAGTCAGAAATTGTTTTCTGCTGTGTTTTCCAAATTGAGTAGAGACGCAGAAACGTGGCCACATACAAATCATTCAGCACTGTGATGACCTGCTGCCTGCGGTTACACTCTCTGAAAGAGACAAAGACGGAAATGATTATCTGCACCTTTACTTTCCCTCCCTGCCAGCCCAGTAAACCCAGAGAGGAAAGAGCTAGAGAAACACTGCCACCTGACAGAGATTTACACCAGGTGGAGACATATTTCTGTGTGGCCCTGGGAACATGAGGGATTAATGAACGACACAGGTTTCCCTCTTGAATTCTAGCTGGTATAGTAGTACTGATAGCTATTACTGAGGTAGTCTAAGACCTGGTCTACACTAGGGGGCTAAGTCGACAGGAGATATGCAATCTGTGTGACACAGAATGCGCATCTCAAGTCAACTTAGTTAATTTGACTTACCTCTGGGTCTTCACTTGGCTGCATCAACTTGAAGGGCTCTCCCTTCGATGCAGCGTTACTCCACTTGGAGGGGTGAAGTTACTGCATCGATGGGAGAGAGCTTCCAGGATCAATTGAGCAGGTCTACGCTGGCTGCTCAATCAATTCCGCTGCATTGATCTGTGAGGATCGACATAGCATTTTCAGTGAAGACATGGACTAACACCTCCTTTAGAACTATTTATTCCTTTGACAAACTTTAACCTTTCCAATAGACTTTTCCATGCTTCAACTCTGCCACTGATGGATAATTTTTAAAGCTTAGTCCAATAGGTTCAGCCATCTTCAGCATCACAGGGACTGTCAGACCAGATAAGACCCAAAGTCCTTGTAGCCCCCTAACCTAAGACAGCAGCACCAGCTGTCACAGACGAAGGGGCCAGAACTCTGCAATAGTAGATGGGGGGGTGATGTGCCCCCACATTAAGTATCACCCTGATCTCTAAGAGATATTGGATTACACTCTGAAACATGAGGTTTTATCTCCCTTCCGATACTCTTTTTGAGGACATTATCACTGTATCTCTGGGCACCACCGCTGTACATGGACCAGCGCGCTGGCCACTCTACAATTATGCCCAGGTTCCTTACCTGATTGGATACAGTTCATTCAGAACTCTGCAAGATGTCTGAATAAGAGAAATATAGAGCTGGAAGGGACCTCAAGGTCATCTAGTCCATCCCCCCATGCTAAAGCAGGACCAAGTAAACCTAGACCATCCCACTTTATTGTTTGTCTAACCTGTTCTTAAAAACCTCCACTGACAGGGATTCCACAGTTTCCCTTGATAACCTATTCCAGCATTAACTACCCTTATAGTTAGAAAGCTTTTCCTCACATCTAACATAAGTCTCCCTTGCTGCGGATTACTTCCTGTCCCACCTTCAGTGGACATGGAGAACAATTCATCACAGCAGTCTTTATAACAGTCCTTAAAACTGAGTCAGTTCTCATGTCCTCACATGCAGTGTTGTAGATGGGCCACTTCACCTTGAACAGTCCCCTGAAATACACGATAACTAATTATGCGAAACCATCTGTTCCACCTTAGTTGTGACACTCTGAGTACATTTCCCAGACCTAAAGAAGAGCTCTGTGTGAACTTGAAAATTGGTCTTGCTCATCAACAGAAGTTGGTCCAAAAATGAAGTATCACCTCACCCAACTCGTCTCTCATGCCCCCACTCAGTCTTCTTTACTCAAGACTAAATAGGATGAGGTTTTTAAAAAATCTTTCCTCATAGGGGTCAGGTTTTCTAACCCTCTTGCCCCTTCTATTGCTCTCCTCTGGGCTCTCTTCAACTTCTCCACGTCTTTCTTAAAGGGTGACACAGAGAACTGGACCAATACTCCAGGGTTTCATCAAAGCTGAGTAGATAACAGCCTCCCGTGTCTTACATGTGATACTAATGCACTCCAGAATGTTATTAGCTTTGTCCACAACTTGACCACATTGTTGGCTCATGTTCAATTTGTGATCCATTACAACCTCCAGATTCTTTTCTGCAATACCTAGCCAGTGATTCCCCATTTTATAACTGCACGTTTGATTTTTCCTTTGAGGGCAGTACTTACCACTTGTCTTTATTTAATTTCATCTTGTTGATTTCTGACCAATTCTCCAATATATAAAGGTCATCCTGTACTCTAATCCTGTCCTCCAAAGTGCTTGTAACCCATCCTAGCTTGATAGCACCTTTAAATTTTAAACGTACTCTCTAGTCCATTATCCAAGTCATTAATGAAAATATTGAATGTTATCAGACCCAGGACTGACCTCTGCAGGACTCCAATAGATACAGCTCCCCAGTTTGATTGTGAACCATTGATAACTACTCTGAGTACAGCTTTTAAGTCAGCTTTGCACTCACTTGTAGTAATTTAATGTATACCAGCTATTGAAGTTAGGCTAAGTGGCCTATCAATTCTCTGTGTTCCTCTTTTTAAAGATAGACACTATGTTTGTTCTTCTCCAGTCCTCTGGGACCTCACTTACTCCTCCAATGTTCTCCAAGATAATTGCTAATGGCCCTGAGACTGCTTCAGCTAGTTCTTTATATACTCTAGGGCAGTGCTTCTCAACCTTTTCTGCTTCAGCTAGTTTGTTATATACCCTAAGGCAGTGCTTCTCAACCTTTTTTCCACTGCAATACACCTGACAGATGATATTCCCCTGCGCGATACACTACAATCTGCTGGTGGCGGTGGTGCTTGGGCTGGGAGCACTTGGGAGGCTGTGGATTCTGGAAGATCAAGCCACCACAGGCTCAATGGGGCTGGGTTTATTTTTGTAGGGCAGGTGGTGCTCCGCCTCCCAGCCCAGGATTTTCTGGGTTGCAGCCCCTAAATCCCTTTACTTATCTGGCCTTGGCTGCTGCCTGTGTCGTGCACCAGGAGCAGGCTGTTGAGGGCAGCAGAGAGCAGTGGGTGGTAGGAGCTCCAAGCTGAGCTGCCAATTTTCTGTGACACACCTCCCAGCTCTTCACGACACACCTTTGTGTCCCGACACATTGACTCATGGACTCTAAGGTCAGAAGGGACAAATATGATCGTCTATTCTGACCTCCTGCACAACGCAAGTCCCAAAAGATCACCCACCCACTCCTGCAATAAGCTTCTAACCTATGACTGAGCCATTAAAGTCCTCAAATCATGATTTAATGACTTGAAGATACAGAGAATCCACCAGCAAGTGAGCCATTCCCAATGCTACAGAGGAAGGCGAGAACCCCCTAGAGCCCTAGCTGAGAACCACTGCCCTAGGGTGAATTTCAACAGGCCCTGCTGAATAGAATACATCTAACTGATCTAAATATTCTTTCATCCATTCTTTCCCTGTGGGGCTTGTGTTCCTTCCCCCACGTGGTTAATAGTAGTTGTGTCAACAATGAACATTTTCAGTGAAACTGCAGCAAAATAGGCATTAAACAGTTCAGCCCCTCTGGTGTTGTCCATTATTAGCTCTGCTTCCCTGCTACATAGTGGACCTACACTTTCCTTCTTCTTTCTCTTCTTCAAGTACTCACGGAACCTCTCCTTACTGCCTTCCATGTCCCTTGCTAGGTGTAATTCATTCTGTGGCTGCGCCTTTCTCTTTTATCCCTTCTTGCAGGGTCAACTATTTCTCTGCATGTGTCAACACTTGCACTTCATCTGCCTCATGCTGCCCACACACCCAACTTGGCTAAATCCCATTGGTGTTTCTTGCGCTCCTCTCTGGACTTGACTAACCTAAATAACTAGGCATACCAGAGCCTGGATATAGCCTTAGTCCTGCAGTGACCCAATTCTCCTCATTATCAAGCCACATCAGACACTAGAACCCACACTCATTTATGTATCAGAGTGTTAAATACATATACAGCCCTACTCTAGCAACCTGCCTGAGCCAGAGATATAACCAATCCATCAGCACATGTAACACCCTGAGCTATATAACCACAATCCCTTTAATTCTAGATGCACAGCTAAGTGGAATGGTCCTCCCTGCTTTACTGGTATACGACTACTTCCTCTCTACAGGCTCATATTTCAGGCCTGTCTACACTACAAAGCTGGCTGTAATTGGATCACTTGACATGATGGCACATGGAACACAGATGGGTCTTCAGTAATATAGCATGAGGTCTACACAAAGGACTCTAGGGTCATGATGAGCTAGGAACTCACCTGGAAAGACGTTCTTCCCTCAGGACATGGATCACAATGCGAGTGATATTCACAGACATCACACAGAAAGGGAAATTCTGGAAAAGAAATGGAACTAAATCAGTGATGCCACCCCTGCTCTAATGGATAAGGCCCCCTTCTTCCCTCCATCACCGTGACAATGCCTTTCCTTATGTCTCTGTTATAATTAAAGATGGGCCCAGATCTAAACCTGGACATTGTAAATTCTTTTGGGGCAGGGACTGTCTTTTTGTTCTGTTTGTACAGCGGGGCCTGATTCAGGATGAGAACTTCTAGACACTGTGATGATATAAATAAATATGGATAGAGCCTTGGGTCAGAGTCTGCAACTTAAACCCATTTTTCCATTGAGCCAAACCCAGTCAGCCTTGACCTTGGGTTTGGCTCCAGTTATTGAACCCATATTTTAATCTGGGGGTTTTGATCCACCCACTCCCATTAGGAAGATACAAAGTCTGGACCTAGATTAAAAGATTCTAGAACAGATCTCTTAGGAAAACATTCAGTCCTGATTTTAAAATTGCCACTGATGGAGAAACCACTTTGGTAAATTGATCCAATGGTTAGTTACCCTCACGGTTAAACATTAGCACTTTATTTCAAGTCTGAATTTGTCTAGCTTCACCTTCCATCCATTGGATCAGGTTATAACTTTGTCTACTTGATTGAGGAGCCCATGATCAAATAGATCTGGAGTTTGCTTCTGGCATGTGACTTGGGCCTGGCTTTAATTAAAAATATGTTTTCCCTTGCCAAAACAGAATAAGTAATGATGGGTGTAAAACAAGGATAGACAACTGCCATGCAACCCGGGGAAACTTTTATAAGTGAGAATAGTTTGGCTAATGGGACTAAAGCTTGACTAAGGGAGGATATGGAGTTGCCACCATAAGATTTATTCAAGGCACAGAGTAACCTAAGACTATCAGGGACATGGAAAGACAGCACTAATCAATCAGAAACCGGATGAAGCAGAGAATCTGGGCTGTTAAAAGAGGTTTCCAAGCAGCCAACAAAAAAGCAGGACTCCATGCTTACCTTTCCCTGAGGTTTAATAATAATAAATAAATACTAATCCAAAGTCAGAGTCGAAGAGGGAAGGACATGCCTGTAATTCATGTTGGGACAGCTTGAAAATGTCTCGAGCTAGGGGTAATGTCCGAGAGTCCATTACAAAATACAGGATTTGTATTAAGCCAAACAATCCAGTTCCACGCAGGTCTGTCCCAGGATCCATACCTTTAGTATAAAAACATACAGCCAGGTAAGCTGTGCACGGTACTGTACTGAATTGCTCAGTATATACTCTCCCTGTCTTATCACATGCCTGCTTTGGGCCACAATATACATTTGAACATACCCTTTTCTAAAAAATCAATTTTCATTCCTTATTGCGGAGAACACCTCAAAAATGTCAACCAATCATTAACTGATCCAGCAATATCGGCCTGAATTTGCAGTCAGCCTGTGAACATGGTTCTAAATAGTATGAACTGCCCCAATCATCTCATGGAATTGGCATTTTTTCCTATCAGCCACTGAATTCTGTATTTCCATCCTGGAATTCACCATTTTGCTGCAACAGAGCAATCAAAATATTGTCTTCTTACCCTGTCAGAATCTGCCCACAGCTGATCTTGCTCTCCAGTTTTCCCATCCCTTTCTTACTGTTTCCTCTCTCATTTGCAGGCTGACTTTCCTCTCTGGTGGGCTCAGGCCCAAGCTGCTTCCTGTAACGTTTATGATTATCACATTGTGTGTCACTTGTACTGAGTTGTATCACTCTGTGCAAAAGTAAGTGGGTGCTCCTGCAGCATATGTTGGAAGCTAACAAAGATGAATCATTGTCCCAAAATTATAAATTCTATTGAATAACAAAACCAGTGTACACACACACACAAATCTATGCAATTTAAAAGCACACACTCTAAAAGCCTAATGAAGCAACAGAACAGAGTTTAACAAGGAGAAAGAAGATCCATGTCCATTTTGGCCACACATACACTGAACCATGAGTGCCACACACACTGTATTGAAGCTGTGATTGTTCGTACTACCCCTTGATGTGATGTGGCAGGATAGGGATGCAGCCTGATGCCATGTGGAATGTCTGGGGGGTGCCAAAATGGAGTTCTCCATGGACTGCAAAGGGAGCCAAGCCTAGGTCTGTTGAACTTGTAGATCCAAGAGTCTGCAACATCTGTGTTTGCTGCCAGAGAAGCCCAGTTTTGTCCTGGTGCATCTCCCTCTTCTTTGCCAGCTGGGACTTCAGGACCATTCTCCTGTCTGCTCTTTCCATCTCCTTACAGTCTGCAGCATTCACCCTCCAGTATTCACCCTCTGATGCAGTACTGGCTTGCAGAATCTCCCTGAACATATCCTTCCAAGTTATCTTCTTTCTCCTCATCTGCTTCAGGCGTTCTACAGGTGTGGAGGGGGAATGGTAGCAGCGATAGATAAAGCATATGGAGGTACCATTGTTAGCATAGTTCCAGCAGAAAGCAAAAGTTAAGGCTCAGAATGCCTCTCTCCCTTGCTCCCCTCAAGTTTTAAGCCAGACATGCTCATTGACACTTCTGCTTCAGAGTGTTTGTGCCCGTTACCTCACACAGAACCAGCCATGGTGCTTATGGCCCACGAGGGGCAAAGGAAACTACGAGAATAGGCCAATGGCATTGAGCTCTGGCACCATTTTCCACAGGCAGTGGTGAGTTTAGCTGATATCTCGCTCTTGAGGACAATGATGGTACAGCAAACATCGATGCTGCCACAGCTGCTGGCCTCCCAGAGCAGCCCGAGCCTGCAATGGTGCCCACTGAAGTGATTGCTGACCAGCATAGGAAAGTGTCCTACTGCAGAGGAAGAATAAGGCTGTCATGCCTAGAAACCTTTGGAAGAGGACTGCAGAGTGGCACCATGGAAGTTTATTGATATCACCCAGGAGTATTGAACAGACATTCCTGTGTATTGTGCACGCTGTGAGAAAGCTCCTCCTCTGTCTTGGTGGGTCCAGGCTTCCTTCTAGCAGGAGGTCAGGAAATTGCTTCACCCCTGACTGTTCTGGGGTGACTGAGGGTACACAGCTCTACTAAGATGGCTGCTCTCTGCTGGCTCCCTGTCCTATTTTGTTTCTCGTAGGCCGTTGCCTCTTTGCTGAGGCTCTTGTCCCTCTAGTGGATGGCTAGTGGGGATGGGGGGGGAGAGGGGGCGGTCTCGCCCTCAACTCTGGGCCCCAAACCAGGGACCCTACAAGCCAGAACCTCACATTGCTGTTTCAGGAAACCAGACAGATTCCCTGAGCTACTTCCCTGTGCCCCCCTAGACATAATGTCTGGGCTCTGCTCAGCTGCCCTTCCTGGCTTCCTTGTCAGAGCCCCACTGGGTGTGGTAGTGCCCCATTATATCTTCCCCTTCTGGCAGGGTCTTTTTTCTCTCAGGCCTCCAGGCCTGGGAAAGATTCTCTGCTCCCTTCAGGCAGGGGTTTTTCCTCCCCTCCCACCCACCAAGTCTTTGTACCTACAGGGTTCTCCCTGGCCAGCATTCTGCTCCTTCTCCTATGTCCATCTGCCTTCCAACACTGTCTTGTTCCGCTCACACGTTCTGGTAGCTCTCCTCACTCCAGCCACACCTCTTCTGGAGGGAAGGCTTTTTAACAAGTCCTGAACAGGGCCTTGATAAGATGACCAGGTGTGCCAAGTAACCTGGAGTAACCCCTGCTCAGCTACCAGGGAAAAGGGACTTGCTGAGCCTGGGGCTGATAGACTGGCCTTCTATAACTCTCTGGAAGCCACCCAGTCTGACCCTGTCACATTACACAAACTGCTACGTGGGGCTCCCTCCCCTCCCCACCTAACTTCACAGGGGAAAAAAGTGCAGATAGCTCTACCTCTGCTGTTCTGCTACCTCTTCTAGTACGAAAAAATTAACGAACAGTAGATAGCTGTGCCCTGCTAAGTTGGGAGTACCATCAGTACAACATTGCAACGGGACATACATTTCCATACTTACCTGAGATTCCTTCCTCAGCATTGGGCCATCCTTCCATTCAAGTGCCGGGACTTACTGGACTGTGGTGGTGTCTCAAACAGATCCTGGATGGTGACATTGCTAGACCACATGGCTGCATCTCCTCATCCTTCTTATTCATGACAGGGTCTTTCTTTGTCTCAGGCTCCTCAGAGGCACCCATGCTGGTTTGTGGGGAGGTCTCTGCCAAGCATGGCACTCAGTTCTTTGTAAAAGCAGCAGGTCTGCAGCTCAGCAATAGATTATTGGTTGGCCTCCCTGACCTTCTGCTATGACTGCTGCACTTTCTTTGCTTTCACATGGCACCGCTGCTCATCCCAATCATACTCCTTCTCCTGCATCCCCCATTCAATCAGCTCATGGCTGTCCACATTTCTTCAGCTGGTCTGTAGCTGTGCCTGCACCCTCCCTCTTCTTTCCAAGTCCCAGGAGATCCACTATCTCCTATCTTTGCCAAGTCAGAGTATGTCGGGAGCATGTAGCTGGCATGGGTGGCTGGGCAGTTGCATACAACAGTGAAGAGCTGGTAGGTATGCCCATCATGTCGGACAATCAGGAAAAGGCCTTTCAATTAAGGTGTTAAGGGGGGGTGTGGCTTCCAGTTTCTAAGATCTCTGGCAGTGGAGTTCACAACTGTGACCAGAGCAGTCAATGTCAAGCATTGTGGGACAGCTACTGGAGGACCATTAGGGTTGATTTAGGTAATGCTGTGTCTACACTCGCACTGCACCAACCTCAGTTAATTGAGCATGGCTCAACACTGCCCAGGGAGGCCATTTTACTGCATCACCACAAAAGGACGCTCACATTGGTGGGAGACAAATTTAAGTGTAGACACATACACAACTAGGTCAGAGCAAGGTGCTTATGTCAGTTTAATTTTGTAGCATAGACCAGGCCTCAATTTATCCATAATACACATAATCATAATCTTTAACAACTTTCCTTAATTATACCTTAATTTCTTCAAATGCAGCCTTTGCACAAGAGTTCAATTCATTTTAATTATGTGGAGAATTTGAAGAGTCTGTTATTCCGTTGTTAAAATCATGCCAGACAAAGAAAAAACTGACACACACTAAATTTCTAAAGAATCCAGTTTTTAATAAAGCACAGCTCAAATTAATGAATGGATTTATTTGCAACTTCTCAGAAAATGATTCTGTAACTGAAGAATAAGTGCTGTATATTTGGTGTATTATTTTAATCCACAAAACAGGGGTTGAATCCCTGCTTTATATGCAAACTGGAATGCAACCTTAGCAACAGAGTTGCAATCAGTGCTTCCTCACCAAAATCAACCCCTCAGAAAGGGCCTATTATTCATAGAGAACACCTACAAACAAGCAGCGGTGGCCAACAGGCGGTGAACCAGCGATGCCAGTAGCATCTCACTGAGCCAGCAGTCACTGGGAAGTTGGCATTTATGCCAGTGGTGTAGCAGAAACTGGCACATCAGCACCAGCCTGTGCTGCCACACTAATGACAAGAGGCTGAAACAGCTATTGCTTACAGATCATCAGCTGCAAAAAAAAGCACGTGGGGAGTGGGAGGGACAGAAGACCAGCTGCAGGGGGACAGAGGTAACAAACCCAAAATCCCTTAGGCCAGAATGATAGTTGGGGACCCCACCCTCTAAGTTCAGTCCTATAGATCCTACGCTCTCCCCACTGCCTTACCTTACCTTGAAAACCCAGCTCTTCCCAGTGGGTTCCATAGCGGGGACAATCAAATTTGGAACCTGTCAGTTTCTTGTAGATGGTCTGCAGTATTCTCATGTGCACATTCTCATTATTATCCAAGCCACCTGTATAAAAAATATTGATCACCTCTCTTTGGCATTGAACATCCTTCTTCTCTAATACACCAATGGGGTAACATGGCCAAAAAAACCCAACATCCAGGGGTTGAATGGTTTCACAGAAGTTATGTAGATAATGAGAACATCCGGTTACACTAGTTAGGATTGGGGGGGGGGGGGGGAGGAAAGAGAGAGAGAGAGTTCTGAGCAGGACAGAAACCTCCAAGTTTCAAGGCATAAGCCAATCCTCATACCGCACAGGATTAGAAAGTCCCTCTCCCTGTAGGCAGGTTAACAATCTGGTGCAGAGATTCTTGCACTTTCCTATAACACAGCTGGTGCTGAACACTGAGAACAGATACTGCAGAGCCGAACTCCCCAGCAGGAGACAGAACTTTCTCAGGGGCTAGCAGCAGAACTCTGCAAGAAACCAGAGATCATCCCAATGTCCCCCAACTTCTGCCCTCAGAACGAGGTGCATTTCTCTGGCTTTGCCTTCACTAACAAATACAGAGCAATGGGTATATTTAAACAACAACAAAAATCAATGAAATGGCCTGATTTGTCTGCCAAATCAAGCCACTTCACTGTACATGTCTCCTACTGGGGAGAGGATGAGAGAACAAATACCATGTGACAGATAAGTCACATTGCTTAATGCACTTTTGGAAGGCACTCAGCTACTAGAATGAGGAGCACAGTGCAAGAACCTGTATAGAACAGAATGGATTAGACTAGACTACTGTTTGCCCAGTGTGACAGCTCTCATGCTCAGTAGTTCATTTAACTTGATGGAAGTCTGGATCATTTATATCCCCCTCTGTCTATGATATTATCTGGCCCCCACAGCCCTAGAATCTGAAATCCTTATAATCTTTAACACACATCTGCACAACAGGCCTGTGAGGCAGGGTAGTGAGCACAGAGAGATGAAGTGTCTTGGCCTAGCTCACACAGGAAGTCTGTGGCAGAACAGGGAAGCCCCAGACTAGTTCTCTAACCACTGCCCCATCCTTCCTCTTAGCACATACCAACTGCACATGTGAAGATTATGACATCTGACTTTTCTGATTCTTTTAGGGAGGGGGAAGATTTCTAAACCTTCCAAGCCCCTTCGATCCCTCCAAATCTTCATGAATCAATGATCCGGGTGATATACCAGGGGGCCCTAGTGGAGATTTGGTGCCTGATAACCCTGGCTATGTCTACACTTGCAAGTTAATTCGAATTAAGGAAGCTTAATTCAAACTAATTTAAGCCTTGGCCACACTAGGCTTTCATTAGTTCAAATTAAAGGCTTCCTTAATTCAAACTAATAAATTCGATTGCTTAGTTTGAACTAACCCTTAATTTGAAATAGTTAATTCGAATTAAGTTATTGTGGCCATATTAGTTCGAACTAACTGCTTAGTTTGAACTAATCGGCAGATTGACCTTCATGCAACTGACTAATTCGAACTAAGCAAGTGCCCTGCACGGACTTGGCTAGTTCGAACTAGTATTCTAGTGGGGCTATGCTAGTTGGAATTAAGTTAATTCAAACTAACTAAAATTAGTTAGAATTAGTTAGTTTGAATTAACTAATTCGAGCTAGCTTTTGTAAGTGTAGACAGAGCCCCTGACATTTCCCAGCAGGAACCTGGTATGTCCAGGGTTCATACTCAAATCCTAGTCAATAGAGAGACGCCCGGACAAATGCTGCTTCTTTCTACAGACAGGATTTGTGACCCCATGACTCGTAATGTCAAAGAGGGAGGATGCTAGGGAGGTGTGTAGGCAACCGGGAGAGAGTGCACAAGATGGCTGCTGGGTACACAGGCAGCAGTTCGGGAGGTCCTGTGTTCTGCAACATCTGCTGAGGGGAGGGTGGATCACGCTTCAATCACTGACATGTAACCAAAAACACCCAGCCAAGGGAGGCTGATTCAGCCGACTGGGCAGAAATTGTCCCCCTCATTAGCAGGGAATACTCACACTGAGCTATCGCCAGGGCCAGATCCCGCTCGCCTTGCAACTGCTGAAGGAGTCGCGGGGGACCAAAGAAGAAATGAGCCACAGCTGACAGCCCTCGCCTTCGCACCGTCGGCTGGATCTTTTTCTAAGAAAAGGATGATACAGAAAGAGAACTGTAGGGGTACATGGTGTGTCTCCGCTGGCATCATCTAGGAGAAAACATGGCAGCAAATCCTGTTCAGCAGGGGAATGTTTTCATGAATTGGGTAGCACCACCAAGAGTTAAGGTTCCCTGACACTTTCCATTACAAGACCCAGTTTTCAGTTTCCTGTGGTTTTGCTAAACTTTGACCTCTTGACAATAAATTTTCCATGCCTGGTTTTGACTTCAGACAGAATGTTTCTGGAAAGTTTTCAGCAAAACCATTTCAGCTGCTCTGAAAATGAGGTTAGAGGAAAAATATAGACAGGGGAGTCAACATTAAAAAATTCTTACCACTGTTTCTTTGAGAAGCTCTAGCACCTCTATGTTTTATGGGGGGGGACTGAAATTTGGCAGGATGGAAGAGGTTATCTTCATGAAAATTTGTTTGTTATCCCATGAAAATTCATCTTATAGCTGGACTATATGCATTTTTAAACCCCATTTGCACATGTTCAGAAGAGCTTTGTAAAAACGGAGCAGCTGCATTCTCTGAACGTTCTGGGCCAGAGCATGCTCAGTGCAACAGAAGTGCATGGGCTGGGTATGAATCTTCTGCAACTGGGCATAAGCTGGGAAAGATAGGACCAGAGAGGGACAGAGTTGAAGTGGATAGGTGATGTGTGGGGTGAGGCAAAAGACAGGGTAATAGGAAGCAGGGGCAATGTAAGGGAGGCTGCTTCTGGCCAGGAAACCCTGAATTCTCACCTCAGCCTAGCCCACTTCACCTCTGCCTCAGTAAAATACATACTGCAGAGAAGTGTCCCAGGAACTAATGAGTTCCTGTCTGCACAGTGCTATGAACACACACAGTGACGCTACTTCGTTCAGTCCCAGTGGTCCATACATACCCTGCACTCTGACAGGTCAGCTGTCTGGAAATACTGCAGTGCTTCATGGAAGGAAATCAGGGGCATGTGACCTGCAGCCGTCCCCACAATCCCTGCAAATGCAAACGAGAACAGTCCTGCCTGGGATTCATGACACTGAAAGTCACAGCCTGCTCTGTGAAAAGCCCTGCACTCTAACCAGCTTCCCTCCCCATCAGAAATGCTACACTTTGCCTATTGGCCTTTCAGAGATGCTGCACAGGTGGCAGGATAGGCCTCGGGCTTTTCCGCAAAACCTCTCTTTTGTTTTAAGATCTTCCCCAGTAGATACTTTCTTCCACCTGTGTCCAAACAGACCTGCAAGCATACCACCGTCAGACACACAGCTTGTGGGATGCGCTGGTCGCCCCCCTGACTGCGTGTCAGTGTCCCCTACAGCATGAGTTCCCCCCACCTAGTGAGACACTCCATTGCCTGTGCCAGTCTCAGTCCCCTACTCTCTCTGTGGTACTTCACTGCCTATGAAGACATCAAGTCCCCAGTTCTGCAGCTTCACCACACTACTAATGTTGGCACCAGGACCCCAGAGCAGTCACTATCCCCACCTTCGCACGACAATACCACAGAGAGGCAAAACTGAGTACGCTTACATTTGGTGGACATGTGTAAGGAGTCCCTTGCTGCCGCCCTTCTTCTTCAGCTCCCATCTGACTCACAGAGGACACAGAGACCCTTCTGGTTGCAGTCACCAGTGCTTTATTTACCAAGGGGGTGCGGCAGGGTGAGGATCCCACCACCTTTCAATTCCCTTTGAACCAGCAGTCTCCAGGGCTTGTTCAGGCAGACCAGCCAAGCCTCTGCACTCTCTTCCCCAACCCTTCCTTCTCCCTTCTGGACCAGCATATAAACCCTCCTGGGTCAGCTGGGCAGCTGTCACCCTTGCCCAATCAAGGTCTGGTGACTGCTCAGCTTTTCTAGGCTGACAGCTGCTGGAGTGACAGGGATTGGCTAGGGGTTCACTCCTCCCCACCGTGCAATGTGGGACTCAGTTTCCCATTCTCTACTCCGAACAGCACCTCAATTCTCTCATCAATACTAATCTGTCTCTCTCTCTTCAACACCACTGTGAGATTTAATTGACCCAGCTGTCAAGGATACCAGGTAAGCATCATGGCTGCGATCTGTACCTGACTGGATATTTTCCACAGCCTCCCATTCTTCCTGGGCTCGCAGCACCTCTGCACTAGTTTCTGGCAAAGAAAGACACGAAAATACTTAGCTTCAGCTGCAGCTCTCGGGCCAGGCATTTGCTCTGTTTCTCCATTGGCCAGCAGATAAAAAGTAAAACAGTTCCTCCAACCTGACACTCTGCCACCTTTGGGGCCTCATTTAATTTTCCATTTTACCCCAGACCAAGTTGGACACTGCCTGAACACAGCAGTTTACCTGACTGCTCCTGCCTTGATTATCTGCCATTCAGGCTAAAAGGCCTGCAGCACACTCACGCAAGTCCCCACAGTGGAGAGAATATGAGTAGCTCTCTCAGGGGTGCTGCAGGTAAGGTAACCTGCACCAAGGCCAGGTACAATAGGGCAACCCACCCCAAAGGGGAAGGGAAGGAAGGGGTCATGGCCCTACCAGGCAGTTCTTCTTGCCAGCATCTAAGGGGTGAGCACATTGTATCATCCTGGGGGCAGTGCATTCTGACCCTTCCCCAACATGGGCCAGTGCCTAATGGACATGATCAGACACAGGAACTACAGAGGAAGACAGAGGGGAACTCCTTCTTGTGTCTCACTCTGCAGCCTAACATCCACCTGTGGACACTGAGGAAGTACCATTCAGAGTAACAGGCACCACTCAGCTAGGCACCCATGAGCAGGAAGAGGTGTGAATTTAGGGGAATTAAAAGAAGAGCACAACCACATTCATGTGATTAAGATTCTGGAGTTAACAATGTCCCTGGCTCAGGCCCCCAACTGAAAGGCTCAGACTCAGTGCTCCCTTAATAGATGGAAAGGCAGGATGTGGTATGGGGGCACAGAGAAACAGCTGACCCACATGTCAGAGACAATCTCAGAGCAGGCGGACAGGACAGAAAGCCTGGCCAAAGCCTTGGAGCCATGCCATGAACTTTCCTGGATGGTCTACTGACCATGTCTGGCCAAGAGTATCAGGATCATGACAATCGGAACTGGCCATGTGTAGTGCGATCCCAACTAAGCCCATCTGCAGATTGGACGGGATTTGCTCGGCAGGCAGAAAGAACCTCACTGTTGTATTAGGCCACTGCCAGAGCACACGGGGCGTCTCCAGAACTGGAAATCAATGGAATACGAAGTGGAAACATTCAAATGCAGCTTACCAGCTTCTGCATGATTATTGACTGCCTCTGAGAGGGCCTGCAGGAGCCCATTCTGCTTCAGCGCCGAGATCTAAAAGAGAGAGGACAGTCAGGCAGAGCCATGCCCTTTAAACAGCCTGTAGTTTTTAAAAGGATTTTTTTTCTAGGCTAATGTGCTGAGTGCCCGAAACAGCAGCAGCTAAGAGGGACCGTCAGCCCAGAAAGGATCGTAAAAGAGCTATTTCCCTCCCCACACCAGCAGTCTCCCTGCAGCTGTAATGACCCGCTCTCTCTTTGGGAAATATCTCAGCATGCACTATTCTTGTTACACCACATAGGGCCAACCCAAGGGTTTTTGGCACCCAAAGCAAACTATCACTTTGGCACCCCCCCACACACACATTTTATAAGAGATAATAGATTAATATATTTTTTCAAATAGATGATAAAATTCAATTCTGTCTAATTTGGCACCCCTCAAAGCCCGGCACCCTAGGCAACTGCCTAGTTCATCTATATGGTTGGGCCAGCCCTGACGACGACGACGACACCACCAGCACCAGGACAGAGGACGGCCAAAGTCTGGAGACGCCCTGTGTGTGGAAACGAGGGAACCCTTTGAAAGTTTTGTGATACCTTTTGATACAACGTAGAATTTTGCAAATCCTCCATGGGCCAAGAGACAAACTCACAACTACACAGCCCTCCTGACTTACTCCCCCAGTAATAAATCCACAGCCACCACCCCGCTCACCCATCACAGGTTTCTCCTGCTTGAGTTCACCCTTTCCCTGCCATGAGACAAGATGCACGGGCAATGGGGTAGCCTGTCTGCCCCTCATCCTAAGAAGAGTTTGTAGAGGAACAGTGGCACCACTGGGTGAAACGTGTAGAGAGATGCCTGGAGAAAGTTGTGATTTTAAAGACACTCCGTAGCATGGATCAATGTTGTGTGAATTGGGAGATGTGCCCTACATATAACATGGCTACTCCCAGCTGCACACCTGGGAATCACTCCTGTCTGTGTTATTTAAGTTCTATTCCTCACTCATTCAATAGTGTGGTCTTTAATGAACCCTCAAGATCACTACAGAACAGGTTAGCCCATTTGAGACAAGCTGGTAAAGGAACAGGAGAGCTGTGGGCAGAGTTTGGATTGATCCCTTCTTCCACAATGAAAAGAGCTCTGTGAAGGACTGGGGAGCCCCTTGTTTACACTGTCCTCCACAGAAGCAATCACACTTTGTAAATGCATACAGGGATGCAGCTGGGCCATGAGAGCCCCTGATAGAAAGCACGCACACACATAGGCACTGTATAGTCCCAACACTCTGTGCATTTACAATTAATTTATAATGTTGTCATCATGCAGATCTTTGCATATAATACACAGAGTTGGGCCTAATGCTAGAGTTTAATCCCAGGCTGCTAAAAAGGAGAACATCTGAGATACGCACAGGTATGGATTTGACAGCTGGAGGAAGGAAGATACCTTGCTCTTCAGACTGGTGGGTGTCTGCAGTGGCTTCGTTCATGCCCTAATGAAACAATGAAATCAGAGTCACCAAGAAGCAAATGAGTAGTCACTTTCTAAAGTGGGCCAAGTTCCAGTCACCACTACACAGTGCAAACATGGAGTTTGTATCTGCCAGAACACTAGCTGGAGCAGTCGAACGGAGAGGAAATTAAAAAACAAAAATCTGTTAAAATGAAAATTTCATTTCATTTCTAAAGTTTCAGATGCTTTAACCATTTCTTCTTTTTTGTGTGTGTTTAGTGAAAGGTCAAAAGCTAAGGACTTTTTTAAGGAAAATGTCAAACCACAAATAACTTTCTAATCGTTACAAAAAAAAATATGCTTCCCAAAATGTGGGGTGGGGTGCACACAAAGCGCAAAAGACTAGTCAGCCTCTGCTAACAGACCTCTCATTTGTTCTTCAAAATCATTTTAAAATAAGTCTCCACGTGTTATGGTTGCAAAACAAAACCTTCAACACACGACCCAAGTGTAAATAACGTAGCGATATATGCCTGGGTTAGCAGACAGCTCTGAGCTGTGAATTGCTCTGTTCATTCATAAAATTCCTTCTGGAATTTTACTGGGTGTCAGCAGGGAGAGCTTTTCATTGAGTTTCCAAGCAATGGCTATACCCTTATACAATGCTTTTTTGTTTAAAAAAAGAGGAAAAAAAGGTGCCGGTATTCGGCCAGGGACCTGGGGCTGGCAGTGGCAGCAGGAGCCAGGGCCTCATCGCTGTGAAAAACAGGTGCCCGTACTCAGTACCCCTGAGTACCATCACAAAAAAAGCCCTGCCCTTATGCATTAGTACCCTGCCACTGAGAGACAGGATTCTCTTCTTCAGCAGTCATCAAGACCAAAAATACTTTATCCATATCTACAATGAATGGAAGCTGCATGTCACAATCTCAAAACTGAAACTTAGGTGTGAAAAACTGTGTGCCAGAGAATATGGTCATCCATCCTAACAACTAGCTTCAGGGCTGCCTCAAGATGTTTTGTTTGAGAAAACACTATTGTCATTTAGCAAATAACTACTGAATAAATCACTTAAGTAAGAGCTAGTCTACACTATAGAGGCTTTAGTGGAGAGCAGTTTATACTGGCAAAAAGAGGTCTTTAATAACTAATGATTGATTGATTGATTGATTGATTGATTAAACCACATCCCTGATGGACAAACTATATTGATAACATGACTCTTTACTGATATAAGTTGCATCTACATGGGTTGGTTTTCTCAGCATACTCAAGTATAAGCCGACCTTTTCAGCACCCAAAATGTGCTGAAAAAAAGTCATCCTCGGCTTATACTCGGGTCTATACGGTACCCCCGAGGCTGCGGCTTTGCCGCGGCAGACTCGGCCTGCGCCCAGGCTCTGGGCTGGCCCTCCTCGCCCTCAGGGTGGGACAGGCAGGCTCAGGCTCGGGTCAGGAGCGTGGGTCTGCCTGCCCCACGCTGCCTGTCTTTGCTGCTGCCAAATGCTCTAGAGGGAGAAAGGGACCCCCCCCTCCGGCACTGAGATAGGGTTGCTTCGAGGTGGAACATAGCTCAACCCAGCAGCCAGAGCAAAAGGTATTGACAAATGCACCCCTCACTGGCCCCACACCCCACTATAACACCAACCCCTGCCCCCGCCCACTCACACCCCATCCTATGGATCCCCATCCCGCCTAACCCCAGCACCCAGCGCACACCTCACCCTCCACAATCTACACACCACACCGTAACACCCACACCATGCACTGCCCCCCCACATTCCCCCATCCTGCCACCCTCCGGCTCACAACCACATCCTGCCCCCACAGCCCTCCATTTGTGCCCCATCCCCACCCCCTAAACTCAGCCCCCACTACCTGCAGTGCCTCTCTTCCCCCAGCCGGGGGGGGTCAGCACCCCAAGCTGTGCTGAGTGGGGACCGTTGCTGCGCCCCATGGACATGCTGCTTACAGGGGGGAAGAGTCACCAGGTCTCCTGTGCCCCTCACATCCAATACTTGCTCCCGGCTGTCAGCCTGCAGCTGCCCCGCCCCCCCTTTCTTTCCTTCTTTCTCTTTCTTTGCTTCCTTCCTTTCTCTTCCCCTTTCTTCTTTTCTTCTTTTTCTTCCTTCTTTCTCTTCCTTTCTCTTCCTTCCTCCTTCTTTCTCTCCCTTTCTCTTCCTTCCTTCTCTCT
>ML685810.1:11026260-11085454 GCA_007922175.1 Pelusios castaneus
TTCCTTTTTCTTTCCTTCTTTCTCTTCTTTGCCTTCCTTCTTTTTTCTTTCTTCCTCTTTCTCTTCCTTTGTCTTCCTTTTTCTTTCCTTCTTTTTTCTTTCTTTCTCTTTTCCTTCCTTTCTTCTTTCTCTTCCTTCTTTCCTCTTCTTTCCTTCTTTCTTTTTCTCTTCCTTCCTTTTTCTCTCTTCCTTCCTTCTCTTTTTCTCTCTTCCTTCCTTCCTTCCTTTTTTAAAAAAAAACTTTTTAAAAATTAATTTTAAATAAAAACCTTTCTAAAATTAAATTTCAATTAAAAATTCATTCAAATTAAGTTAAACACAATTAATTAATTCTATTTACAATTACTTTAACTTTAATTAATGCCTATAATTTCTGTCGTGTGAGTTTGCACAAAAATTTTATTCAGAAAAAGTTTTGCACACGGCTTGAAAATTTTGCGCCTTCCAGAAATGTGGCATTAGTAATGCTATGGATGGCAGTGAAGACAGCGCTTTGTATGAGAATGACAGCAGTGATGGTGATGACTGCGAACTCAGTGATGATGACAATGTCTATGCTGATAACCTCACACCAGCTGAAGCTGAAGCTCTGTTTGGACATACAGATGATGATGAGGAATCCAGTTTTGAAGGATTTTAACTCTTTGTGTTTTAGCTTGGATACTGATTGAGCTAATTGTTGTTCTTGACCCTCCATATTGTTTTTGTTGACCCTCCTCTCCACTGTTTTTCTTTGAAATAAATATTCAAAAACATTTAACCCACTGATGCCTTAATTTAATTAATGTAATTTTATTGGTATTTACGGTATCTTGATTATTGAAACTTACCAGTAGCTGCTGCATTTCCCACCCTAGGCTTATACTCGAGTCAATAAGTTTTTCCAGTTTTCGTAAGTAAAATTAGGTGCCTCGGCTTATATTCGGGTCGGCTTATACTCGAGTATATATGGTATATGAGTTAGGGCCATGATTCTTTCACACTCCTTACTAACATGGCTATTCTGGCAAGATTTGTAGCATAGACGGGGTTTAATGCTATAACAAACTTGAAAAGCAAAGTAACTCGGAGTCAAATATTTCTTGACATCCTGTACTGAGTATGTGCCATTAAAACAGAAATGTAAGGACTCATTTTAAAATACACCATAATATTTCATTAAAATTATAAAGATAAGGCTTTCTCTAACACCACATGGCAGAGTGCTGAAGGACCATGATCTGTTCCAACTTCTTAATGTGTGGCTACAAGGAAAACTATACCTTGAACTATGTTCCTGGGCCTATGTTCTGTATTCCAATTCACAAAATTGCCCCCAACATAGAGAGAATTCCAGGAAGGACCAGGCAAAAGACTGGGGGCATATTGGGGGCTGGAGGAAGCATACCCATGGCAGATCTGCATTCGGCCAGTTCTGCAATGGGCCCCTGGAGCCATAGCTACAGGGGCACTAGTTAGAGCAACCCAGTCAAGGGTGACAACCCCCTAGTTTAACCTTGTTTCTTCAAAGCGTCTGACGAAGTGGGATTTTCTCCCACGAAAGCTCATGCGATTAATAAATCTGTTAGTCTTTAAAAGTGCCACAAGACTCTTTTGTCTTTCTACAATAGACTAACACGGCTACCCCTTTGGAACTTGTTTCTGTATGTAATTCACTTCACTGGGGAGGAGTTAGAAAAGAGTTAAACAAAAACCAATTCTATTATGTGCAAATGTGACAACTTCTTCCCTTCTTAAACTTCAGCATCACAGCACATAACTTTATTACTTGAGCTAAGCAACTCACAACTTTGGCTGGCAACAGGACAAAGCTCTTACCCTTTGTAAACCAGATACCAGAGGAGGGTGCAGCATAATACACTGAAACAATGGACTACCTAGCCAAGAGTGTCCTCATTTTATAGACAACATAATCAAGGACTAATATCACAGGTGTTCTTTCCGAGGCAGGCTGACTGAGTGCATGGGATTTGGAGCTGCCATATTAAGAGAACTAGGTTTTATTTTGAGTTTGTGCAATCTCTCAGTCAAGTATGAGGCCCTGTTGAATAATAAGGGTGGTGAAGTGCATAGAATTATTAACATCAGTCTGTGTAAGGAATCTAGAACTCAAAGTACCTGGATCCCAATGCAATACACACGCTGTAGGTCAGAATATTTTTGATGGCGGAAAAGCAGATGGAAAAGCATTTTGCTTGTGTCCCACCCAGAACTTGAGCTATGTAGCATATGCAGATTCTGGAGCAGTGTGTATGCAATATTGATATATAATACTGGGGACTTGGTCCTAGTGCAAAAACAATGGGGAACGGCAATCTTCAGTTAAACAAATGCATTTCTATTGGGACAACAAAGATGACTCCAGCACTGTCCCCATGACAAATTGTAAAGCCCGATTGCAAACAAGGGACAGTGAGAGCCCTTCAAATAAAGGCTGCAGGAATTTGCTTTGTAATGGGAAACCTTAGGTAACCTGGTTGCTGCCAGTACCAATTTTATAAGGCAAATAGAGCATCATTCACTACTGGACAATAGATGCATGCAGGCTGCAGCCAAGATAAAGCATGTCTACCCTACAGCTGCAAAGTGCTACTCCCAACTTGGGCAGATGTACATGCACAAGGTATACTTGAACTACTACTGTGCTAAAAGTAAAAGCGCAGCTGCAGCAGCACAGGAAGGGGTCAGGCTGGTTAGCTAATAGAGTACATAACCAAGACCTCGAACTGCCCTCAGGCAGTCAGGCTGAAACGTCAAGGCCCCTCGGTTATTTCTAGCATGCTAGCTCAGGCACAGCTGGCATAGGTATGTCTCCCTGCACTGGGAAAGATGCCTCCTAGCTGCTGTGCATCGAGACACGAGACCCAAAATAAGGGACGAGGAGCGCGGTCAGGCTCGCCCCTGCCATCGCCCCCGGCCAGCCCAATTCAGGGATTCCAGCCGGGTAAACAGTAGTTTCCAGGCCAGGGATCCCCTCCTACCCGGGACTAGACCCAGCTGCTTCTAGGGAAGGTGCAAGGCAGTAGGTACCCACTCCCCAATCAGCTCCTGCCCCAGGCCCTTCCCACCCCCCCCAATCCCAGCACGGCCCCGCCCCGCCGCCCTGGCAACGCTGGTTCTTCTCCCACCAGCTCCCCTGCTTCCTTTTCTGGGGGTCAGCAAAAGGCGGGGAGAGGGGGCGGGAAAAGAACGCAGCAAAGGGAGATGAGGAAAGAGGAGCGGCCTAGCCCCCCTCCTCCGCTTTGCAGCCCCCTAGCCCCGCTCCCCTGACCTTTGAACCCCTCAATCAGCCCCGCGAGCCCGCCGCTCCATACAGCCCCTTCCCCGAAGCCGAAGAGCGGGCGGAGTAGGACTCCAGAGACCCCTGCCTGCCTACCTCTCTCTCTCCCGGTCCCACCTCGGCCTCCGTCCTTGCGCCGCGCAGCATGCCGGGAGTTGTGGTCCCCCCGAGACTGGAAGGCACCGCGGATCCCCTGTCGCCCCCATCCCCGCCCCCACGACTGCAATTCCCAGACGCCCTGGAGAAAACTGTACGGCGCCAGAGGCGGAACAATCCGGAGTGAACGCGAAGGCGTTTCCCGCCGGGTAGCTAGTTCGTAAAGCAGAGCAGAGCAGGGCAGGGGTCAGCCACCTAGGTGTGCCGCTGCCGAGCTCCGCTGTCTGCCCTCTCCCAGTGCCAGTGGCCATGGCTGAGTGGCGGGGGAGAGGAAGCGGGGAGCAGGGGAGGGCAGGGGTGGAAAGGGAAGGTAGTGGGGCAGGGGAGAGTGGTAGGGTAGGAGGGAGGGCGGAGAGGGGCAGGTGCCCCTTCTCCCCAGCCACCTTCTCAAGCCCCTGGTGCTACTGCCACCTTCCCCCCGTCCGCGGGAGTCTAGGCTGTGAGCCCCCACCTGCCACCAATGGGCTAGACCCCAACCCCTGGCTCCCAGCCCCCTGAGCGCAGGGGCGGGGTGGACTCCCGTCTTCCAACCCCCACTGCCACGGGGAGCCCGGGCTGGGCCCCGAATGCAGGGCGCAGGCTCAACCTGAGCCCATGACTGCGGGCTCTCAAGCTTCACTTCCGCCTGGCAGGAACCCAGACCGCGGGCTCCGGGCTCGGCCCCGAGCGTGGGGGTGTGCTCCCGGGCCCCAATACCCACACCATCGCCGCTGTCCTGGACCCAAACCACGCCCTCCTCCTCTCCCCTGTCTGCAGGCTCCCAGCCCGAGCCCCCACTGGTCTGCCAGCCCCCCCCTGCCCCAAGCCACGGCCCACCCTGCTGCTGGCTCCTCCAAGCTCCGTGCCCTACACGGACCCAGGGGGTCAACCCACAATCGCCAGGCTCAGTTGCCTTGGGGTTAAACAGGGACTATGGATTTTTCTCTCATTACAACGGGTGATTTGACCTCACCTTCCTCTGTGTGCTGTTCCCCAGTGTTTGAATCCTAACACCTATTTTGATTTGCTGTTACAGCCTGACCTGATCCTATGTCATACACTCCCCTGCATTTAATTTCCTCCCATTCTGTAAATTTCGCATCTTCAAAGCATCTGACGAAGTGGGATTTTCTCCCACGAAAGCTCATGCAATAAATAAATCTGTTAGTCTTTAAAAGTGCCACAGGACTCTGTTGTTTTTCTATAATAGACTAACATGGCTACCCCTTTGGAATTTGTCCTGTTGTGTGATTCTCTTTACTTTTACCTGAGCCAGGGAGGGCATTAGCATCCCCTTTGACATGTAAATCTCCAGCCACTGGGCTAGAGATAGCCCTGCGAGTCTGAACCCTGTAACATGCTTCACATCCATCATACATACATGTTGCTGTAGGAAACATGGCACCATGGTAATCATGTGGAATAATTCACAAAGGAACCTGTTATAGCGCATTTGGCATCAAATCACACAATTACGTTGCAAAACTGAAGGGAAAAGTTACACAGATCATGCCCTAGGGGTGCACGGATGTGCATCCCCTCACATGTTGGTAACCCTATTTTGAACTGCATTGCCACCACCACCACCACAAAGTCAGGGGAGAGCGAAGTAGAAGTTCTTGATGTTGATTTATTTACTTGAGCTCATGTCTCGGGAACTAAACTAAAATTTAAAAAAAGGCACACAACACACAAAGTCCATGCACACACGGGGAATAATAGCAGCTTAGCTACACTGCTAGAATTATACTAGCAATTCATCCATGTGGAGAATTATATTAGTATAGCTAGAGTGAGATTGTGCTGGTGGAGCTATGCCGGTCAGTTTCCCCTTATAAACAAGTCCCAAATTAACCCCAAGAGAGGGAGACTCAGAAGGTGTTTCAATCTCTCAATAGGTGTTGAAATCTCTTAGGAGTCAGCCATAGACTCAATTCTTGGCTATGCCTTTAAAGGGAAGTGTCTGAATCAGAGATGAGGACAGCCCACTGGAAGGAGGAGCGGGTGCCCTTTAGAGGACTGCCTTGCCCAGCTTTCAGGGGCAAGGAGCATTCCATTTCTACTCTGGGAGAGACAGGCATCAAGGCAGTTATGTGGCTATTCTGGATCCTACTTGTCCTCCTGCTTCTTGCACTGCTTAGAAAGCTGCTTAGTGGTAGCAGCTCCCCCAACCCTTTCTCTGTTGATTCCAGGCGGCCACCTGCCCCCCTGGTGACTGACAAGGCTGTTCGGAAAAAAGTTCTCAAACAAGGTACCTGAAAAGGCTAGGGCTGGCAGCACCTGCTCTGGCCGTAGGGTGGGGAGGGAGGAAGAGGGCAGGGGGAAAGCAGCCCCAAGTCCCGTGGGCTGTCTGCCAAGACAGGTCAGAAATGTGGGATCTGTGTCTCCCTGCTGTTCTCCCATTAGCCACTTTCCAGAACTCCTTCTCTGCTTCCCTACCAGAATGTCCTTTCCTTCCCTGCTGTCTGGTATACCTAGGTTGGGACCTCTGCATATGTGCGTCTGTCCTCCTGGTACCCACTAGTGCCTGCCCACATGCCCCCTCTACATCCATTGATATCTTAACACATGCCAGTGCCAGCATGTACTCCATTCCCACCCACACTCACTCACCTGCCAGTGCTCATAGCTACACCCCAGATAGGAGTACTTTTATGCACCCCTAGACCTTTCCTCTGTCTATAGTGCTAACACCTCTGCTGCTTGCTACAGAACTGCTGACTTGATTTGTCCCTTAATTGGTTAATTTGCCTGACTCAAGGCTGCAGTTAACTGCATTCCCTCCCCTACAGTGTCAAGAACTGCATTTCAGGATGACTATCTATAATCCCTTGCACTGGTTTGTATAACAGATCATCATTGCTGAGGTAATCTCCACACCCTGTTAGGTAACACCAAGTCAATGGGCTGAAAGAAGCAGTGTACGCTGTGCAGATTAATCATTTACATACATTTCACTCATATTACAAGCCTGGAAACAAATGTTCTCTTGGTGCAGTCGGGGCTATAACTTGGTGTCTTGGTTCTCCCTACCCAACTACCTGCTTCTACCTTTGCCTCTGGGGCAGATTCTTTTCTTAAAGCACAAAGGGACATGGGCCTTATCTGTCGGGGGGAATGCACCCCCTTAGTACTGATGCAGACGTGAACAAGAATCTTTTATTAACTTTGTCAGAGGCTGGGATTGGCCAGCAGAATGAATCACTTGCTGTTTACCTCTTCTGTTCATTTCCTCTGAAGCACCTGGCATTGGCAACTGTAGGAAAATAGGGTATTGGGCTAGATCAGGCATCTGCAACCTGTGACTCCAGAGCCTCATGCGGCTCTTTGGCTGCCCTCTTGAGGCTCCAGGCTCTGTTGCCTGCCTTCCCTTCCCCCTCCCCACCCTGCCACCAGGGGATCCTGTGGGAAGCCCATTCCTGGTTCCAGGCTCCTCCCCGCCCCCAGCCAGGGAACCTGCAGCAGGCACCCTGGCCCAGCTCCCCTCACTCCCCAACAGGAGGCTACACACATTGTGGCTCTCAAAACACTTGGTTATTGAGGGAATTGGGAAAAATGACTCATCTTTTGGGTTGCCAACCCTGGGTTAGATGGACCTTCAGTCTGACCCAGTATAGCTTTCTTATGAGTCTGTTCTCCCCTCTGGAAATGGCACTTCTCTCCCAACATCAAGGAGAAGGAAAAGCCCCTGCCCCAAGCTTGTCTGTTATCTTTAATCAGACCTACCAAGCATCATGTGTGACATCTGTGCGATTTGGCACTTAGTCTGGTGTGCCCACATACAAAAAAATGTCAAGAGAGTTAGATTCCATCACAGAATGCCCTCTGGCGGCCTATGAGAAGTCGCTAACCTTTGCTATTGCTTCATAACCATTGCTAACCAACACCTCAGATCACTACGTAAGAGGCAATAACTATCCTTGGTGCATTTTACAGATAAGATAACTGAGAGGTTACACACCGCCACATCAGACAGAGCGCAAATAAAATCGCAGTCTCTCATATAACAGACCCAAGTCTCTGCCACTTTGCCACACCACCTTTCAGAAGGGATATGCTAAAGTACGTGCTTGGATGTGTGCTATCCAGGCACTAAAGCACTGTGCTCCCAGTGCCCGGAATCCTAGTATTCAACATTTCGCTACCTGACAAAGTGTATTAGGCCTCCCTCAGCAGGCTGCTCCACTTGGAAAATAACAACCTACTTCTGTCACCAGTTATTTGTATAGATGAAAGGTATCAAGACCAAGGAGCTATGGAAATAGTTTACTGTGGTGTAAGAGTGGTAGGAGTATAAAGATGAAACTGAGACGAGAGAGATCTGTTCCTCCGGGGAAGGGTCTGTCCAGGGGACAAGTGAGACAAGGTGGTTGAGGTAACATCTTTTATTGGATCAACCCAAGCCCTGGTTGTGAAAGACGGGTGTCGTCCTGGCTTTTTCCAGGGGCAATTTATAATGACCTTAGCCACGGCTGATGAAACTGAGTTTCTTTAATAACTCTGCTCTATGGAGGGGAATCTGGCCCAGCTGTTGCTCAGCCATGACTTTGGAGTGACCGTCAAGCGAAGCACATCCCATATCTGTCTCAGCTCAGGTCCTTTTCTGGAACCACATCAGGTGATAGAGGACAGTCCCTAGCAATGTGCTGGGACACGGTGCCCTGCAGCATCTGCATATATTGGTCAGGGTCTCAGGAGATCGCCAGCCCATCTGCTGTCAAGGTGATAACATGATCCTGCTCCACCTTTAATGTGGTTTGATCTTGCCACTGTAGCCAGGACCATCAGCAAACTCTTCCAGTCATGATCTGTACAGGGGGGATTTCTAAACCAGCTCTTTGCTGTTTTGCCAAGGGTCTCAGACCCTTGTTACAAGAACTACCCTCCCCAAAACTGGCAAGCTACAGGACTTGCATAGCTGAGACTGGCCTCCATCCAGAGAAGCAGATTTCACCATTCATTTCCCAGTTACAATTTGTTTGGGAAAAACAGCAGTTCCTGTAATACTTGTACAGCAGCCAGGGAATGATAATGGGCCAGCATCTAATGCCCAGGTCTGTTAGAACAGCAGTTCTCAAACTTTTTAAATGGACCTGGACATTTGTGTAATAATTGGGCCTCCCTTCCCCTGAATGCTCCCTCCCACTTTCAGAAAACAAACAGGGCCTACATATCCAACACCACCACCCCCCGCCGCCACAATCCATTGGTCATTCCCCGGTTTGAGAATTGCTGCCTTGGAAAGCTGACAATGAATGACCAGGGGAAGACAATAGGCAAGTTATGGACTCAGTTGTTGGAAGTGGCCCATGTCTTGATAACAACTTTCTCTTTCTTCAGTTTTCTCTGCTGCCAGGGTCCCCGAGAAGCTGGACGCTGTTGTGATCGGAAGTGGCTTTGGGGGTCTGGCTGTGGCCGTGCTGCTCTCAAAGGCTGGGAAGCGAGTGCTGGTGCTGGAGCAGCATGGGAAAGCAGGTGGCTGTTGCCACACCTTCAACAAGAAGGGCTTTGAGTTTGATGTAGGTAAGTCTGCCCTAAAGAGGAGGGAAGAGAAACCAGATGGAGCAGCTGGGAAATGGGCCACAGCACTTGGTGGTGCGGAGGCTGTGTTTTTCCTTGGTAGGAACAGTGAATAAACAAGCAAGGTCTTGAGACAATATTCCTGAGCGTTCCCAGAGGGGAATGTGCGACAGCAGTCCATTGCACACAGGGCAATTTTTTAAAGGGCAATATTTGATTTGTATTAAAATCCTCTAAAGCCTGAGGGGGCGTGGGAAAGGAGAAAGCAAGGACTGTGGATATCTGCAAGGGCACAGACAGAGATCTACTTGCCCAGATAACTTACAGAGTTTTACAACACCATAAGATCAGAGTGCCTCTGCAGCTGGCACTTCTGTGAGCCAAGCAGCCCTGCAATTGGATTTTCTGCCTTGAAGAGTTTCTAAGCTCTGTACTCTATGCTTCAAGGTCTGCTGAAGTCATCATATGCTCCTTGGACCCTCCATCCAGAAGTGAGCTCCCTGCATACGATTCCCTGACTCTCTTGCACTGTGTAGCCTTGCCCTGCTAAAAAGTAGATCCGTGATTTTTATACCCACTACGCTGGGCCCAGATGGGTATTAAAACCTTGGACCTGCTCATGTGGGATAAGATTATCCTACCTTCTTTTTTGCTGTATACAGGAAACTGAATAACTGAGGCCAGCTAGTCACTGGTGCTACAGAAACATGATGGGAGTTCTTATTGTTACTTTTGATGCAAACTAATATTTTACACATGGTGATGGGATGAGGCAGAAAAGGCACATTGGAAACAGGGGATTATTTAATAGAGGAAAACCAAGAAATTCCCTGACTTCTCACAGATTGACTTTGAGATTTTCATTGCTGTGTCTGTTCAAGCCTACTGCCTGGAGCCATTTGAAATGTCTGCTTTTGGGACTGACATTTTGTTGGTCAAAGGTGACATATAAAGACCTTTGGGGGTGGGCGGGGAAGCAGCTTAGCCAGCTTGGAGCAAGGCAGAGCTGGCAACCGGCTTCCCAGTTATAAAACCATTCTTGACTCTTCAAAGTCTCCCTGCAAATTCATTAGCTGCAAGCTGAAAGGCAAAGTCAGCGCAGAGCTAGCCCTCACATGCTGCAGTGCATAGATCAGAGGCTCCCAAACTTTTCAGCATCACACCTCCTTTCTGATTTTTGAGAAACCCTCACACTTCCCCACCTCTCCTTTACCATCATCCAAACCCCTTTTATCAAAAATTCAATTTGTAATTGTACAATTAAAAATAACCACAAATAAGTTTTCTTGACACAAAAATTTTTCACTATGAAAATTTCACAGCCTCATGCCCTGCTTGGATTTTCTTCATGCCCCCCAGTTTGGTAACCACTGACATAGATGATTAATCTCAAGGGCAAATGGGTTGCCTGGAGTACACATTTTTGAAAAATCACCTGCTGAGTGCAGGACGCAGATTGTTTGCTGAGCTTGTAAAATGTTCCCTAAGGAATAGAGTGAGCTGGGTTGATGGGTGGCCTGCAGCTGCCCTCCACTAGGAGGAAGTCTGGAAAGGGATTGTGCTTTGGGGCACAACAGCTCCCTCTACTGCACTCTTGATTGTGGGGCAATGGGCATAAATTACTTCAGCCTAGATAACTCTATAGGCCCTTTCCAAAACGCAGCTTTCTCTCTCCCTTCCCACCCCTAACCCCATTTCCCTAAGGAAAACCAGACAGCAGCATAGGCAGGGCTTCTGTTTTTCAGGATATATTTGTAGCAATTTTTGATTCTGTGTAAATGTCCAAAAATCAGGGGTTTGCAGGGTTTTCTCTTATCTCTACTGAATAGTAGTTATCTGTGTAAAATATGCACAGTATAACTAAGAGAAAGTTATATAACTAAGTCCTATATAGAAGTCATACTACTTTCACCAGAAAGTATATACTTAGCTAGAACTCAGTAGTTATGTGTATATATTGTAATGAGTAATCTCCTGGTCGTGTTCCCTAGTGCATTTTAACATAGTCAAACAGTGGGCACCAGCAAGGTCTACACAGACCAAATAACATGTTAGTGCACTTTAGGAACCCTATCCCCATAATCCACAGTACAGCTTCAGTAAAAGACCAGTCCTTAGATACAAGTCAGCGAGCAGAGACTGAGTAGATATTACCAGTGTTTTTGCATTGCTTGGTGGATAAACACTACGCTTTTAGTATGATGGGTGTTGGATAGGTGATTTTTGGTTTTAACTGGTGAACAAATGTCCTAAGCATAGCAAAAATCTCAACAGTCAGCAGGTAGGACACTCTTTCAGTTTTCCCATTTTACCACTAAAGGAAGCCAAAACTTTCATTCTCTGGAGTAACATCCCAAATATCTCTCTCTATATTGTGGTAGCAGAGAACTTAGCTTGCAGAGCAAGCTGGCTTCATGTCTAATTGTCCCATCCCTTGATCCCTAAGGAAGGCAGCACTGGTGGTTTGAAAAGAAACATGTAATATGTAGTTTACAAATATTCTGGCGATCAGCAGATATTGAATGGCTCCTGGAAGTCATTGGTAACTAGCATAGTTCAGAGTGGCCCTCATGCTACTATAAAAAATGCTGGTTACAAGGCTGGGGGAGAATCTAGTCCTGTGAGTGAGGAGATAGATACAAATGGTTCTGTTGCAGCCTCAGTCTTGTGTTGCACCCATTATGCATTGGGTGCTGCTGAGAATCTGACAGTAGGTCTAAGTATTCAAGAAGGAAAATGTATTCTAAGATGTTACGTATGTGCCTGTGGGTAAGTCCACCCTGAAGGCTGAGGGGTGTGATTGGAGTACATGAAGACCTACCCCAGGTAGCTTTAATGGGTACCAAGAACTTCTGAAGCTGCAGCACCCCAGACAAGCTGCCCAAGTGTGCACTCAGCATCCTTTGCTGCTATTGGCCCTACACATGCTGGAATTGCACCTCCAGTTGTGGTTGTAGAAAAGCTTGTCTTGAATTGTATTATTTGAGTACAAGTTCATGTCATTGAAAGGACAGAACTGTAATGCATACACATATGGAGTAAGGGCAGGATCTGAATCCACTGCCTCACACCTTCTGTGTGATTTACATTTGTATAGCAAGTGTATAAATCTGACTGAGAGCCTCATACACCCAGGGGGCACAGATGGAAATGGCATAACAAGGTGCCCCGCAGAGATGATCAGCTTTGAAACCTTGACCATGGCCATAGACTTTCCCCAAAACAATTCCAGCTTGAACTAGAGCAGACCTTGATTTAAAAATTACCGGAGATGGAGAATCGACCATGACCCTTAATCAGGTTGTGTTCCTAAGTTCAATTCAAATGACTTATTTTTAAAAAAAACCCATTAAACTTACTGTTTTAACGATGACCTCACCAATGTTAAAGCAGAATCATTTTCCAAATGTACAGACTCAGATTGTCAGTAGTGTTGATTTGCTGAGATGCATGAGTATGAAGTCATCATTAAGTTTCTGTGTGAGAGCAAGCCGAATGAAGGGAGGGTATATATTGCTTTTCAGTAGGTGTTCAAGGCAGAAGTGAAAGCCATGTGGAGTATGTTATCAATAAGTCTGTAAGAGATGTTGGGTAAGGGATGCTGAAAATCTTACCCTTACCTTCTTATTTCCATGTTTTTGAGCATTTGACTGGGTGGAGTGTGTCCTGTTGCAGCCGTTCCTGTCACTAAATGTGTTTAATAAAAAGCCCCTGCAGCCTTTTGCATGTATCCAGCATGTCACATAGTCACATCCCATTGCAATTTAATCTCTGGAGTGCAGCTTCCTTGCGTAACCATTTGCCATTGCTTTCAGGTATTCATTACATAGGACAGCTAGGAGAGCAGTCCCTGATACGTTTCCTTGTGGACCAGCTCACAGAAGGGCAGCTGCAGTGGGCCAAGATGCCATCAGTCTTTGATGCAGTAATTCTGGGAGAGCCTGGAAACAGCAAAACCTATCGCTTGTACAGTGGGAAGAAAGAGTACACCGAAGGGTTAAAGAAACAGTTTCCTGATGAAGCTGCAGCTATTGAGAAGTATATGGAACTTACAATGGTAACACTGGCTTTTGTCTTGACTATGTTAACTCCTCCTCACTGAGCATCCAGCAAGAACAATATTCTGCATTTTAGGGCCTGTTGTGGAGCAAGCCACCCCTGCTGCCCCCTGATGAGTAGTGTGTTGGGGGCCAGGCATCTCCGCAAAACTATTTGGAGGCCCAAAGTTCTCTGAAGTGGCTGTAGTCTGGGCCCAACTCTGTCAGATGTCCTTCTGTTCAGGGCGGCCAGAGTCACTACAAAAAGGGGGGTGTCCACTATGAGGCATGGCGCCCAGGTAGGGGGGGCTCAGGCCCTGCCACTGCACTGAGCCCCAGCACTGGGCCCTATCAGTGCCAGGGATATGTCATCAAGTCAGCAGGGATCCAAACCAAAACATGTTGACTCAGACATACACCACCCCCAGTCCCATCACTCAGGGCCCCTGGGCTACTTCCTACCCGGTTGCTGCAGTGGCCATCCCACAGGTCTCCGGTCTTGCCTGTTCTCCCCTCCTGTGGCAGACACCATCTGTGTCTCCGAGGGTTCTTGGAACCATCTGTCTGGGCTCTGGGGCAAGCACTGGGCATTGGTCCCGCAGCAGTTCCTTAGCAAAGTCGATGAAGCTGCTTCCTCTCCTTTGCAGGGGCTGATGCAGCTCCTGGGAAGGAGCTTCCAGCACACATCCTTCATTTCTTTTATACTGGGTCTGCACTTGGCGCATGCCAAGCAGGGCTTAAGGCGCGGGACTTCTGCTGCCCATAGAATGTGCTGGGCTTCTGGAGTGTGGGGTAGGCCTACCCCATCACAGGGCCACTCCTGTCAAACACAAAGATATGCAAGCATCTTGCTCTTCTCACTGCAATGTTGTGGTGTAGCAAGGATAGGACTGAATTTCTAAAGCAGTGTTTGTGATTTTTAGCCACTGAAGAGCAACGTGTGTGATCAATGCCTCTCTCTTCATGCAGCCAAGTTCTAGGGCCCTTTTCCTTGTGATGGCAAAATTTTACTGAGCTCCTGCTTCGGCTCATGTGTGTTTCTTCACAGCCATTACTTTTTCCCTTTCAGAAAGTTGCCCGAGGAGTTACCCATATGAATATTCTGAAAATGATGCCCCTGCCCCTGGCAAGGTTCCTGAGCCGCAGTGGCCTGCTGGCATGGTTCTCTCCGTTCTATAGGATGGCATCCCGAAGTGTGACAGACGTGATCAATGAACTCACTACAAATGAACAGCTCAGAGCAGTACTTAGCTATATCTTCCCCACTTATGGTATGTGATTCTTTAAGTGAACTGGTCAGTTTTCTAGTATAAACCCCCTTCTTTGAAAATATCCTGCAGGGACTCCCTGTGGTGGATTGCACCTGGATGGGAAACCTTGATGTTGTCCACTCCTCGTCCCCTTTCACAAGAACCCATGTTTGAGGTCTGGGGTGCTGGCTAGACTGCAGTTCAGACCTTTACATTTTGCATCCCTGAGTTTTCCTCATGTTTCCATTGAGCAAAATTTTCTTGACATCCTGTTCTGAACTCTTGTGTTGCTTTGAGTCGTTAAGTTGGTCACCCCAGAAGTAGCTGCATTTAAGTGGATGAAACAGTCAGCTTCTAAGGGGAGGTGATGCTGATTTCCTAACACTTTCCATTAGAAATGTTTATTGTAATCAAGAAGCTCTTACATCTCTGTTCTCTACAATGGCCTCTGAAATTCAGCAGGGAAAGCCCTCAGGCTAGAGAAGTGCCTTTTCTTTGTCTGGTGAAATTCCATTCAAGTTAAGCTACTGAATGCTGCCATTTCCAATGTCTGGACCCTGGCTTGGGTCCTCCTCCCCACAAGCAAAGACAGATGTGGAATGTGTCTTTTGTGTCCTGTCCTGTCTCTGGTGCCCCACATGAGATGCTATAACCACTCACCAGATCCATCTCCTGGTCCCATAAACCCACCCTTTTCTCTGGAGTAACAGCCTTCTTCTTCTGACTGTAGTTAGTCCCGTAGCTTGAGTGGAAGCAATCCATGCTGCAGTGCTAAAGGTTCAGGGTTCATACTTTGATCCTATGCCGCAGCTGTCAGAATTGTACATACCAGAATCTGGTTTTACCCTTTTTTCCCTCTGAACAAACCTAGGAACTCACATATAAAAATCTGCACTGAAATTATGCTATACAGTTTGCAAAGTGAAGCATTCAAAAGGGTTTTTTTGTTTTTGGTTTTTAAAAGCTAAAACAGAGGTTGCCCAGCAGGGCCGTCCCTGGGGGGTCGAACGGGGCGATCGCCCCGGGCCCCGTGGGTATGTGGGTCCCGCACTGTTCCGCTCCCAGCAGGGCAGTGCGGGGCCCACGCACGCGCCACAGCCCCTCCTCCCACAGTTGTCCCGCTGCCTTTGGCACCCAGCCGAAGGCAGTGGGGTGGGGCGGGAGGGCTATGCCTGGCCCTTGGGCTGGCCCTCCCCGCCCCCAGGGCAGAGCAGGCAGGCCCAAATGTAGAGCACGTGGGGCCCAGCCTCTGGGCCAGCCTGACCCACACGGCCGGCTCATTCCCCCACAGCCAGCTCCGGCTCCACACCCCACACAGGCGGCCTCCTGGCTGGAGCTGGCTCCCGCCGGGGCCAGGGCTGGGACTGGAGCAGGCTCCGACTCCCCCCCACTTTGGCCAATTGACCCCAGGCCCCACTCTCCCTAGAGGACAGCGCTGTTGCCCAGCAACCTCAATCTTCACCATGGCGCATACAATATATGACACAGTCTTTAACTTCATGAATAAATACTATGATTTCCCCCCAAGATCCTTGTTTTATTCAGTGCAGAGGATAGACACACAAGGAGGCAGAATTAAGATTGGATGGGCAACTGTAAATCTGGCATTTCCTAACATTATAGGGCTTGACTTTGCAGCCTAAATAATGCTCTTTTAATATAGCATTATTTAAAAAAAATGTATGTATACGATAGAATTTGTAATAAGTTTGTCAGATTTGCCAGTTACCTAGGAATTCTTGGATGAAAGGCGCTATCAGGGTGTATTATCAACTACTGTATAGTGATGTTCATGTCTAACTCCATTAAACAACAGAATCAGGACAAGAGTGGGAAAAGAAGATCAACGAAGAGTAAAAAACCATTTGAAATCCTATTTGTAAAGAAAAGACAAATCCTGAGCATTTCAGCTTCCATTCCACCTCAGCAGGGGTTGAAGAGACAAGACTATTGCAGCAATATACAAGTTAACAGTAGGGGTGACTCACAGCATCATGCAGGTGTTGACTGCACTGGATCAGGCAAAAAATTGCTAGCATGCATCTTCCAGATGACTGCAGAATTAAATCAGGAGAGGCCAAACTGTCACTCCGAGGCAGCTGTGCAAGTTTCATTCACGGTAGGTTGCAAAATCGGTGCTCTTGCCATGCATATCAGGCCCACCCCAGCACCAAGAAAAGCAGACCTAGCTGCACATACATTGCTTCTCCCAGAGGAGCTGTGGAAATGATTAAAAGAATCAGACATTCATAAGCACTTCTGGCTTCATATGCAAAGCTACTCCCTAACACCGGCATCCTTTAGTCAGAGATTCCTAGATCACTTTTTTCATAGGTTGTTTTTTTTTAAGGTCATTATGATCATCTTTTTTAATAACCTGCATAATACAGATTGTAGAATTTCAGCCACTTACTCCTTTATTGAGTTCAATAACTCTGTAACTTTCCTATCTTCAAAGCGTCTGACGAAGTGGGATTTTCTCCCACGAAAGCTCATGCGAAAAATAAATCTGTTAGTCTTTAAAAGTGCCACAGGACTCTGTTGTCTTTCTACAATAGACTAACACGGCTACCCCTTTGGAATTCAAATAGTTAAGACTATCTTCCAGAAAAACATCCTGTCTTGATCTGAAGACTTCAAGAGATGGAAAAGCCAACACTTCCTGAGATTGCTAGTCCCACTGGCAATTGCCTTCACTGTTGAAAATTTGTGTCTGGTTTTAAGATGCAGACCAAGTTAGTCCTAGGATTCCATCTCCAGATTCTTCTATAAAGGTTGAATTGTGTATTTCTTATAACTAGTCATGGAAAGCGTTGCCAAGTCTTGCAATACAAACAAGGAATCCTGTGGCACTTTTAAAGACCAACAGTCTTGCAGTGTTAACAAGAGTCTTGTAATATTTGGTGGTGTTCTTAAAGCCCCAGCTCCTGGAGTCAAGTTATTGGGTAACTTTAAAAAATCTTAAACTTAGCATTCACTTTAAAAAAAATTCTGGCCCTCTGCCAAGTGGGAGGATAAGAACATGAACCTGAAAGGCACCAACACCAAAAGCCAAGAACCCTGAATTTAGTGTCTTTTAAAAATCCTTTGATTTTTAGGCCAGTGTCATGATGTCTGGGGTCTTTCTGGAAATGTGGGAGGGGTGAGGCTGAATAAGGTGTATCTGCAAAGGAGAAGTAAAAGCAACTTCAAATGAAGGGGTAATTATTTGAACCTGGCTAATGCATACGTGCAAGCCTTGTGCTCCTCTATCACCCTTGCAATGCAAGAAGGGTCCATCACAGCCCTGAACGACCCTCTGCTTTGGCCCAGTGCCTGCGCCACTCACATGCACACTGCAGTATTCATGCTGGGGCGCTAGGGGAGAGATTATGCTACATGAGACACAGCTTCTGCCTCCCCTTGCTCTCCTCCCAGTTCGGTTTTGGGGAGCTCCTTGCTGCTCCATTCCCAGCTGGGGATTGGAGGCTTAACAACGCAATCTGGCCCTTCAAATTTTGCAGGGGAGCTTAAATAGTAGGGAAGAGGAACAGATCTTTAAGGGTATGTGTACTGAGCTTCTGGGAGGGGTTCCCCAGTTGTAGGGGACAGATGTGCACTAGCACTGTGCGAATGAGTGTGCTAAAAATAGCAGTATGGATTCAGTGCCCTAGGTGGCAGCATGGGCTAGCCGCCCCAGTATGATTCCGTTGAAGCCCTTACATATGTATTTAAGTAGGCAGCTTGAGCTGTCATCTGGGCCACTGTGGCCACACTGCTTGAGTACGCACAGGCTGCGTACATCAACCCATGCAGGGAAGCACTCTCCCAGTTGCTGAGGAAATGTTTTCTGAGTGATTTTTGGAACAGCACCCAGCATAGGTGTGTATGGCGCTTTGTAGATAGATCAACAGCTGGATTCCTGTCCCAACAAATATGCAGTGCAAAATGGAATTTGAACGTGCTGAGGAATTCTTCTTGGAAGTGGAACCTGTAGGTTAGGCTGCCTAAGGGAGAAATGCAACAAGGAAGGAATTCTGTGTGGGAACAGTCCCTCTTCTTTGCTCTGTCTTCCAGGTGTGCTTCCAGCCAATGCCAGCTTCTCCCTACATTCAATTCTTGTGCATCACTTCTTGGAAGGTGGATGGTATCCCCGAGGAGGCCCCAGTGAAATTGCCTTCCACACTATCCCTCTGATTGAGAAGGCTGGCGGCGCTGTTCTAACCAAGGCAACGGTACAGAGCATTTTGGTGAATGCAGAAGGCAAAGCCTGTGGTGAGTGAGGCTGAGTCAGTTCTCTCCCTTCAAGCACACATCACCCCTTATATCAAAGAGGAACATGATGTCTGCTGCACAGACCCCAGCTGGCTGACATCTCACCCTTTCCTCTTCCAGACACCCTGTCTGGCTAAGCAAGCGAGCAGCACCCTGTTGGACAGAGGGTGGGGTCTGGGTTACTCTGAGACAGGAATCCAAAGCATTGCAGATTCTGTCTGCATTAGCACAGGCACAAACTGGTTGGGGTCCGATGGGGATGCAGTATGGTCCTGAGCTCATCTTTACCAGGAGGAGAATTAGGGAGGAGATGGAATAGTGATGGATGTGAGGAAGAGGAGGGATAACTCACCAATGGATACACTTCACCAACAAAGGCTCTTAATCTGAACTACTTCCACACTGGCAATTTCCTTCCCTATCCCTGCTCCCCATGACAAGTGTCCCCTGTCCAGTCCTAGCACCTTTCCCTGCCAACCTCAGTCAAGGTCCTTTTCTATCTTCTAAACTCCCTGGCACCCAGTTCCCCTTTTAGATGCCTACTGTCCTTGTCTTCTTCTCAGCAGCCAGAAACCCAAGGTCAACCCTGCTTTTGAGTTGCAAATCCCTCCCATTAATCTTTGAGCCTCTGTGGGCGTTTCTATTTGTCTTTTGTTGCTGGGGAGCACACGTGGAATCTCATCCTCATTGCTACTTTGTTATGTTGAATCTTTGGAATAGTTTATATCCAAGAAAATGTCAGAAGGACAGAGGGGAACCTATGCTTTTTTGAATGGCTTTATAGGAAACTAAGAATCAGCTCAGACTGACTGAGCTAACACTCTAATGGTCTAACAACTCTCTTGCTATGGCAACAGGTTAGCTGGGTTACAAGTGATGCTACAGCAAATACACAACAGTTTTCCATACTGAGCATCCACCATAGCAGTATCTTGACAGCTGTAGAATGGCTATCATGCTTCCCAACCTATGAGCATCATGGGAATGTGAGGAGAGCCATAGAAAACCTATACAATACTCTCCCCAGTTATTTATGCTTTACCCCCTCTTCCAGATGCTTCTGTGATAACCCCCCTACTCAATCTAGCCTTCTTCCTGCACTTGCACTCATCACACACCATCTGTCTCTAACACTCCTAGCCTCTGGAGAATAAAGGGCTCCTGTCCTGGGATACTGAAGGGGAAGGTGGCCTATGGGTTTATTGAGTTGATTAATTTTTTTTTATCTCCTCTTTTCCATCCAGGTGTTAGTGTACAGAAAGGCCAAGATCTCGTGAATGTCCATGCACCTATTGTGATTTCTGACGCTGGAATATTTAATACTTATGAGCGGCTATTGCCAGTGGAGATAAGAAATTCACCTGGTAAAACACCATAGGCTTTACTGTAACACTATGGCGCCCAACAACTGGCAGCTCCTGAGAGCTGATGTACCAAAACCTCATGTTGTGCTCCCTCCCTCCAATAGCGGATCACAGTTCATTCACACTGGTAGAGGAGAGCTCACTAGATAGCAAGTCCTATAATTGAAGATGCAAAAACCAGTTTTGTTAGTCTTTAAAAGTCCACTGAACTAGTGTTTGTTTTGCTGAACTAGACTAACCAATCCGTTCCAAATGTGATTTTTGTGAAAAATATGCTGACCATTTTGTTGCAGGTAGGGACACCCGGAGACGGGCCGGGGCCAGCAACAGTGGGTTGTTTCCATTTCGCAGAGTTCGAAATCGCCAATTCTCTTTGATTTTTTTAAATGGATGTTTTTAATCAGATTAGTCAACACCAGTTTTTGAATTACTACAACTCTGTTGACCATAAACTGCGTGCGTTTTTATCTTTAACTAAAGAACAGGATATCAGTACCTGACAAACTCAGGAAATGACTCAACAGATTTTGTTTAAAAGACTAATTTTTTTCAAAAGCATGATCCACAATTTTGCCAAGTTTTTTGGTTTGAGGGGGAAAAAGGCTATTTTTTCAACTGAGCAAACGTCTCTGCAAAATGCTTGACCTAGGTTTTCTACTGCTTGAGGTTTCAAAGATCTTTAAGCACATGGAAAATTTGAAAGGGCAGTAACATGTGGAGCTAATGGGAACCAAATATTAAATTAATCAAAATTCCAAATAGGGGTTATTGTTCTGTAACTCATATAATTTGACCAGATTCTTCAAAAAGAAACCTCAAAGCAGAAATCTTCTGGTTTGCCTCTAGCATAACCGTGGGAAATTTCAGGCCAAACCCATTTAAAAAGCCAAAGTTATGGAAGAAGAGGGGAGGGTTAGTTGGGCTTTATAATGGAGCTTGAGCTCAATCTTATCAAGGGAGAATCTATCACTTCTCCATGATACAGCCATGCTTCCTTGGGGGGTGGGAGATTAATCTTTTGTTTTCTCCCTTTTGTGCAGGTATTCAGGATCAGCTTCGCATGGTGGATCATGGCCTGGGAGGGTTCCTTGTCTTCCTCGGACTCAATGGCACAAAGGAAGAGCTGGGACTGGAAGCTACAAATTACTTCATCTACCCACATCATAACCTGGATGAAGTGTAAGAAGCCTTCAGCGGCTTAGTATGCCTCATCCCCTTTTGACATCTGAGTTGCTTTATATTTGACTAGCAGGCTGGTCTCTACGCAAGCCCTGGGTGCTGTTACAGGATTACAAAATGCAAATGTGTACTGCTGGAACAAGTTACAAAGTCCGCCCTGTCTCCAGCCATAAAATTGTCCCCCTCAACTGCGGTGTGAAATGTGATGGACCCAAAATCCAGAGCAAATAGTCGTGTTTTCACTCTGAAGTTTGTCTCTAGTTCAGAGTGCAATGGGGGTCAGAAGACACCATTCTCTTTATCTGGGCCCATTAGAGATTCTGATAACATACATGTTAGAGATGTGCCTGAGTCCCATAATTTGACACCTGACTTAATTCAGCAGGGGATGACGTACAGGAAGAGGATAGGATAGCATCCCTCCAGCGAAGGGCACAGCAGCACTGGTCTCACCCACACTGGCAGGTTGGAAGGTGGAGACGTTTGCCTTATGACAGCAGAATGCAGCAGTGCAATCACCTAGCCCGACGCCCGCTATAACACAGGCTATGGGGGGGGGGGGGGGGACGACACACAGCAAGCAGCCCAACTCATCCAACTCATCCTGTCACACACATGACCCCAGCAACATTGAAGCAGAATAACTTTCCAAGTAACCAACGCATGCGATCGTGAAATCCCTTTTCATGCAAGGTTGTCACTGTCAGGACGTTGGCATCACAGTTGGCGTCACGCAGCACATTCAATGTGTGTGTCATTTCACCACTCTGTGCATCAGATCCTCACTGACAAAAATGGAGCCAACTCCTTGTTTGTCTCCTCTAGTTCATTCATTAGCCTTTCAGGATACCAAAGGATAGAGACCGTCTTTCACAGTGTGTACACGTTCAGGGCCAACCACAAAACCCTGAGTTCTACACAAATGTAAATAATAAAGGGTAGTAATTTTCACAGCGCCATTCAGGACAGCATCAGAGGTGCGGTATTGAGGACTCAGAATGAACCCCCAGCCACTGGAGGTTCCCGTATCTTCTGAACTAGAGTCCAATCTCTGTCACTAGCATGAGGAAAGATGAGAAGGTCGATTCAAGAAACAAGTAGCCAGGTGTAACAAGAGGCTCAACAGATGTAACATGCCCCACCATGGGAAGGATGTGGACAAATTGGAAAGAGATTAGCAGAGGGCAATGAAAATGATTGGGGGGCTGGAACACATGACTTGAGAGGCTGAGGGAATTGGGTTTCTTTAGTCTTCAGAAAAGAAGAGTGAGTGGGGATTTGATAGCAGCCTTCAGCAGATGACAGAACTAGGAGTAATGGTCTCAAGTTGCAGTGGGAGTGTTAAGTTGATATTAGGGAAGTTTTTCACTAGTAGGGAGGGTGGTGAAGCACTGGAATGGGTTACTTAGGAAAGTGATGGAATCTCCATCCTCAGAGGATTTAAAGGCCTGGCTTGACAATACCCTGGCTGGGATGATTTCGTGGGAGTGGTCCTGTTTTGAGCAGGGGGTTGGACAAGATGACCTCTTGAGTTCCTTTTCTACCCTAATCTTCTATGATTCTGTGGCTTAGGAGGAAACTACTGAGTAAACCACAAACAACTCAAGGCTTATTACAAATATAATCAGCTCAGGTCAAACAAATTAAAGTGTTTTCTTCCACACAACTGCTGAGTCAGGCATTGAGGGAACACGAGCGATGTTTGGATTTTGCACAGGACAACAAAGTGAGTTGAGGAAACAGTTGGGTAAGTATGAGTAAGATACAGTCCCAGAGCATTGGTTTCTGATGGCTGATAAGAAGGATTCCATTGCTGGCATGAAACTAACCTCTCCACCTTCCAATCTTCCATGCACGGTGAGACTTCCCAGTGATGATCAGTCTGAGAGGGGCCACAACAGAGGGTGGTTTTAGGCACCATATTGTCTTCATTTTTGCCGGAGAGAAGGAAGATGTGAATTAAATAGCAGAAAAGCAGTGGGGCTGCTCTGGTGCAGCGCAAGATACCCCAGAGAAGCAGTGCCCGCACAATCCCGAAGAAACCCCAGATCTGATTGGAGATGTTAGCAGCCGCACAGTACTGAGGAATCTACCCTAGGATTTTTTCTAGGATTTCAGTGAGGTGCACATGTATTAACCTGGTTGCTTGTTAGCCAAAACTTACAGAAAGGCTTTTCTACATCTCTCTGCAGCATGAATCGCTTCCTTGCTGCCTCCAGAGAGGAGGCTGCAGAGAATATTCCTGTGCTATTTGTGACGACTCCGTCAGGCAAGGACCCCACCTGGGAGGAGAGATACCCAGGTAAGAATCGTATTTGTATCATGACCAGTATGATTCTGAAATGAGGGGGAGCCTATTTCAAGCCCTTGTTTCAGAGTGTTGGCCCCTTTTATTGGTTCAGACACCATTGGCATGGTCCTGGTCCAAGAAGGTATTTTTTTCAAGGATGTTTGAGACAACCATCTTTTCGGCCACTTTCTGATTTTGCAAAGGCAGAAGAGATTTACTTTCTTCTGTTGGCCAAGGGGAGCGGAATCTAGTTTTTTTCATCAATCAGAAGCTGATGTTTTTGAAGTCAGGCGGCTCTTGTACAGAGCCATGAGAAACGGGACACGAGAAGAGATGGGAGACAGTTTGGCACCACGTTTGCCCTCTGTTGCAAAACCACATGGAAGTGTGACTAGAAATTAAACTACAACCTCACAGCCAAATCCCGATGGAATTAAATCAAATCATTAGCTGAGTGGGTTGGAATTATGGGGATCAAATGCCATAAACTGGGCCCTGACCCAAGCAGTGTTATTTCTGCCACATAGATGCTACCTATCGTATTTCATTGCACCTTCCCCAGAAGCATTGCTGGAGACAGGACACTATGCTGGTGGCCTGTTCCTCTGTAGGAATTAAGAAATGTCTAAACAAATTAGGATGTTAAAATGTGCAGTCACTGGAGGTGACCGCAAGATTGGAGTGTGTTTTGTCTTTGAGAGCGCTCATGTCAGCCAAAAGGAGCTCCTCTCTCTCAGAGACAGTGAGCTGAGAAGGCAGCATCAGTGTTGTCAGTTCAAATGGGAACAGATGGTGCACAAAGAGGAGCCATTGGGCATTCTCAGGATACCTGCAGATGAGACTCAAGATGGAACTGGTCAGTAAAAGCAGAGGCAATAATGAGGGCAAGGAGCTGAGACATGGGAAGCCAAAGAGGCAGGGACACTGGCATTGGTGGAAGCTGAAGGGATGGAGCAGAAGCAGATGGAGGAAGAACAGACGTTAGGCATGAGTGGAGACATGGCAGCTAGCAGCAGAAGCTGTCTACTGCTGTAGCTCTGTTTGTTCTCCAGCGGTGACACTGCAACGAACACCCAGTGCTCTGTCATTCCAGGCAAGTCGACGATGTGTATCTTGGCATTTGCACAATACAAATGGTTTGAGGAATGGAAAGATGAGAAGGTCCAGAAGAGGGGAGCAGATTATGAGAGCCTGAAAAACGCCATTGTAGATTCCATTCTGAAGACCGTTGTGAAACTCTACCCTTGCATAGAGGGCAAGGTAAGGAAGCCTTTATTTATAATGTAGTCAAACACTGGCCACCAATGTTCTGTCGTGGAGAACGTGATGTATGAGTCTGTTATACAGGAAAGGACCGTGGTAGACTCAGGGTCCTCTGGGTTTGACCTGGTTAACTGACTTCCACACACTGCATTAGGAAGGTGGCAGATCGGGTTACCACATGCAGGGAAGTTCCATGGGGTAGCTGTGTTAGTCTATTAGGCTATGTCTACACTTGGCCAAATAAGTTGACTTTGCTAAGTCGACTTAACAAAGTCGACTTATTTGGCCAAGTGTAGACATAGCCTTGGCTTACAGTCTACATGCAGGGAGAGACAACAGAGTCCTGTGGCACTTTTAAAGACTAACAGATTTATTTATCGCATGAGCTTTCGTGGGAGAAAATCCCACTTCGTCAGACGCTTTGAAGATGGGAAAGTTACAGAATGGGAGGAAATTAAGTGCAGGGGAGTGTATGACATAGCATCAGGTCAGGCTGTAACAGCAAATCAAAATAGGTGTTAGGATTCAAACAGTGGGGAACAGCACATAGAGGAGGGGGAGGTCAAATCACTTGTTGTAATGCGAGAAAAATCCATAGTCCCTGTTTAACCCCAAGACAACTGAGTCAAATTTGCATATATATTCGAGTTCTGCAGTCTCTCTTTAAAGCTGTGATTTGTTATTCATCTGTTTCAACACAGCTATTAACAAGTCGTCAAGGGAGTGAGCAGGGAGATTGAAGTGTTCCCCTATTGGTTTTGTAGTGTTGCAATTTCTGATGTCAGATTTGTGTCCATTTATTCTTTGGCGCAGAGACTGTCCTGTCTGTCCAATATATAAGGCAGAGGGGCATTTCCGGCACATGATGGGATAAATCACATTGATGGATGAGCAGGTGAACGAGCCCTTGATGGAGTAGGTGGCTTGATTAGGCCCTGTGATGGTGTCGTCAGTGTAGATACGAGGACAAAGTTGGCAGCGTGGTCTGTTGCAGGGCTGTGTTCCTGCTTTAGTGTTTCTGTTGTGTGAGCTGTAGTTGCTGGTAAGTATCCTTTTAAGATTAGGGGGCTGTCTCCTAAGGCTTGAGAGAGTGAGGGATCATCTTGTAAAATAGGCTGTAGATCTTTGATGATGTGATGAAGAGGTCTGGCTTGGGGGTTGTAGGTGGTGACCAGTGGCATTCTGTTGTTGTTTTTCATGGGCTTCTCCTGCAGTAGTTGACTTCTGGGTACCCGTCTGGCTCTTTCAATTTGTTTCTTCGCTTCTGCGGGTGGGTATTGTAGTTTTAGAATGCCTGGTAGAGATCCTGAAGGTGTCTGTCTCTGTCTAAAGGGTCAGAGCAAATGCGGTTATATCTTAGGGCTTGACTGTACACAATGGATCGTGTGGTGTGTCGAGGATGAAAGCTCGAGGGATGTAGGTAACTATACCGATCAGTAGGTTTGCGGTATAGGGTGGTCTTTATGTGCCCATCGCTAATTTGCACTGTAGTGTCCAGAAAGTGGATCTCTTGTGTGGAGTATTCCAGGCTAAGTTTGATTGTGTTGTGGAAATTGTTGAAATCTCTATGGAAATCTTCAAGGGCATCTTTACCATGGGTCCAGATGATGAAGATGTCATCAATATAGCGTAGGTAAAGTAGAGGTGCTTTGGGATGAGACGTGAGGAAACATTGTTCTAAATCGGCCATAAAGATGTTGGCATATTGCGGGGCCATGCGGGTACCCATCGCAGTGCCACTGACTTGAAGGTATAAATTATCTTCAAATCTGAAATGGTTGTGGGTGAGTACGAAGTCACAGAGATCAGCCACAAGTTTAGCTGTGTCATCATCCTGGATGGTTCTTCTAATAGCTTGTAATCCATCCTGGACACAAATCTGACATCAGAAATTGCAACACTGCAAAACCTGTAGGGGAACACTTCAATCTCCCTGCTCACTCCCTTGACGACTTGTTAATAGCTGCGCTGAAACAGATGAATAACAAATCACAGCTTCAAAGAGAGACTGCAGAACTCGAATTTATATGCAAATTTGACTCAGTTGTCTTGGGGTTAAACAGGGACTATGGATTTTTCTCGCATTACAACAAGTGATTTGACCTCCCCCTCCTCTATGTGCTGTTCCCCACTGTTTGAATCCTAACACCTATTTTGATTTGCTGTTACAGCCTGACCTGATGCTATGTCATACACTCCCCTGCATTTAATTTCCTCCCATTCTGTAACTTTCCTATCTTCAAAGCGTCTGACGAAGTGGGATTTTCTCCCACGAAAGCTCATGCGATAAATAAATCTGTTAGTCTTTGAAAGTGCCACAGGACTCTGTTGTCTTTCTACAATAGACTAACACGGCTACCCCTTTGGAATTTGACTACATGCAGGGAGTGAGACTCCATGTGGCGGAGAGTGGGCGGTGCAGGCACCTCCTCAGGTATGAGCGGCGAGAGTCTGACCAGCCAGCCACCTGTATGGAGAGGGAATAAAAATCCAAGCTTCTGTTCTGAGGCTTAAAGACTCCTTGTGAGCCCAGTCCAGGACAGCAATGCAGAACTCCAGTCCCCGAAGCAGGGAAGAGTGAGAAGTCCAAAATCTACATATGCTGTCCGTTCCCAGCACAGTATGGCACTAATCACGTTCAGCTGCCAAGGTCACCCCCACAGAGCCTTACCTCTGCCCGCTGTTTGAGGTCAGTGTCCCCAGGGAATGATCTGTATTTCTCACGGTGGGGAGTGGATCTCAATCTGGAATAGTCACCTGTTACAACACATTTATAATACTGTGCACGAGAATATTCTACCCGTATTTTTTTTTTCGATGTGCAGCCCATTGCTCTTTTTTAAAACCATGTTTTATTTGGTAAAAGTGTGAAGTCTCTGAGGCAGGGGCCATCTTTTCATTCTGTGTTTATACAGCCCCTAGCACACTGGGGTTTGGTCTGTGGCTGACTCCTAGGTGTTATCGCAACCCAGCCCTGATTTGCAGTGTATTCATGGCAGGAGATTTTGGCCCTTTCAGTGAGTTTTGCACTTTTGGAAAGAAATAATTGCACAAAGAGTAATGGTGTGAGGCTGTAAGCCACAGGTAGTGTATTCTGGGCATTATGAACTCCATCTGTTACACAGAGTTGGTCTGGTGAGTGTATGAACAGGTTTAGTTAGCCAGCGGGGAGGATCTACTGCCAATATGCCCTCAGCTGTGTGGACATGTTGATTTCTGGTATGCTGATTGCTGTTTTATCCAGGAGATTTGTGCATTCTCTATTCCTGGCATTCCACAGAGGGCAGAGTGCATTGGTGATGGCGGCTGATGAGGGCTGAATTGCTAGGAGAACAGACAGCAAACATACAGGTTTATAGCTTCACGCAGCATTTCCTGCTTTTGTGGGGTAGCGCTTAGCATTACTGTCCTTTAGTAACCTGGACTGGTTTCCCAAAGTTGTTTTGACTTGCTTGGGATTTGGAAAAGGTTTAAAAACTAGGAATCTTTATTCTGAAGGCCAGAGTGGACTATCCAATGGGAAAACCCTCTGGGTCCAAAAGATTTCTTTCTAAAACTCTGTTGCCCTTTCATCAAGAAAAGAGGAAAAGGCAAAGCAGCTGCCTGATTTTTGTATCCCTTAGAGACTGTCAGACTTCCCTGGCCATTTCTGCAGCTGCTTAAACATTCCTTCCCAAAGCAGGCCTGGCGTAGCAGAAACATAGGTGCTGAGACACCAAGGATGTAGCCCTACAAGTTGCAATAAACACCTTGGCTCTACCCAAAACGCAGGAGAAAAGCAAGTCACCAAGGAGAAGCTGGGGGTGAATCAAATTGTTAGTGCCTAGCCAGTGGCTGGTGCAGTAGTATCCTCAGCACCCAAGGAAATGAGCTTTCTTGTGCACAAGAGGCTTTTCAGCTTTCTGCAAACATCCAGGGCCCCCTTTTTTCTACAGAACACTGCTCAGTCACTATGTCCTGCACCCAGGACTCAGGGGCTCACTTAATGACTTTGTCTTCAATAGATCGAGTGCGTGTCATCTGGGAGTCCGCTCAGCAACCAGCACTACATAGCGGCTCCGGAAGGAGAGATATATGGAGCTGACCACAGCATTTCTCGCATGCAGGCTGAAACTACTGCTGCGTTACGCCCTCAGACCTCCGTGCCAAACCTCTACCTGACAGGTATGTTCTCCCCACTAGTTCTCCCCACTCTTGACTCAGTTTCCCTGTGCATGGCTGTACTTTCCCCTTCCACCTCCCAGAGTCCCCTGAGCGAAACCTGCTGGGCTAGCTCTCAAACTTGGGATGCCTCACCTAGTGGAGGGTGACGTTCAAAGTGTCTACTAAGGGGTAGGGAGAGAGAACTGAACAATGCCACAAAGGAAGGGATGGAAATTGAATTTCAGTTATCTAGAAGCTTCCCCAGGTCCTCCCCACTGCCAACTGCTCTTAGCATCTTACCCTGCATCCCTTGTAGCTGACACCACTCCCACACTATACCCCCTCAAGGATTGCAAGCACCACCCCTTCCTTCTCTCAAAATGTTTAAAATCAACCTGGAAAGAAGGGGTTAAAGTCCCCTCATGAAGAACCTTGAAGGACAGGCTGGTGAAGGACAACAGACCAGGATTTCTCTGAGGAATGAGGGTTGCAAAGTGGGTTCCTGAGGGACTGACTCAAAGACCTGAACCTCGGGGGAAGGCAAAGCAAAGGGGGGCAGCACTACTGAATGGGGAGGGAGAAGAAGGAGGGGAAACAGGCAAACCAAAAGCTCCAGCAAGGATAATAGAAAGTGAAGAGGGGGTGGAGCAGTCTTACTGAGCCGGCAGGTGGGGCCAACGCTGCTGCTCAGAGCTCTGGCAAGCCACAGAGCAACCCCAGCAAGGCCGTTCTGTTGTGGAGCAACAGAGACAAGGGCAGAAAGGCCCTGGAGGCTCAATGTTGCCTTTCAGCATGAGGACAGAGGGGATGTGGGACAGCACCCTGCTAGAAATCCCAACAGCCTCTCCCTTAATACCTGCCACGAGCAGCCACCCTGGACCTTGCCCTCTCCCCACCCTGCACATTAGCATGTCCCTCTGGCAGATAGGTGCCTCCAACATGAGTCTGAGCCATTCATTGTTGAGGGAGGCAGCTAGAGGGGCCACGAGGATCCAGTTTGAGGCCCCTCTTCCCTGACCCTCAGTTAAGGAACTAGAAGAGGATGCAGGGCAGCAATGGCACCCTGGCACCCAGCTCCTCATGGATAATGGGTTCTCTGGAGACCTGCCCTAACGGCATGTGTTCTGCTGAGCTGGGGGCTGCCTACACCCACGGGACTGAACCTGTCGCTAACACTGAGGGGCATCTTCCCGGAGATGAGCTGACGCAGCCATGCAGCGGGAGGCAGATGCAGAAGGCAGTAATTTAGGGTAGGCCAAAAGTACAGTCTGTTGGGGGCGGTAGCAGCAGCGAAGGCCGAGGCAGCAGCCACGTGTCCTGGAGCACCGCTCTCCGAGGAGTGGGTAGCAGAAAGGGCAAGAGTATTTTGAGGGGAAAAGCAGTGAGTGGGTGATCAGGCAGGACCCAGGCTCAGCCACATCCCCAGCTGTCAGGCTAACGCTGTCCCTGAGCAGCTAATTGCCCGGCTGAGTTCAGAGAAAACCTGGGTGGTGGTTTCTTGGGTGCACGATCAGGGGAAAGGCACTGTGACAGCCTGCCATTGTCTCCTAGGGCAGGACATAAGCACGTGTGGCTTTATGGGAGCCCTGCATGGAGCCGTCTTGTGCGCTAGTGTTGTTCTACAGCGCAACCTTCTCTGGGATGCCCTGCGTCTGCGGAAAACCAACCTAGCGAACAACTGCAAGAAGAAAGACTGAGCTCCGGGGACTTACCCAGCCAGCGCCTCTGTCTTTTTCCCCTTCCCCCCTGCGTGCCTTAACCCAGATCTAGACATGTGATGTCCGGTCACCTACAACGCAGCATAACTCACAGGACTTTTGTACAAATTAAATAAAAGAAAACAAAAAGAAATCCAAATTGAAAAGATTGAACTCTGTGAATAAAGCCAGCAGCATAACTCCCACCTCACTGGTATACAGAACTGGCAGCCACTCCCTCCATATCTCCAAATGTCTCTCGACTTTGCCTTGGAGCTTGGCTGTTCCTTCATCGCACACCTGCTTCTCAAGCCCTGTGCCTCATGCATAGGACTTGCCAGGGGGTAGGGTCCAAAACCCGCAGTGTTTGCCGGCTTCCCGTTTTACCTTCTCCAGCATGAGCTGCATCCCTACACACGCAATCAGCTGAGCACCGACTCCAAAGGGCAGCAGGTGTGGAGCTGAAAACCAGCCTGCCGCTGAGCACCTTGTACCGTTGAGTCCTATGACAGACTAAGACGGCCACTGCCATGACAAACCCTGGCTGGGATGGTTTAGTCACGAAGGTCCTGCTTTGAGCAGAAGTTGGACTAGAACTAGATCCCCCCTAAGATCCCTTCCAACCCTCATCATCTATAATTCTGTCTGGTGCCAGCCATTTTATACCTGGTCACGGTTCCTTCTTTTCTCACCTACTGTGGTCTGCTCCTGCCTTCCCGCTGCTGGAAAGTACTTGAACCGTCTCTGGGGGCCTCACTACAACCAGGAATGGTTCTGCTACTTCTGGGTTGCTTGAGCACCTGTTACCTAGTGTGCGTCACAGTCCACCATGGTGTCAGGACTGGTTGGATCTAGGGCCTGATTAATGCAGAGGCTAGCGGGGTGCAGCCCTGGGCCCTGGCCTGAAAGGGGGCTCTGAACCGCAGCCCCTAAAACTCATGCTTATCTGACCCTGCCCCTACCATCACAGTGCCGGCGGAAGGTGCTGGTGGACTGGCACTGGTGGGGTGCGTCTTGGGGCCAGCGGTGGGCTGTGGCTGGCTGTGGTGCTCCTGCCCTGCCCCCTGGCTGACTGGTCTGCCCACAGGGGGTGGGGCGGCGCATGGCTCCTACGGTCCAGGGGTGGGGCCAGCACGCAGAGTGGCCTCCGTCATGGCCCTCCAGGAGGGCTCTGCAGCACTTTTGGGCTGCACTGGGGCCCTCAGGGGGCCAGCCGCATCACCCTGAGCCACAGACCCCCAGCATGGTGACCCGACAGCACTGCAGGGCCGAGAGGACCATGCTGGAGGCTACTCGTACTGGTGAGCCCCACTGCCAGAGTACAGTGACCACATGCTGGCTGTCCTCCCCGGTAGACCAGCTGGCCCAGAGGCAGAAGCACCAGGGCCTCTGGCCCCAAGGGACACAGCCTGTCCTGCCCCCAGGCCATGGTGGTGGGGGCCAAGGCCCCAGGCAGGGGGAGCTGGGGTCCCAGGTGGAAGGGGCCATGAAAGTGGGCAGCCCAGAGCCCCTTAATCTGGCTCTGGTTGGATCCTGCCACCAGAGAACTGAAGGTGGTGTGGGTTTTTTTTGTCTATATCAGAACCGCACCAATTCCACGGAAACCCCATGTGGATGCTCCCTTCCTCCCCCCCCCGCCCCCCCCCCCCCCGCAATTTGATTTACTGCTCATTTAGCTAAAGTAAGTTCCTTCACTCAAAATTTTAAAACCTGATTTAGCTGAATTTCAGGAGGCATCTACACATGGTTTTGAATTGGTTTAACATTATGTTTATTCTGGTGTCTATACATAAACTTGCAGCTGGGTCATTAAGCGTATTTAGGGAAGCCAGTGTAGATGGACTGTTGGAGCAGTTTGAACCTGCTTATATCACCTTAGCGTGTCCCTGATTATTTACACAGGAGTAAGCTAAACTGATCTTAACCAGATTTAAATCAATTTAGGAAAATCTACATGCAAATCTGTCCCAGCCCCAGGTTCAGCTAAATCCGTTTTAAAAAAAAATCACCAACTTTCTGATTAAGCGGGAACAGCTTTGTGCATAGACCAGGCCTTGAGCTAGCCTGGTGCAACTTGGAATCTAAACAAGACCTCTGTGAGAGACATTTCTTCCCCCAGCAGAGGGGCCGAAGATGTGACTTGGTGAGATTATCCAATTTTTTTTTTTTTTTTAAGTTTCTAGCCCTCCTGGTTTCACAGAAAATAAAATACTTCAATGCACAACACAAGTATTCCTTACCAACTCAGAAGGCAAACTCAAGGACCACAAATTTCTTTTAAAGCCAATCTTACGATTTCAGGAGCTTGGTTCATGATTTACGTATGCTTGGGGTTGACGCAGGGGTTAAAGTAAGGGGGAACGCACCGGAATGCGGTTCCAGGGCCCACAAATTTGAGGGGCCAGAGTTCCGGGGCTCCTAAAAATAGAAAAATCCAGTGGAATGCATGTTCCACCCTGCCCTGGCTGCTGGCAGGTCCTACACCCACCGTTGTTAATCACAATACTTATTGTGTTATGCAGTGTTTGCTAGTTTGTGACAATAATTGCTAGAGACATAAACGCCATATAAAATTATAAATATTTTTATGGAGCAATAACCAGTGCACATGGTACTGAGAAGTGGTTGTAAATGCCTACCTGGGCTGGGGCCGCACATGCATGAAGGGGGCCCAGGCAATACGGTAAGGGGGCCCGGAGATTAGGAGGGTTCTGGGGCCTGTCAAATTATACTTTAACCACTGGGTTGACGACAGTGAAAGAAGAGTGGAGGAGAGAGAGCATGAGTACATGCTGACAAAAGGGGAAACCCTGATCCCAAAATGGAGGCAGTTCCCCAAAATTCTTTCCTCAGCCAAAAGAGTGAAAGTGATTGTTATTTAAATCCATCAGGAAGCCAGTGACAGAATTTATGAGCTGGCTGAATCACAGGGTTTAAAGAGCACAAGGAAGGAAGATAAGGCCATTGCTGAGAAGTTGAATGATTTCTTTGCATGATCACACATCGGGAGCAGGGTTGGCCCAACCGTATAAATGAACTAGGCAGTGCCTAGGGCGCCAGACTTTAAGGGGCACCAAATTAGACAGAAGTGAATTTTTTTACATGTTATCTTGTATAATGTGGGGGAGGGGCACCGAAATCATAGTTTGTCTAGGGTGCCAAAAACCCTTGGGCCGGCCCTTGTCAGGGGAATACCTAACCCAGTCACCAGGCCCAGTTCAATATTTGGATTGCGGTAGCACAAGGGAGACCCAGTCACTAGCCAGACCCCCATCGTGCTAGGCGCAGTACAAATTTGATACACACAAAAGTTTTCAAGGAGCTTGGGCGGGAAATGGCTGAGCTGGTAGCAAAGATCATGCCTGAAGGCTGCAGGAATTCAGCCTTCTGTGTTATGATGCAGTCTCTAATTACACATCCTCTTACACTCCACACCCCCGCCCTCAAGGTCCATGCCACAGTCAGGTGACGCAGACAACTGTAAATCTGAAATAAAAGGAGATCCAGCACTTGGAACCATATTGGTCCCTCACAGGCCACCAGCGAGGGTGAGACCTTTAGATTCACAGTGCAGATCTCTACTGTTCACAACCCTTGCTGTCCCCATCTTTGCAAGCAGAGAGTAGAGGAGCAGAGGAGGAAACAGCCAACACACAGGCATGTTGATAGTACTTGAACAAGCTTGGGGCCTGACACCCAATACAGCCCTTAGTGCCCAGGAGCAGCAATTGCAGGGAAAGTTCGACCCGATCTTTGCAGCCTTGATGGTCCTCCCTCTAGGAGAAGTCTTTCTTCCGGAAATGACGCTTTCACGGTTTAAGCTGGGCATGTGCAAACATCTATGTTCAAAGGATTATAGCTTGGCCAAATTTAGACGGCTTTCCACAGAAAGCACAAAAGGTACCTCAGTTTCCCCAGGGCTGCCCGCTCTTCTATAGAGTTACAGAAAAGCCATAAAAGTTTTTATAGAATGTATTTTTCCTTAGGCCTTGGTCTCGGAAACAGCCAAACAATTTTTGCCGAAACTTTCCAGGTCAGCCTGGAAAATTTGGCAAGATTATAAACAAATGAAAATAGGAACAGAAGAGAAGTGGTGGGCAACCTTACCTAAACCAGGGTGGCCTCCTGTAAATTCCAGTGTAATAGCAAATCCCAGCAGAGCTGAGCAGGTCCAGCTGACTGAGGGGTGCAAACGCAGGGTTTGCAAAACCTAGTGGGTTGGCATCAGTGTTTCATTTTAGCTTAACCCCCCAAAAATTTAATGGAGAGCAGAGGTGTATTGAAGGATTTTGCCCTATCTAGGTCTAAGTGGATAAACATCAACCTCATTACTCACTCTGATCATTCCTTCCTTCATGCGTTAACCATAATGCCTAGGACCATGCATAAAGCCTACCCCATGGGGCCCAATTAATTCAATCTGATACCTAAATACAGCAAGACAAAGGGTCCCCCTATGGTTTCACTCCCATGCCATCTCCTGCCCCCTGTGAAGTGGCAGGGCCCCACCTCCCCCCTTCCAAGGAGGCACTGCCCCTTCCGTCCCTGGAAAAGTCATCATGGACTCTCCTCTTTCCTCTGCTGAAAGACCAGGTGACAGCAGAAGGGTCCGTGCTGGTTCCACAAATATCCAGGGTCTCTTTCCTGGGGGCAGATTTGCTGCACACTCTGCCTAACACTGAGTTGAGATGGTGTTGGTGCCTCCACCCCACAGCAGGGAGTATTGGAATCAATATCCCATTAAGATGATGAGGTGTTTCGACCGCCCAGAGCTTGTTTCAGCCTGGCTGCAGACTCAAGCAGGCATCCTTGCTTCAGATACACTGGCTACCTATTGTCGAGCTTTTCTTCGCAAGCCCCATGGCTGGGAACTTTGCTTTTGGCTTAAATGAAAACTTCTGACTCTGAGGTCATCCCGTGACTCCAGGCGCTAGGGCCAGGTTCAGTCTACAGCTCCCTTATCTGCATTAATAGCCTTAGTCTGGCTTCCGTTTGCACGTTAACTGAGAGTTGGGAGCTGACTGGGAAGGACAGATGTGTTTGCATTGAGTCACCCACAAAGCAGGATATGCTTTTCTAGGAATACTCCACCCTGGCTGAGTGAGAAGGCAGATACCACAGGTGGAAGGAACCAATTGCTCCTGAAGCGTTATGTGCAGCCAGCTCACCTGAGCACCACCAGAGAGATTTCACAGCATGTCCGTGCAGCAGAGAAAAAACAGGGCTATCATAATAGTTAATTACGAGTTCCCCGGCAGGAATGAGCTGCTTCCACACAGGAGCGGGGCGAGGAGAGAAGCAGACAAGCTGTTTAAGGCATTATCCAGACTCAAGTATGCAGTGAAGCTGTACTATGACCAGACAGCCGAGGAAATAGAGGAGATCTACCGGCAAGGTACGTGTCCCCTGCTGTTCTCCTGTGGCATGTGAAGCTGCGTGTTGGGACCAGTGGATGGATGACCGGGATTTGCCTTACATTTATTGCAATTTGTAACATCAGTGGTGCACAGTGGAGACTGTTCGCCCCCACTTTAGGCTGGCATATCCCAGGTAACAGATGCTGCTCACAGCCCCCAAGCCCCGAGAGAGGGTATATTGATAAGCCCCTCCCTTGTTTGTTCTACTCTGAGGAGACAGGCAGCTGAGAAAGACACATTGGGGAGCAGAAGAGAGACCAAAGAGGGGGAAGGGGAAATTCCTAGAGCGCAAGGCCAGAAAGAACCCCTAGGATCACCTACCCCAGGGGCATCCAACCTGTAACATGCGTCCCTCACAGGTGACCATGTTAAAAGTCAAATATCAAGATTGGATGGAAAATGAGCCCATGTAGGAGGATCTGAATTAGCAGCATTGCTACAAGTGCTGGAGAGATTACACTAGGTCTGACTTTTGCATTGTCCACTTCCCTGCCAGGGTGCAGGATTCCAGGGGGTGTAGGACAGGAGTTTGGCTGGTCATCTGCACCTAACAGAACTCCTTGCTGAGGACGGTTCCCTTTCCAGTACAGCCTAGGGAGGAAGGAAGAGGAGGATATACCAAGAGCTAGCAACAGGGTACAGCTCCCTGATTCACTGCCCCAGTCAGCTTAGAGCAGCCTTGAAGTTGCTCTAGGTTGTTCCTGCTGCTCTGGTTCCCAAGGGATCCTTATTTGTCACCTGGGGAGAACCCAAGTCATGGGTATTCCAGCCACAGCCTCACCCTGGCTTTGCCACCCCCTTCTTCCAGGCTGAAAAGGTGCTTGAGCTCCTGCATCATGCTGGCTACAGAGTCTCTTCCAGGGGTTCCTGCATTGGATCCCATCACTCCAGGTGGTGTTTGGGCAGATCTTTTAAAAAGGATACCAGCACACGATTGAGACACCCCAAATAACAGAGATTCCACCGCACCCCAGATAAGTCATCTCAATGGCCCACTAGCCCCCTTCCTGTTAATACATTATCTCCACTCTGAGAGCTTCTAATTTCAGTGTCCAACTAATGGATCTTGCCTAGCTCAGTATGCTCGGTTAAAGAGCCCTCTGTTAGCTGCTCTGAGTGTTGGCTATCACCGCCGCACAGCTGCTCATGGTACCAGCCAGACATGAACAGAGTAGAACATCTGGCTCTAGGCCTGTCCTGAAGAGCTGCTGCTCTAATGTGTCTTTGCAGAGTCCCGGGAAGAGCATGGTGATTGCTTTGTTAGCATTCTGTCAAGCCATGGTGAGGAGGGGGCCATATTCAGCAGTGATGGAGAGCTAGTCCAGCTGACAAGGATTTTCCAGTTGTTATCACCACCAAGATGCCCAGGGCTTGCTGGAAAACCCAAGATCTTCTTCATACAGGTAATGTAGGAACCACCAGACTGGATTAAACCTGATGTTCATCTCACCCAGTATTCTGTCTCAAGCAGCAGCCAGCACCAAAGCTTCAGAGGGAGGTATAAGAGCCCCTCAGCAGCAACCATGGGACACTCAGAACCCCCAAATTAGATCTCATCCTGGTCTCCACTAATTTTGTTTAAGGATGAGGTTTAATATCCCTTCCAGAATTTGTGTCATTACTTACAACTCTGGATACCCTGGTTAGCCATATAAATGCCCAGTCCCTTTTTTAATCTCACTAAGTTCTTGGCCTCAATGATGTCATGTGAAAGTGAATTCCAAAGGTTAATCACATGCTATCTAAAAAAGTACTATTTCCTTTTCTTAGATTTGAGTTTCTCATCTTTTAATGTCATTGGCTGTTCCCTTGTCCATCCGTTACAGACAGGGAGAACAGAATCTCCCAACCTTCTTTATACCCGAGTTCTTCAAACTGGGAGACAGACCACTGGAGGGGGCACAGAATGTATTCTTGGGGAGGCATGTGGGGGGGGGGGGACGACTCCACACATTTTACCTTCAGCATTGAATAACTAGCAAAGCTTACTCTTCCAGACACATCAGGTCCTCAGATGTCACTGTGCATTTAACTCTAGGTGGTGCTGCGCATTTTGTGAGATTTTGGTTAAGCTTGTGTAGCCTTATGCACAGTCATTGCCATCCGTGCATTATCCACTGGCTAGGACACACAGAGTGTGCACATTGCACTGTAAACATAGATCACAATCAGTTTTGCTTTTGCTCTTATTTTACAACGGGTTGCTGGCTCTTTCGTGAAACAGGGAAAGAAAACTGAGGTGAAACAAAGAAGCCGAAACTGATTCAAGGGAAGCACCGCCACGGCATATATCAGTATATGTACTAGTGAGGCAGGAGGGAAAGGGGGGCATAAACTACCACAGACACAAAAAAGTGGGGCACAGTCAAATCAGTTTGAGAACCACCGCTTTAGACCAGTCACTTTATATGCTTTTATCCGGTCCCCTCTTTTTCATCCCCTTCAGGGAACAGTCCCTGTCTCTTCAAACTCTCTTCAGAGGAGAGGTTTTCTGCCCTTGGCCATTCCCATTACCCTTCTTTGAATCCCCTCTGGAGGGAGGAGAAGGAGCTGCCACAAAGTAATCTCACTGCATGCAAGCAGGTGTTATGCCTGTGGAACTATATCTTCCCCCCAGGATACAATTAAGAGGCCAAGTAGGGACTAGATAGACTAGAGCTATTGTTTTCCACACTCATCGCTGTGGCATCTGAGCACAGCTAATTCTTTTCACCCAAACAGCCCATTTGGTGGTCTGATAATGAACAGGAACAGAAGGGTATGTCGATGTTGCTCTCAAGGAGGTGTGGAAAGACAACAGAGTCCTGTGGCACTTTTAAAGACTAACAGATTTATTTATTTATTATAAATCTGTTAGTCTTTAAAAGTGCCACAGGACTCTGTTGTCTTTCTACAATAGACTAACACTGCTACCCCTTTGGAATTCAAGGAGGTGTGCAACTGCAGCGTTGATATACATGGTGGAGTAAGCCTTAAACTAGCTTGGATATTGACCAGGGCAGCAGGCTATCCCTGTAATTACCCAGCTTTCCCAGTGGGTGTACAGATCCCGTGCTGAGCCACACGCTGCTGAAACCTCACTGCTCCAGGGCCCGAGCTAGCAAAAGCTGCCACCATGTTCTTTTACAGCTGTGTTCGAGAGGCTGATCTGAGTTGCTAGAAAAGTAACGCACCCAATTCACAAACATTTACACAACCAAAAGTATCAAGCTCAGCTCTGAGAGGGAAGGTCAGATCATTAGACAGCCAGGTGCATTTCAACAAGCCGCTATCTATGCGCGGGTTTATGACTCTGCAGATATTACACTGGACAACTCTGAAAATCAGCTCCTGAAAGTATGCAATGCATTGCCCTTTCTTCATTAGTTTCCTGTGTTAAGATGTCTCAGATAACCAGTCAGGAAGCAGAAATGGTACCATGTGAACAGTCACACAACACAAATAGAAAATAGCCACCCAATACAAATACCAACCAAATCCGAACAATAGTAGACCACATCCAAACAATCCAGCAAATGTTTGCACCCCATGAATGATGACAGAGTCAATGTCTCACTAACAAAGGGTGCGTCTACACTGGCGCCTTAGGTCGACCTAAGGACGTTTAAGTCGACCTACAGAACTTTGCATCCACACTGGGCGCTTGTTAAGTTGACTTAAGCGCTTCCTCAAGTCAACTTAATAACACCACCTCTGAAGGTCGACTTAAAGCTTAAGTTGCCCTTCTTAAGTCAACTTAAAAGCCAGTGTAGATGGGTATGTCTACACTACAGGCTCTGTTAAGTGGACTTAACGAGTGTAGACAAGAGAGGGCTTGCGCTGCACCAAACAGTTCCCAGAGTCAGTCAATCTGAGCAACTGAACCTTTGAGACCCAAGCTAATGGACCACTTTCTCTCAGTTGTGCCAATTTACAACCAGCTCAAGGATGACCCAACATGAGCTGCACCTTGTGGATATTTTGTGACATGCATGATAGGATCACATGCCTCAGTTTTCTGCCTATTGGTTAAGTGTTCACATTGGCATTGTCTCACAGAGGCGTCAGCTCCTGGAGAGCATTGATTTTGAGCTGAGATCCCTTAAAAATGGGTTGTCCGCATGCTATTTGCCACTACCTCTGTTCAAGGACTGGTGGCTGTAGTGTGACCAAAAAACTGGTATTAAAAATATACCCACCTCACTGGTTTCTCCTACAACTGGAGGCCCCTACCCCCACACAATGAATGACACAATCCAGTCTAGAAATAACAAACATGCGGGTCACCATCGCCACTTCATCATCATGGTGGAAAAAGCTGGGTTTCCTAGTAACCTGGAGAGTGAAGGTGTCTCTTTGCCAGTGATAGTACCTTACCAAGTAGGCCTAGTAATCCAACAGCCCCTTAGGCCTGGTGACTGGCCAATGAATGGCTTTAGTGGACATGTAGGACAAATCTTGGCTAATTTCCCCCCCTCTGACAGCATAATTTCTATCTTACTTGAGTTCCCCTGGAGCCAGGAATTTTTCATCCAGGTGCTGGTCTATACGCATTACACCTTCCTGGAGATGCTTCCAGTTGCATCTGTAAACAAAGAGATAAGCAGTAAGGTGTCATTGACATATTGTTAGCAGCAGGTGTCTCCGTCTGGTCTCATGTAGATACTGATGAGTGAGAAAGACAGGCTAGATCCTGGCTGGATGGGTTGCTCTCTGCCGTCCTCTCCCCTCACTCTTAGGATCCTGTTGGAGGGGAATAATTGGAGTGTAGAGCTGTGGTTAAATCACATCAGTTATGTGCTGAAAGCATCAGTGAGATCTAGTAACACAAGCACAGAGAGGTAGGGTAAAGTTTTCAAAAGAGTCCAAGAGGCTCTTCAGTGAAAGTTCCATTTTTGGATATGGCCATTCCCTAGGAACCTGTAATAGCATCTGTTTTGAAAATGGGACTTAAGTGTCTTAGTAAATCTCACCCACAGTCTGTCCATTAGTCTCTTAGTGAGAACACGCAATTTCCATGAGATGCATAAACTCTGTGGTCTGCAGACTGTTTGCTAGGAGTGGGAAGACAGAGCCTTGCGGCTAGTTGGACGGGAGTCCTGCATTGGCTGTGAATTCTGAGGACTAACATTGCATTATTCAGGGAGACTGTCAGGTTCCCCCACTTTGAAAGAGGCAATGATTTCTGTTTCCCTACTGAACCAAAGGGATAGTTTACAGAGACTAAAAGTGATTAATCAACAGAATCTGGTCCAGGTCCCAGAACTAACATGCCAACTCTTCCACAACACATCACAGGAGGTTTCATGAACTCAATGGTTCAAGACATAAAGCCATGCTCTCTAGGACAACTAGCTCCCTCTCTAGGGCCACCAACTCAGTCACACCTGAGAAGAGCTCAGGGCATCACCACCACCACTTCTAACAGGACTCGGCGTGGCTTTTTGGAATGGGGAGGGTCTCCTGTCCACTGATGAGCCTGAGGGAACCTTGCGTAGCTAACGTGAGGGTTCCCGTGAGCTCAGAGCCAAAGAACCACAGAAGAGAGAATGCGTAAAGCATTTCAGTATATTTTCCCACCCCTAAACAGAGAGAAATAATCACCCCGCAGGCATTCCCATAATAAGAGGACGGGGTGAGGGGCGGGGAGAGACCAAAGTGCTGAGATGGGGTACGATGGGCCGAGGAACCCAGCCCTGGGGTCAGCTGCTGCCTCAAGTGAAAATGAGGATAGCCAGTAGCCCCCTGCCCCCTTTTGCACATCACCGAGTCACAGCACCATTTTGTGTGACTGGCCAGCTCAACTTGAGAGGCATCCAGACCTGGAGGAACAAGAGCAGCAGCCGGGCCCAGCTGAGAGGCACTGGGGACAGCTTGTCATAATGGAGAGGAAGTAGCAAGGTGCACTCCTGAGGGAGCTGCTCATCCATCATTCAGCACGAAGAAGGGCAGCACTTACAAAGCACCAGACTATAGTCTGTTACCAGGCGCTTTCCTACCCTCCCCCTCCCCCCTAGCTCACTTGTACTTTTAACAATGCAGAAAGACAACAGAGTCTTGTGGCACTTTTAAAGACTAACAGATTTATTAATCGCATGAGCTTTCGTGGGAGAAAATCCCACTTCGTCAGACGCTTTGAAGATAGGAAAGTTACGGAGTGGGAGGAAATTAAATGCAGGGGAGTGTATGACATAGGATCAGGTCAGGCTGTAACAGCAAATCAAAGTAGGTGTTAGGATTCAAAACACTGGGGAACAGCACACTCTATGAACTTTCCTATCTTCAAAGCGTCTGACAAAGTGGGATTTTCTCCCACGAAAGCTCATGCGATTAATAAATCTGTTAGTCTTTAAAAGTGCCACAAGACTCTGTTGTCTTTCTACAATAGACTAACACGGCTACCCCTTTGGATTTTAACAATGCAGTGAGCCCCCTCAAGGGTCAAAACCCGTTTAGACAACCTGCATAGACCTGCCCTACGGCAACCCACCTTACTAATGATCACCAGCAGGGCTTAGCACAAGTGGCTTCAGAACAGTCCTGAGAGATGCCCACTCCTTGCCCAGGCCTTTCAGCAGATTAACGGCATATGTTCTCTGCTGTACATAAACGCCCTTGCTGTGCACCAGACCCGTAAGTCTCCTGCTCAGTTCTGAGAGATCACTCCCACATTCGCACGCCACTTGCCCACCCAGGCTTTGTTGAGCCCGCTGTTTGCACTGGGGCTTATTGGAAGCCAGCTTGTTAATGATGTGTTTGTACAGTACCTAGCACAATAGGAACTGATCAGAACCCCTGGGCTTTCCCACTGTTAATCATTTTTTATGCATAATAAAAAAAAGAGACTGCTCCAGCGAGAGTTTGGTGCCCTGTGGAGGGCAGGCTGCAGTGCACAGAATCAGCCATCCATGTTGCCCAGTGACACTCCAGTGCTAGTGGCCAAGATCCTATTTATTGGTAGGCCAGGCATCAGAGAGACAGCTGTAAGGCACATCCCCCATACCATATGGCCCCTGCCCACAGGCCTCATTCCAGCCCTGGGGTGCCCCTCCCCCAAGACTGGCATTAGGACTCATATCGACAAACATCCCACTAGGTAATGAATTGAGAGAGACATCACACACACCGAGCAGGGAGCATGTAAGCAGGGCTCACCTCACATGGCTTCTGACTCAGCTCCTGCCTCAGTTTCCTTTCTGCCATAGAGAAAAGAGAGCACCAAACCAAGACTTTTGAGGTTACCCCCCTGCTGGGGACTAGGGTCATTACATCCATTCTGGGCTCAGCAACCTATTTCCAGCCACCTCTTTGCTTTTGGCTGCTGGATAGACTCTTCCCTAAGCCCCCACAGGAACCTCACACAAGCATCTTACTCTCTGAAGTGTCTCTATAACCTCAGCCTGTCCTTTATATCTTCTAACAGGCCTGGGTGCAAGTCACCTGCTCCCATCCTCTGCCCCTTGGACTCATTCTCTTCATCTGGGGAGGCGGGGGATGACTAGCACAGGCCCAGCTGTGCCATGGGCCCCTTAAAGCTCTAGTTCCCCTGTAACCTGCCTCCAAACAGGCCTGGGGTGAGAGTGAACCTCACTCACTACAAACTACCAAATCAAAGGCAGATTCTGGCAACTTTGCAGCATTGAGTGGGTAGAAGCGGGGAAGGGATCCGGCCAGTGGTGTCTATTTTTGAGCACTAGCAGTGTAGAACAGATCCAGTCCCTGCCCTGAGAAGCTTGCAATTGAGACAGATAGGCAATAAATGCATAGCACCTGCTCCCTGGGTCTCAGCCTAGTCAGCTGCACGGCAGGGGTTTGCTCCAAGGAAGGTGGCTCAGTGGCATTTTCCAAGCTCAGTCTCCTTTGATTATCTCCCGCCCACATAGGTGCTGAAAGCAAGGGTGCAGGCAATGCTGCCACACCCCCTGGCTAGACGTGGTTCCCATCATATGCAGGTTTACAGCTTGGTTCAATAGCTCTCAGTCCCCGCACTGCATAACTTGTTCAGCCCCCCCGCTTGCCCATATTGCTTCGCCAAGTAGATCTGCCAGGGCGGGGTTGACATGTAGGGCACTCACCAGCCATGGAGGGGAAGGGGGAACAGAAGGGACTCTGGACCTGTGAGGAGGGGAAGCTGGCAGGAGGCTCCAGGTCTGGGGGGAAGGGGAGGTGGTCTCTCAGGCCTGTTGGTAGTGGGGAAATAGTTGGCGGCTCTAGGCCTGTGGCAGAGGGAAGAGATGGAGAGAGCTCCAGGCCGATGGAGAAAGAGGGCAGACTCTGGACCTTTGGGGAAGGAGAGATGGTGGGGGGGCTCCAGGCCTGGGGAAGGAGAGATGGAGGGGGCTCCAGCTGTAGGGGAGGGAGAGAGAGAGTGGGTTCAGGTCTGCTCCAGAGGGAGGGTGGAGGGGATATCAGTGGAATGACCAGCACCCACCACAGCCATTTGGTGGCTGATTGGCCATTGTGTTTCCAGGCCTGCCAAGGGAAAGAGTTGGATCAGGGTGTGTGGATGCAGACAGACAGTGCGGGGCCTCCAGAAGACAGCTTCTCGCCCTTTCTCTCCATCCCTGACAACACAGCTGTGATGTTCGCCAGCAGCCCAGGTGAGTGGGAGAGGCACGCCAAACTTCTTTTCTGTTAGACAGGGAGGAGGTGGGAAGAACTCTGGCGAAAAGGCGAGCCGCGTGCTTGTAGGGAAACAGAGTCAAGCCTCAATATGGCATCCCTACAGATACAATCTCAGGGTGACCCTGGTAGACTTGACAACACATGGTCCACAGCGTACCTTCCCCTGCCAAAATCACCCAGGGGAGGGACAAGGGTGATCTGAGTGTTTTAGGGGCCCTGGGCAAAAGCCAAAGATGGGGCCACAGGCTCATCCTTGACATTTCCCCCAGCCTTGCTGCTCCCCCTTCCCCGTGAGACCCCTCCCGGCCCTCCACTGCTCCCCTCCCCCATTTGCAGACCCCCCAATCTTTCCCCAGCCCCCTTGCTGCGCTGCCCCTCTCTGAGCCTCACCATTGGTCCCTGCTACCTCCTCCCCCCCACTTGGCCACCACCTCGCTGGTCCCCCCACTGCCTCTCCCCCTCTGCCCTTGATGGGGCCCCCCACCCTGCACGCTTCCTTAACTCCCTCCCTCCCACTCCAGCTCCCCACCTCACCTGGTTGACTGGAATGCTGCAGCCAGCTAGCTACTGGAATCCACCCTGCCCCGGCATGGGGGCCCTCTCCCAGCGTGGGGCCTGGGGCACTTGCCCACCCTGCCCCATAGCTAAGGCCACCTATGAGGACGTACTGACTGAGATACCCCAACATTTTGGGGGGCAAACTGTGCAGTGAGCAGGTCCTGATGTGGTGTTTGATGGGGGAGATCATAGCACTAGCTACACAACTGCTTTCCATGCTTCTTCCCCTTCCCCAGGACCAAGTCCCAAACTGGCCGAGAACAGAAGGAAGTTGCTCTTGGACTTCATTTGGGGGTGGGGGAACAGAGGTGGCGGCCACAGAAAAAAGGAGGGAGCAATTGTTCCTTCCCTTCATGCCCTTGGCTCTCATAGGGGCCCCTCAACCCAAAGGTTTCCTTAGCTGGTGGATCATATTTGCTTTGCTGAGCAGAATGGGTATTGCAAACCATTTGCCCCTGAGCCCATGCTTACTCTGCATCTCCCACCAGACCTATTCAGGGGAAGGAGGGAGGCATTTTTTTGATGACCATTCATTTAAACTGAAAACCTGCAGGTCTCCATGACAAGGTGCTGGAAAGACCAGAGCCCAAGTGACAGAAGGACTTCTCTTCCAGCACCAGTGCAACACACCACTACTCGCAAACAGCTGCAGCAGTTTCTACTTAGCTGGCAAGCTCTTTGAGGCCCGGGCAGTCTCTATGCTCAGGGTTTGTACAGCGCCTGGCACAATGGGGGTAATTTTTTTGTATTACGATAGCACTCCCAGGCACTATGGCAATACAAAAAATAATAATTCTAATAGTGAAGTCAAAGCAACAGAGGGTAAAAATCTTTCACAGCCTTGGGGAAATATGGGTGTATCCCAGGGGATTATTGGAGCTTGGTCTCTTCTCCCACAGTTCCCTTGGGCTTTTACAATCTGTGGGATAGATAACCTGAAGGCATTGCTGCTGAACTGGAATAGCAGAGTGCAGGACTGGAGATGGGCCAAATCTGCAGCCCTTTCACACTTCAGGATAGCACCAGCCCACAGGTGCAGTTACAAATGAAGCCATCCTGTGACTAGGCGGGGCCACAGAGACAGGACAGTGGGTCAGTCAGTCTCCTCCCTGCCACCAGCGCAGCAGCTGCAGCACTGTTTGAATAAAGTGGACATCCTGGGAAATGACACCTGTGAGAGCAGACCATGTCCTTTCTCTGATATTTTCAGGCTACAGCGCTTTCCTGAATCCAATGGGCTCCATGTTTCTCCAGACGTTGCTGGAGTTCCTGGAAGGAGATGAGCGGCATCTTGAACTTGCACGACTAATGACCCGCATCAACTGGAAAGTCGCATTTCACTTCCAAGCCAAAGGAAAACATGAAGGATGCAAAGAAATGCCTTGCTTTGTCACCAACATGGTGCGAGAGGTTTATCCATTCTCCATCCAAACCAGACACACTGGCAGCATGTGAGAGCTTGGGTCTTGCTGGAGGGAGCTATTAATTGCGATCCTACTCTTTCACGAACTCTGTGCGTGACCCATGACTCAGGAGTGCCTTGGAGAGCGTGACGGTCAGCAACACCTCTGCCCCGAAAGATTACCATATCCACGGGACTAAGGACTTTTGTGTTATAAGGACACATACAGGACTCTCCAGTGCTATATGAATAATAAAGATAACATTGCACTATTATTTAAAACACATTCTACAGTGTGAGCAGTTTGATTCCAGCCCAGTTTATAGCCACACCTTAATTAAAATCATCACAGCCTGTGTACAACTACATTTTCAAATCTCTAAAATCGACACGCCCAAGCAAATCAATTTGAAAATTGGTAGCCCAGGCCAGGACCCAAGGTAGAGTATGTGGAGTAAATTTGGGTTCATTTGTTTAAGGAATTCCTAAGATACAGGCCACACAGCCTGTTTTGAACGCTTTCAACTTTTATTTATTTTTTAATTATATTTTTTGGCAGAAGTAGCAAAAAATCCATAGGCAGGATCCACAGGCTAAATGCCTTTGAAAGTTACTGTCTGGTACTAAGAATATGCTACCATCCCCGCCCCCCTCCAAACCACTTAATAAAAGATCTTATTCCTTTTCTCCAGTGTAGTCTGTGCCAGCCAACAGCAACCCCTCCGCACAGCGCAACACGGGGCACTTGGACTCTCTGGAAACTGGTCTTGACTTTGACTTGTGATGAGCTCAGAGAAACTGGTTAACTTTTGTTCAGGGCTAGATAATGTTCTGTGATGATCCCAGCTCCGCTTGACATTTGAGAGCAGACGGAGGTAAGGATGGGAGGCAGTAGTGTGGCTGATGGGTCACCTTTGCTCTGCATTGCGGGAAGTAAACATTCCCATTCCAGAAGGGGCAGAGGAGCAGAAGACTAATATTTTTGCACACATGGATCAAAGCTTTCCAAGCATGCTGATTGGTTATGAATACCCAAGTGCCTCTGTGCAACCCCAGTGCTGCTGGTTGGGGCTGCCAGAGTATCTCAAAACATCGTCAGGCTCTCATTCCAGCTACCAGGCCCCAGACAAATTCCTCATGAGTTTGGCTCTATGCAGCTGACTGAGCAACTTTTCTCCCTTAGCTTTGAATTGTTCCTAGGACACTAGGTGTGCTGCCCAGTCACAAATACAATACAAAGTTTATGGGAATAAGGCTCCTTGTCTCCAGCCTTTTTTTTTTTTTTTTTTAATTTTATACCCAAAAGCTCCCCAGAAAATTAAGCTGGCAATTTGCAGTGGACAAGGTGATTCACAGCCTTGACATTTTTTGTAACATTTTTTACACAAATGTTCTGCTCCAGCTTTATTTTCCTCAAACTAAGCTAAGCTATGTGGTCAGTACACAGCTCAGCAGTATCCTCTCCCAGGGTCACAGCCATCTGTGACCCTGGAACACCTGATCAAGTGTCCTAGAGCGTGCCAGTTACAGCCAAACTTAATCAGAGTGCAAATGGTTTTGTTTGCACTGGAGATCAGCGAGTTGATAAGGGGGAAGGAGCTGATGTTTAAAGTGAGTTTGCTTCTCCTTTATTGCAGGAAGCTCGTGATTAGCTTCTGCAAAATGAAATCCAATTAAAAAAAAAATCAGGTAGTCAACACTTTTACCCAAACGCACTGTGTCCTCCATTTGATGCTCAGGGTGGTCTTAGCTCACAGTTTAGCAGGAAGGGCCACCGCTGTAACGTACATTCTGCTTTAGAGCGCACATCCCAAGCCTGGTTTAGGTTGTGATTTTACAGGAGGTCTCCACCCCATATAAATTATTCTGCATAAGGATGTACACAGAGAGGAGGCAAGTTCACAACATCAGCTGTTCTTCACATTCCACACCTTTCCACCCAGCCCCCCCTCAGGTTCAGCTATCACAGTGGATGCCATCTTAGATCTCAGTGTAGCCAAACCCCATCTTTCAAAATGGTGACCCATTACACCTCTTCCTCCCAAAATGCCTGATGGCTAAACTCCTCCCAGGAAATATCACAACCAAATGCACAGAGACAAGGCTGCATTCACGCCAGCTCCCTTTTTGCTATTTGTAGAAAGTGGAGTTTAGATAGGGGTTTATTAAGGGTATTTGCAATAGTTTTTAAGCATAGAGTTAGAACAGATTAGGCTAGTAAGGAACCAATTTTCAAAGGTCTCTGCATTCCTTGCCCAGCAACAAACAACTTGCACCTATATTTGAACCTATGCCAAAAACTCAGGCCGCCACAATACCAAAAACTACTTTGCCGTCTCTATACCAAGAATTCGGCTGCCCGCAGACTAAAACTAGGACGCAAAGCGCCCGTCTGAGAAAGGTGTAAAAACATCAGCAAAAAAAAGGTGTTAAGACAAAAGTGGGGGCAAGAGGGATTAAAACCCTATAAATATAGCCCCGCATCCCCAGGAGGGGGGTTAGCGATAAAGCTCTGTGGTCTCATGATGCCCCGATCTCTGGGCTTGCCCTTGGGTCGCTGGCCAGTGAGGACCATGGTAGCCAGGGCAGAAGCGTCAGCACCCCCGATCCAGGCAGGTGACGGGACTGGCATGAAGGAGCGGATCAGAAAGGTCAGACCACGATCCTAGGTGTGACGGACCTGACACGTTGGCGTTGAGCTTGGTGAGTAACTAGTTACAAGCACACAGAAATCTCGGTGAATGTTGGTTCCATAGTAGCTACAGATTTATGAAACAGTAACGGGAAGATTTTAGCACCCCTGAGTCCTGGGGCAAGGACTAAAGTAGTTTAGAAACCTTAGAACCTGAGAGGGCAGGTTGGTTAGGGATAAGGTTAGGGACCAAGTAGTTAGCACCCCTAAAATCTGGGAGGACAGGTTGGTTAGACTGCAGTCTCCTTTAAAGGTAGGGGCAACGGCAGTGTAATAAGAGTAGCTTTAGCATTTAACTTGGGCATTAAGTCCCACATGTAATCTTTGCCTTTAAGACTTGCTGTTATATAAAAAGTATAAGGAAACTGCATCACAGCATAAGGCACACACACAAAGATCTTTGCTCTATAAACCGCATCTCTGTATCTCTATCTCTGGTGCCTGTCACACTGTTGCTAGACAGGAAACGCAAGTCTGTGAAAAATAAAACTCTTATTTACTACCCTTTTGGTGATTTCTTTCCTATTCCTCCTGTCACTACTAACCTCCCTTGTGGCCACTTCATTTTCATTCCCTCTTTCATGGGAAAAACACCCAGTCCTATTAATGTTTGTGTGGGTTATCGGCGGGTTCGGTCCCATACTCTATTGCTCATACAGCCTGACTTCTTCTGCTTTAATAAAGGCCTCCAAACAGTCCCCAGATAAAGGTAGAGGTATAACCTCTACGGCCAAAAGAACCCTGGTCCCCACGCAATCCCCGATGAATAACATCCCGGGGATGGACCTTAAACAGGAGCGTGTCGACTATTGCTGCAAGCAGAGCTCCTCAAGTGATCCTGGGCAGCTCCTTTCCCTATTTTGAGCACCTGTTCCCCATTTTCTTAAGCTCTTTCCAGCAGCTCCCTCTCCCCCCCCCGCCACTTGGCTCTCTTTCTTACATGGCAGATTTCTCCCCAGCCCCATTCTATGCACCATGACCTTGCTGCCCTCTGTCACACTTCTCTCACAATTCACCTTCTCACACTCTGGCTACTTCCAGAGCTGGCAAAAGCATGCAGCACAACAGTCAGAAAGGTTTTGCTGCCAAAGTATTAACAACTGGACTCCATCTCCATGAGCGCAGTTGAAGCAGTTCTGTCTGTTTTCACAGCTTTGTGGAGAGTCTCCCCAGGACCCAGTGCAATGGCTTGTGGAGCATAGAACAGCGTCAGTCCATAATTCTAGGTAGAGTTCACCTGGACCTGCATTGCATTGTGGGGAAGATCCCCCTGCTAGATCCAAAATTGATAGGGAAGATCACTGTCTCACTAACACCAGCTGAGTGTGCCATCCATCACAGTCCCTTCATGCCAGAGGTGGAGCCAAAACTGCAAGACTTCTCTTGTATGGCTGTGCTGTACGCTCTGATGCAACTTAGCCTGGTCCTCGCTAGAAGGAAACGTGTTTAAGGAAAACTCTGTCCAGTTCTGCGCTGCCCTTGCTGTGTTCATGTGTAGTTTAAATTCTAATGCATTACTGAATTTGTGGTAAAAAAATGTGGGATTATTTGCTTAAATGGCCCAACAGTTGACCTATCCAAGGTCAAAAACTGGAACATGGGTGTTAGATCATGAGAATTTGTTGGAGGGGGTTTTATTTTCTACTCAGAAGGCAGTTGGGATTGGCAAGACAATACTGATTTTGCACAGTGCTAGAATGCAATAAATTAAACAACCTTACTAAAGTGTTCACATACACCATCTGGTCTGCTATAGGCAGGAGGCGGATGGGGAATCCAACTGCCTCCTTAGAGGGCTCAGATCTAGCACAATATTCAGACAATATAGTAACCCAGTCTGCATTACAGTTCTGAGGTTGGAAATGAGGTGGCAGTAAACAGAAAGGTGAAATTACATTTCTTTATTGTGTCCATTTATTGACTTCACCACACAGAAAAGTACAAAGGATTATAAAATTCTGATTCTTCAAAGTGAGCGTCATTTTGCTGCAACAGAAAGCAAACAACTCAAAGTCAAACTGGGAAAGTAGCTGACCTGGCACAGTAACGACATTTGGCAAGAAGTATATCCAGCGGACTTTGTTAGTTTGGAATCTGTACCATATCTGAACACAGCAGAAACTATTCGGCTCATTACCTGTCTTAGATTTGTAAAATACCTTACATAAAGTTTGATACCCCAAATCAATGAACCATGGAGACCATTCTTGGAATTTTCATACAATTAGAGAGTTGCAGCGACTGTTATTAGAAATAACACACACTCAAATTTAGAACATAGCAGGAAGGAATTATGTTTGAATCCTTCATCAATAGTCTTGGCATGGAAATGTACAGAGCTGCACTGTATTTGTAAAGCTGCTTCCACGGTATGAACAGCACAGTGGCTGCAGATATCCACAGTTAAAGTTGCCATTTAAATACTGATTCCTCCTAACCACATATGGTGTTTATAGTACCCTGTGAATTTTGCACGTACTGTATCCTATGCATTTCTGTTGAGCGAGACCATTTGCCAACATGTGGCAAACTGCTGACAATCGGAAAATGCTCCTACCAACAAGTTACATACATTCTTGTTAGTCTGACAGAAGTGTGGGAACAATCCCTGTATCTTAGTTCTCTTTTCATCTACCAGACTGTACCACAGACGGCACATAAACAGAAAGGTCCCCTCGGTTCTCATGGGTTCTCATTAGTCCATGTCTGCAGGAAAATTTAGGAGGCTGCATTTCCAAAACAAAGAAAGATTTTCCGATTAAAATAAAACAGTCAATTGAAGGGCTGAAATAAGGAGGCCTCCAGAGTCTGTGACAGACAGACACACACAGATTTGGTACAAATTCTTTCAAAATGTTTTCCGATTTAAAGTGGGGCAAAGCAGGCAAAAACTAAAAACAGGAATTCTGAGAAAAGCAGGCAGGTGTGGCTAAGAATTGCACCATTTATCATGTCTTTACATTTTTTCCTCTATCACAAACAGACAGAAAATTACAGCCTCAGATTCTGCATCCCTTACATAAATGGGCCATAGAACACTTCACAAAATATATTGTTTGTTATCTTTAAAATAAATAGCAGTTATGTTGCATACAATTTCCCCTTCTTTGAGAAGGCACATTTCCTTCAGAGATTACATTCCAGGATTGTTTATCCATCTCCTGAGAATAGGATGCTTCTCACCTCCCAGAAAGATCTCCTCTGAGGACCTCTCATATTAGAGCACAGAAAAACCATCTCTCTTAGGGGTAGCTTCCAAAAAGATTTAAATAAATGCATGATTCCCCTCCCCCCCACCAAAACACACACAGAGGTCTACTAATGTCTTTCAGGAAAAGTAAATTGCTTTGGTTTGTTCTTTTTTAAATAAGTAGCACTCTGCATGCACATCTCTCTTCCTATATAGAAAATGAAACTCTGAAAACACCAGCCAGACAAGGAGACTTCTTAGCCTGGATGCGGTCTGAAGTATTACTACAGTCATCAGTGTGACTACAGGTCACCAAATGCTGTAGACAAGGAGGAAGAGAGCAGGTAACAGACAGCTTTGCTTCATCAACCATTTTTGTAACATACCAAGAGAAGTAACCCAACTATTAACCAGCAACTTGCCCAAGATAGAGGCCTGGTTCTTCCTTGTGCCTCAGTCAGCTGACAAGTGCATTGAAAGGAGGGTGTAGCTTTTCACATCCTGCATCTACTCCATTCTAAGTTTCCTCCTATACAGCTGTGTTGCAACTTTTTCTTTTTAAACTTCAGAACCAATAAAGAAAACAGCCAGACAAAAGAACAAACCACCCACTCACCATACACAGCTTTCCTAAAACATACTTTGTCTCAAACAAACATAAGGGCCTTGTAGACCATAACTATGATAATAGAGATAGGGTTACACGAGTCTCATTCAATCCTTCCCTCTGCTTTGTACATGGAAACATAAGCAATACCAGACCAGTATGTGCCAGTCCCTGATTTATACAAGGGATCTAAGAGCTCCACAATAACAATGAGGTAACCAGCTCTGCATGGAGCAGCTGATGATAAGTACATTCAACTAAATAAGAGCACAACTCAAAGCTGAGGAAGGCCCGGGCCAAAGGAAAAGAAGAGGGGAGCATCTTGTAGAAGATTCTGCAAGAAGATATTCTGTTACATCAAACAAACTTTTCTGTATATTTCAACCTTCCATCCGTTTGGGAGGAAATATTTCTGCAACAAGCCTCTCTCATGGGATCTGCGGGGGAGATGCCATGCACAACAGCATCACAGCACTCCCAATCTAAGGAATGAATGTCATGGGACACAGCCTAGACACAGCTTGCAACATGGGCGATTTCAGAGCACAGCTCTCTACATTATGCAAATGTAATGCCTTGTAAAAACATCTGCTTCAAAACTGTCTGCTTAAGAGAGACAGTCTGCTGCTATGCAGCTCAGGCATGAAATGTTGCCATCGTCTGTGCTATGAACCAAGAGTCAGCAGGCATCCATGCCCTATTTCCACTCTCAAATACCCTCTCCACTCTTTGACAAAGGATCCAAAAATTGGACCATCCAGACGAAGTGAGAATCGACAATTGTAGGTTTAATTTATGCAAGAACAAGTTATCTGATCTCTTTATCAACAGGAGAGTCCATTCAGTACTGAAGAGAATGAGCAATGCTGGAAATTCAGGGCTTGCAGACCCACATGTGGGAAGAGGGTATGAATTACATGTGAGTATTGACGCTGTTTTCTTCCACCTGAACATTTTCAAGCTCATGTGACAGTTTTAGGAGGAAGGCAGCAAGGTCTGAGGCAAAGTTTATTAAGACTTTGCCATAGAGGTTTGGCACAGCGCTTCATACACACTCCTTGCATTTTTTCACAGCATCCACACTCTAAATATTTCATTACCTTTAGTGCAATTGTCTGAACGCCTGGGATGACATCAGAAAAACAGACCATCATCAAGTTTGCTAGCACATTTAAGGTGGACAAGCAAAATTCAAAGGGCAAGGGACTACAGAGTCCACCAATAACTCCAAAGAGGTACATTAAGAGACAATCATATGTTAACTTCCATCATCGTCTTCATCACAGAGAACGAAGAACCAATCAAATACGAGTCCTTGGCAAAAACGTTTCTGAACTAGTGCAAACAATCGAGCTGTGAACTTTGGAGTCCACATACAATGGACAGAAAAGGATAATGTTCGTATGTCAGCTACAAGACCACGCATGTTGGTTATGAAGACCGCTCCAGGAACCTAGAGGAAAAGAATCAGAAGCTCATTCACAGCAGGTAGGTCTCTTCTGAACAAGAGATCTGTGTCAGTACAGCAGAAGATAAGTTCCATATTGTTTGAGCACAAAAGATTCTGCACTTCTTGTGTCTCCCCTTGGCTTTCCTGACAGAGTTTGGAAGCAAGGGACCAGAGCTAGAAACTAGCTCATCAATCAGGCAGCTGGGAGGAGGAAAAAAATAGAGACCGAGGAGTAATGTGACCAAAGTGCAGGTGCAGAACTAAAAGAACTTCTCTTCTTCCCACATTCCAAGACCTGGGTGTTGCAGTAGTGCTAGAAGGATTCAGGGGTGCTCTACTGGGAATCACAAGACTTCCTTGCATCTTCACTTTCAGTAGCCCTTACCTGAGCCAGCAGCATGCAGGAATTCTGCAAGCAGTTTAGATCTGAAAACAAAAAGGAGAGAGGTGCTCAGGGCAGCTCTGCTTCCTCCTCTCCTGTGGGTGGAAACAGCTTCTTTGTTTCTTCCCCCTCCCCACAGCATGAGCCAAGGAAGGGGGTGAGGGATGGCAGGTAAGGAGTCCTTGGAGCTGTCCCACCCCAGCCTGGAAGGGGGGAGGAGATTGGAAACCTTCCCCAGCCAGGGAGAGGGAGGTGAAAAATCCCAGGAGCAGAGATACAGACAGGTGGAAGAACTAATGGGAAAAGGGGGGAAAGGAAATCTCCAGGATTCAGTGGGCCAGGTCCTCAGCTGCTGTACACCGCTGATTTACATCAGCTGGGAAATCAGGCTCTTTGCCACGGGGCACACAAGCCCAGCTGTCAACACAGATACTTCTCTTTTCAGAGACAGCATGATGAAAATGAAAGAACTTCAATGGCAGAACATAGGTTTTGCAGCTAATGTTAAATTCTAGGTTTCTCTGACTGGGGCTTTTTACCCATTTGCAACCACTAATGGTGCTAATTTTCCCCTACTCAAAGCGGGAAATAACTTGTGTTAGTGTTCATCCTTTGACCCCTTTCCTAGCATCACTGCTCTGACTCACTCCTCTCCATGAGGCTCATCAGACTAGCTGTAAGGCTATTTCCAAAAATCATGCAAAGGACAGCTTCCTCATCGGCTTCATGACTGGCCCAGGTGCTAACCTAGCTTCTCAGCTGGCAGAGCACACAGCAACATGCGGCACTGCTGCACTCATTCCCCAATCTTCCTGGTTGCCGCCAAAGGATAGCTGAGTTTGTTTTCAAGCCCTGCCTATCTGATGCGCTGTTAAATCAAGACCCAGTTCAGTCTTACCTTTTGATCCAGTCTCTGATATTCACTGGATTTGGGCCGCCGGGTTAGCTTTGATCGTTTTCCTTCCAGAGCAAAAGCAATGATCTTTGGAGAAAGAAAGAGAAGAAATAAATCAGCAAGCAAATCCTGAGAGGTTAACAAAGATTTTATGGTGGTTGAAAATAGCTAATGCAGAATTACAGGCATTATAAGTATCCTCTTTTCCCACTTCAGAGACAGACAGTTCTGCTCTTGCTTTCCACTTTCATAGTAATGAGCCATTTTACCTAACAAAAGCTCATTTCCTAGTTCCCTACCAACTTCAACTTCATATGTCATATGGGTTCTATAGATTTCTTCTACTTCAAAAATACCACAAAACTTTGATAGTCTTTATAAGAACAGTTAAAAGATCTAGCTTCTTCACTGGTGCCATATATTTCTTTTTCTATTATCATCCCAGGATATTTGTAATTCTCAAGTTCCTGCTATCTTTAATGTGGACAAGGATTTTTCATAAGCCATTTCAAAAGATTCCTGTCCCAATAACTATTTTCAGTTACCATAAATATCACTGTAAGTTTAGTAATCTTAACCACTAATGAAAGACACATCAAGCATACATTTAAAAATTCAACCAAAGTTCATTTTCTGCTTTTGTTACTCAGTGTAAACTTGCTCTAGAACACTCCATGAACTATGCGAAGTCAAAACTCACTTTCCAGGGACTGGCTTGACCAACAAAAAATGACAACACAGGGCTGGCTCATTTTCTGCTCAGGCTTTCCCCCTACAACTGCCAGCTCCTAGATTGTCTAACCCACAGCAGAGGTCTTGTCACTCTCCAAAGAGCCTCCCTCACATTTTTATCTGGGTGTGATGACACACACCACATGCAATGATCCAGCAAGAACCACTTATCACTCCAGTGTTGCCAACTTTCACAGGTCTCGCAGGCCCTATTACGTGAGAATCTCAGTTTTGATTTTAAACGAAAGTGTAATTTTCTAACTATGGTCATGGTGAAAAGCTTGAAAATGTGAAGCTAAAGGTTCCCTCATACCAGAAAGCAAATAAGAACCCAAGATTTGTATTTTTTAAATAACAACTTGAAAGTCAATCTTGTTATTTTTGAATAATAGAGGGTGACAATAATGCATCTTCTATGAGGGCCAACGTCATCCGCTCACTGAAGGAGTTCACTGCCAGCCAATTCCACTAAGAGTAACGTCCAGTACCTTGCCGCCACGTAATATCTTATTACTCCCCAACTGCCTCTCTCAGTTTACACTGCTTCCCAATACAATTTATAGAAACATGCACAAAAGTGAACACAAGTCACTAGATTATGGGAAGTGGATCCCCTGAATAAAAAAAGAGATTGTTTTTTTAATTTGTAGGTTTCACCTTTCCACACCTTCCTAGAAGACACGTTAAGTGTGCATGAATGATGCAAGTCAAGTTAGGGTGACAGTAAACAGTGAAGTACTGTAAAACAGCAGGAAACAGGCTTACTCCCCCCCCTTCAGAATTTCTAACATTTGGGGGTTTAAAAGTTATAAAATCTTTGGCAGAACTGCAGCTGTGCCGCTGAAGCATTTCAGTGTAGACACTCACTACAGCAACGGGAAGGTTTCTGCCATCACTGCAGTCAATCCATGAGGTGGAAGGTAAATTGTTGGAAGAATTCTTCTCTCAACATTAAACACTTTCTACAACACGGGTTAGGTCAGTTTAACTACATCTCTCAAAGGTGTGGATTTTTCACACCCCAAGAGACATGGCTATGCTGATGTAAGCTTTCAGTAAACTGTAATCGTGTTTTGAATGCAATTTATATCCTAGAATTTAGAACAAAGAGAGCACCCATTTGGTACTGAAAATAACTTTGACACTATTTATGACCACCACTGGCAAACCCAACAGCAAAATGCCCACACAACCACACAGGCAGGATGTTTGTTCCCACCAAAACACCATTCACCGTAATCAAGTCATCCCCCTTCAAGTACCAACTTCTTTCGTTGCCCAAGAAAACAGGGTATCAGATGAGGCATGAGTGAAATACAGTAACATGTCTAGTGTCTTCTTGCTGTGAGTCAAACAGAAACTGAAAACAACATCAAAGCATATGTCCTAGTGACCTTCTGAACCAGACCTGGAGCTCTGAATGCTGCAGTCTGCTCTGATGAATCAACATCTCCACTCCACACTGAAGGACCCCCTTTCCTGTATTACATTTCTCCTAGCAGGTGCTCCCTAAACCAGACTCCTTAATTTAAGGTTACTGCTTTCTGCAGAGACAATAAGGACATGCAAATAGGATTTTCTTATTAGGATTATAGCTTTTAAAATCCTGTGCCATGTCTGCATAGGAGAAGGAAAAGGTAGGCAGGCTGCACTGTGTGGAGCAAGGTGCTGATGGCAGGATAACATTCAAGAAGGTCTATTAAGCTACCACAGTAAGGACAGATCATCAGCTTTTCTAAGGCCTTGTCTACACTAGTACTTATGCGAGCAATTGTGTCACTCTGCGGTGTAAAAAACCCCACCTTCGAGCAACATAGGTTTTGCCAGCATAAGCACTTGGGTAACCACATTATGTCAACAGCAGAAAGCGCACGCACCAATATAATAAAATCACCCAAAGAGGCAACAGTAGCTATGTTGCTGGGAGACACTCTCCCACCAACATAGCACTGTCCATACTAGCTCGTATGCCAGCAAAATTTATGTTGCTCAGGGGGTGGGTTTTTTTTCCACACGCCTGAGTGACAAAAGTTTGTGCCAACCTGAAGCAATCCTGATGCACTGTGAGCACTATGCACCAAATAGCAGTCCAGCCACCTGTTTTGGACACTTCTCAGCATATAAAGAAGTTTTTCTAAAGTGCTCAAGAGACGAGGAGCAGCCAACAGAAAAACTCTCTGAATTGTTACTCCTCTCATTCCTTCCCGGTTTCACATCTTTCAACTGGAGATACCCACCAAGATTAAGACTACACAGTTTTTATAAAGACTTATCATTGCTCACCCAAATGGGACCTGAAGGTTAGACAAAATCACAAGTTCATGGTTTTTAACCAACTGAATTTATCAGCAAATTAATAAAGTCTAAACAACAGAAAAGCCTGTGACAGGTTAGTGCACTGAAAAGCTTTCCTGAAGCAACCAACCCACAGATGGGAAAAGGAGGAGCTCAGTAACAAAATATTTTGGGAACTTTGATTTTTGGATAAAAAATTCAAGTCCCTTCCTGGCAGCATGAGAAGGAAACACCAATTTCCAGCTTGTGACTGCATTGGTCTAACTGCAAAGAAATGCCCTTTCCATCTGCTCTCTCTGAAAGTCCTGAAACAGACAGGCCCATCCCACATCCAGAAGAGCTCACCTTCCGTTTATTGTGATAAGCGATGTACAAGGCAGCAACAATAATGGCTGCAGTCACTAGGTAGGCAAAGAAGTGGCTGCTCTCTGGTTCATTTTTGGGAGGAGCAGCAGGAGCACTCTCATCTTTCCCCTCTGCAGCTTCAACCATCTCCTCTTCATCAGGGTGGGCACCAGGGGCCACCCTCTCATCATCAGCCTCTCCATTGGAGCCACC
>ML685810.1:11085854-11142458 GCA_007922175.1 Pelusios castaneus
GTTATCTGTCCTAGGCATCGTCGTGCTGTACTCTGTTGTGGGCGGCACTTTCCCGATGGTTGTTGAGGCCGTACCTGCAGAAAATACCAAGAAAACAGACAGATGAAGGCTGCTGCTCGCATAGTGACACGAGGCAGGCAGGCAGAGATCTCCCCGAACTCAGAGCGAGGTTACCGGTGGATGGGCCCATCAGAAAGGGGAGCCCAGAACCCAGCCCGGGCCCTCCGCACCGCCCCCCTCACCCCGCCTTCCTTAACAGCGACAGCGTCCGGAGCCTCTCACCCTGACCCTGCGCGACCACCGCCGTGAGCAGCAGCAGCAACAGCCGCATGATCGCACGCGCCGCCATGGTGACCAGGATGATTCGTTCCGCTTCCGGGAGCCGCCTGGCAGGAAACCGAGGCACTCACTTCCGGCGCCTCCCTGCGAGTGCGGGCGGGCCCGCTGGTTGGTTGGAAGCCAAACAGGAAGGGGGCGGGGCCGCGCTGTGCTTGGGTTGGCTGGCGCGCAGGCATCGTGCGCCAGCTAGGGGCGTGATTTCGGGGCAGGTGGTTAGGAGACCTTAGTGAAAGGAACGAGGGTATTTGCCGGGTCCCAGGGCAGGGGCAGTTCAATGGAGTGGGGTGTTTGGAAGGACAAAGGGTGTCATGGGGATCTTTAGGGTTGAAGGGAGTGGGGGTGCAGCCAATGTTCTCTCTAAGGTTTGGCGGCTAGTGTGCAAAATTTTCAAGCCATGTGCAAAACTTTTTCTGAATAAAATTTTTGTGTAAACTTATACAACAGAAATTATAGGCATTAATTGAAGTTAAAGTGATTGTAAATAGAATTAGTTGTGTTTAATTGAATTTGAATGAATTTTGAATTTAAATTTAATTTTTTAAAAAGTTATTTTAAAATTTTAAAAAATTTTTTTTTTTTTTTTAAAAAGGAAGGAAAGAAGAGAGAGAAGAAAGGAAGAGAGGAAAAAAGGAAGGGAGAGAGAAAAAGGAAGGAAGAGAAAGAGAAGGAAAGAAGAGGAAGGAAGGAAGAGAAAGAGAGAAGGAAAGAAGGAAGAAAAAGAAGAGAAAAAAAAAGAAAAAAGGAAGAGAAAGAAAAAAGGAGGAAAGAAAAAGGAAGAGAAAGAAGGAAGGAAGAGAGAAAGAAAAAAGAAGGAAGAGAGAAAGAAAAAGAAGGAAGAGAAAGGAAGGAAGCAAAGAAAGAGAGAAAGAAGGAAAGAAGAGGAAACAGGAAAAGAAAGAAAGAAAGAAAGAAAGAAAGAAAGAAGCCAAGGCAGCTGGCGGGGGGACCCGACCGCGGCCCTGGGAAGCTGCTGGTGGGGCGGAGCACACCCGAGCCCCGGATGCTGATCCTGGCCCCGTGCTGGGAGGCCGAGGCCGTCGGAGGAGCCCGGGCCGGGAAATCGAGGCGGTCGGCGGGTGGGAGCCCGGGAACCTGCTCTGGCCACAGCCACCCCGCTGCACCAGCCGCGTGGGGCAGGCAGGCAGGCCCACGCACCTGCCCCGGCCCTGAGCCTGCCTGTTCCACCCTGGGGGCAGGGAGGGCCAGCCCAGAGGCCGGGCACAGGTCGAGTCTGGAGGGAGCGGCGGGGGCTGCCAGGCTGCGCGGGGGTCCCTCAGTGCTGCACGGGGGGGTGCGACGGCCGCTGCGTAGCCGCGCACCTGCACAGCTTAGAGGGAACACTGGGTGCAGCACAGGTTGCTTGTGGCCCTTTCTAGGGTGTTGGCATGGGACATAACTGGTCTGTCCCTTGAGTCTGGAGGTTGGTGATAGAGGGTCTTTTGTGCTTTTAGTTGAGACTTTGCAGGGGTTGGGAGCAGAGAGGCCTGTGGATGGGTCAGGTTGGATAGCTTCATGCCTGAATCTAAATACCGAGAAGCAACAACAAAGCCTGCCAGTCCCAAAGGTGTGTCAAGGTAGCCTGGGTCTGATGAGTAGGACACAATTTCCTGGCCTGTCCCAGCAGGTTTTGGTGTGGCTTTGCCTCCTCACTCTTGGAGCCCGCTGTAGGGCAGGTGTCTGAAAGGAGCCTAAGCTCATGAACTGAACTAGCAACAGGAGGGCATCTGACGAAGTGGGTTATAGCCCACAAAAGCTTATGCCGAAGAAAACCTGTTAGTCTATAAGGTGCCACAGGACTCTCATTTTTTGCTGTACACAGACTAACACGACTACCCCTCTGAAAACAGGAGGGCAGGTGCCCTCACTAGTGGGGGAGATATAGAGTTTGAGTGTACGTAAGTTTTAAGACCTGCAGCTGCGGGATATTGTCAGCAAGAACATTTTCCAAAGGGGTATCAGAAACTGGTGAGGTTGAGAGAATTGAGAATCACTGTTAGTAATGAAAAATAAAGGCGAAGTCCTGTGATCCTTTTAAAGTTCAATGTTTGTAGTGGGAGAACCAGCTCATGCTCTCATTCAGACCCAAATTGATGGCATCACATTTTCTTATGAATTCTAACGCTGAAGTTGCTCTTTGAAGCCTTGATCTAGAGTAAATGTGCCTGAGAATACACACTTTAGTCCATTACAGAGTGGCCTGGGAGATTAAAGTGATTTCCTGTTGGTTTTTGAATGTTCTTATTTCTTATGTCAGATGTGTCCATTTATTCTTTTGAACAAAGACAGTCCAGTTTGTCTAATGTATAAGGCGGAGGGGCATTGTTGGTACATGATGGAATATAGCACATTGGTAAATGAGCAGGCGAATGAGCCCCTGATGGAGTGACTGTTTTGATTAGGTCCTATGATGGTGTCATTAGTGTTGATATGTGGGCAGAGTTGGCAGTGGGGGTTTATTGCAGGGATATGTTAGCAGGGATGCTTCTCACACTGGTCTGCTCATCAGCACCTGACACTTTTTCTTCACATCATTCCAATACCTTTTGATGACCTTAGTGCTAAGATCTCTGAGCTGTAGCCTCACATTGAGTTGAGTACCAGGCGCCAAATTCAGGAGCACACAAGAAGTTAGAAAAGAAAATAACGTTGTAAGGAGTACTGGTTTTATTAATGTTAAATCCCCAGTTAAAACTGTTCTCTATTGAGTGGTAAACTCCTCCATCTAATGGTCACTATTAGCATTGTTACTTTTTGTCTCCACTGCTTGAGTTTATTAAGTAACCATCAAACAGCTCCATCTTGTGGTCAAAGGCCAACATTTATTATGATCAAGTTCCAAAGGGGGAGCCGTGCTAGTGTGTTGCAGAAAAACAACAGAATCCTGTGGCACTTTTAAAGACTAACAGATTTATTTATCGCATGAGCTTTCATGGGAGAAAATCCCACTTCGCAGGTGCTTTGAAGATGAGAAACTTACAGACTGCTTACAGACAGGCTCCCAACCTTAAACGGATACTCACCAACAACCACAGATCAAACAACAGAAACATTAAAACAGGAACATATCCCTGCAACAGACCACGCTGCCAACTTTTCCCTCATATCTACACTAAAGACACCATCACAGGACCAAATGAAGCCACCTACTCCGTTAAGGGCTCATTCACCTGCTCATCACCAATGTGATTTATGCCACCATGTGCCGGAAATGCCCCTCTGCCTTGTATATTGGACAAACAGGACAGTCTCTGAGCAAAGAATAAATGCACACAAATCTGACATCAGAACTTGCAACACTAAGAAACCAATAGGGGAATATTTCAATCTCTCTGCTCACTCCATTGACGACTTGTTAATAGCCGTGTTGAAACAGATGAATAAAAAAATCGCAGTTTCAAAGAGAAACTGCAGAACTCGAATTTATATGCAAATTCGACTCAGTTGCCTTAAGGTTAAACAGGGACTATGGATTTTTCTCTCATCACAAGTGATTTGACCTCACCTTCCTCTATGTGCTGTTCCTCAGTGTTTGAATCCTAACACCTATTTTGATTTGCTGTTACAGCCTGACCTGATTCTATGTCATACACTTCCCTGCATTTATATTCCTCCTATTTTGTAAGTTTCCCATTTTCAAAGCGTCTGACGAAGTGGGATTTTCTCCCACGAAAGCTCATGCGATAAATAAATCTGTTAGTCTTTAAAAGTGCCACAGGACTCTGTTATTTATTATGATGGTGTTTAAGGGCCAACAAAGAGTGACCTAGCAGATGGGAGCCCCACTCTTGGTGCTATACAGACAGTCCCTGCCCCAAAGAGCTTGCAGTGTAAAAGACAAGGCAGACATAGTGTGAGGAAACGGCAAACACACAGGCAGAGAGAACTATGTGATGGCACTATATGGCATGTTAGTGAGACTTTTTTTTTCTTTTCTTTTTTTGAGTGGAGTCTTACTTGGGAGTGGAAGGAGAAGGACAGGGCTGGAGAGAAGAGGATGGGAGGTAGGTGAGGTTTGAAGATTAGGTGATGAGGCTGTGGGGAAAGGGAAACAACAAGACTGGCACAAAGAGCCCGTCAAAATTACAGAAAGTCATCTAGTTGTCCAAATGTCCCTAGTGAGTTCTAGTGCCCCCAGAACGAGTGGTTTCCCCTGCACGGAGCTGGGCCCAGGGAGGTGTGGCCCCAGCTGGGCCCTATTTTACCTCCCCCACCCCCTCATATAGTAGTAGCTACTTTGGCCTCGTTTGCCCCTCCCAGCTAATATTGTCAAAAGCCCCTAAGTGATAGACATTTAAGTCTCATTTTCAAATGTGACTTCAGCACTTTGGAGTCAGTCAACAGGATTGAGGCCTCTCTGAGCCCCCTTCCCAGGACCTCAGAGCCTGAAATGTCTGCACAGATATTGTAAGTGCTGCTAGACGTGAGCTCTGAGATGCTTTTCAGGGTTATTTCCCTGCCCGTGTAGACATATCTGCATAACATAGGGGCTTTTTAAAAAAAAAGTGTTACCAGTTTAGTTTAAGGGCTAGCTTGATCTTTTTACATCTTGATTTTTTCCCCCACCTTTGGCTTTTTGTGGCCATGCATTAAAAATCATTTAACAATGTAAATCTTAGCTTTGTGTGAATAAACATTCTCAAATCAAAAATCAGTAGAGCCATTGCAAGATGCCACTGGTGAAATCACTGGCACTCTTACCACCGACTTAACTGTGGCCAGAATTTTACCCTTTGATAGAGTATAAATTAACCTGCTCTAGTACTTAAGGGGGTAAGAGGAGCTGGAGGGCTTACTGAATGCATCCTGTTGCGCCTGGAGAAGGGGCCAAACCAATTTGGGATGAAACCTGGCTGGGTGGCTATTAAGACCTTGTCTACTACTTAGGCAAAATCTTTTGTCATTCGAAGTGTGAAAACATCACCCCTCTGAGCAAGATAAGTTTTGGAAGTATAAGTGCTTGTGTAGTTGTGTTAATGGTAGACAGCTCTCCCGTTGACATAATAAAACCACCTAAATGAGTGGTGGTAACTATGTCTCTGGGAGACGCTCTCTCACTGACATTGTGCTGTCCACAGAAGTGCTTGTGCTTGCAAAATTTATTGTTTAGGGGTGTTATTTTCCACAACCAAGCAACAAAAATTCTGCTGACAAGTGCTAGTGTGAGCAAGGCCCAAGGTAGGTGGTCAAGTTGAAAAAATAGATGGTGGGATCCTTTCTAGAGGGGAAGCTCTTGAAAAGAGTCAGGAAAGCTGGAATGTAAAGAACAGGAACATCTTTGGGCAACAGAGTCCTGTGGCACTTTTAAAGACTAACAGATTTATTTATCGCATGAGCTTTCGTGGGAGAAAATCCCACTTCGTCAGACGCTTTGAAGATAGGAAAGTTACAGAGTGGGAGGAAATTAAATGCAGGGGAGTGTATGACATAGCATCTGGTCAGGCTGTAACAGCAAATCAAAATAGGTGTTAGGATTCAAAACACTGGGGAACAGCACATAGAGGAGGGGGAGGTCAAATCACTTGTTGTAATGCGAGAAAAATCCATAGTCCCTGTTTAACCCCAAGACAACTGAGTAAATTTGCATAAAAGTGCCACAGGACTCTGTTGTCTTTCTACAATAGACTAACATGGCTACCCCTTTGGAATCTTTGGGCAGATCCTGAAAGAAGGGCAGGATCAGAAGAGGGATTTGAAAAGGGAGTTAAAACCCTGAAAGAGGAGTAAGGCTAGAGAGCTGGGCTTTGTAAGAAGACCCAGACTAAAGGGCAAAGGAACCACAGAAGGGCCTTCACTGGAGGGAGTGGGCAACTGGGAAGAAAGCTAGCCTGGGCAGAGGCAGGTCAGAGGCCCCTGGGACTCCCCCATTTTTCTTCTCCTTCCCCCCACCTGGGGCCCTGGCACAGGTGAGCCAGCGTGGGGGTGGGGGGGTGGAGGCGTACTGCATGCTCTATTTGGCCCCGCCACCCTGGCGACTGATCAGCCAGGCTGCGGCTGGCCCAACCCTAGGGGCAGAGTGGCAGTCCAGGGGCGGGGTGGGAGTTCAGAGCCCAGCCTCGGGGATAGCCCGCCCCACCCCACCCCTGTGGGTGGGGTTGGAGCTGGCCCACCATCACGCTCCTCCCCTTCCCCCTGAGAGTGCCAGCAGGAATTGATTCTAGGTAAATATCAAAGGAACAAAAACTCTTGTAATATAGATATTGTTACCCCAGAAGGGGTGGAATTAAATTATGACCTGTCTTAAGGGCTGAGAAACAAACAGAGTCCTATGGCACTTAAATAAATCTGTTAATCTTTAAGAGTGCCACAGGACTCTGATTGTTTCTCTGCAATAGACTGACATGGCTACCCCTTTGGATCTCAATGGCTGAATTACCAGAAGAAACGCCAGCAATCATGTGCAGAGGGCACTAAATAGAAGAGAGCAGATATGTGTCACCCAACCATCAGGGGCATGCTAGCAGTGGGTACCCTCAAGAGTTTGTGTTGCAAAGACTTTTCTGTTCAAAGCCATAAATTTGTATCCTCTCACCGAGAGTCAGATTAGCCTGTATACTGGTAGTCAAGTTGGGCCAGGATAGAGATTCTAATAACCTGTTAATCTGTCCTTTCACTAACTTTTCCCACTAAATTAATTTTGCCTCCTCCCCTCCCTAAATGTTGGAACAATGGATTTATTGCTGGAACCTGCCTCAAAAAGCCAAGGGCTTTGGGCTCAAATTGATATTTTGTGATTGTTTCGTCCTTGAACACCTCGCCATCTAAAAGGAGCCATTTTTCCAGTTTGGAACGTGTTGTCGCTTATAATGCTTTTCCTAATTCTCTTTGTACAAGCCTTCAGGGAGGCCATAAGGCTGGTTGAATGGCTAAAGCACCCATCTTTTACTCCAGATAAATTCCACCTTAGAGCCTATACCAAAGACAATGCTTATAGCTAATCTCATAAACTAAAGATTTATTAGCCCAGAAAAAAAAGTAGTTATTTACAAGGTTAAAGGAGGTAAACATGTACAAATAAGCTAGTCTTTCAAAAGGTTGTAGAGCTTGCACCTTACAGCAGTTTCTGTACATAGGGCTAATCCAGATCAAGCACTGGGGATCCCTTGTTTTTGCTGAGAAGTCTTGGCCTCTCCAAGTCTGAGCAGCGGACTGATAAAAATCTTTGACAAGAAAGTGTATTTCCTTCCCCCAGAGTTCAAGCTGATGGGATGTCTTCCCTTCATGGATGTAGGGGGAGCAATTAGTGAAGACTTTAGCTCTTGTTTCACAATGGCTCATTAGGTTTCAGTGGGCCTTTCTGCATGCGGGATCCAACATCTTCTGTAGGAAGCCAGTCTTTACTTAAAGTTTCTGTCATGACTTACACCACTGCAGAGGTTTACCAAGTAAATAAATCACTATAACCTTATAACCTGGGTAGAGATGTTAGAAGCAAGGTTTCTATTGGAGAATCCTGCAAGGTTTTACAAAGGGATTTAGCTTAACATCTGTTTTAACCATGCTAGCACACAGATGAGCCAGAGTGGTACAGCTATGCTTTTATCAGTTGGGGTTTCCACACGAGTTGGTACCTGGTCCACCAGGGTCACGCTCATCTCCTTGATTTTGCTCAGAGCCTTAGTACAAGAAGCAGAAGTAGCATCTGTGTGTTCAAAGTTGTGCTAGGACTGTTTATGCTCACATCTGTGGACCAGACCACTACACCTTCCTACCCACCTGGCTTTTCTTTGAGAGGCAGCAGTTTGTCCTCTCATCAAAAGGCAGAAAATTAGCTTGCTGTTTTGCAGCTGGTCCGAACGAATTCACACAGAAAGGCTGAAGTGCTAGAAATCTCTTTCAAATAAATCTTGCTGAATGAGCCCTTGTCTGCCCTCCCAAGTTACTGGAGACCCAGGTGAAGTCACACTCTGGAAACAATCAGTTACTCATAAATTAATTCAGTGCTGAGTTTTAATTTGTTTGCTTTTTTAATACAATGAAAAGGCAGTAATTTATGTCAAAAGGATTTGTCAAATCCATCCTTTCTTGTGACCCTAATTTCTCTGATGCCAAAACTGCTCAAGAGCAAGAGATGCATCTTTTCCACTAATTGAATAAGATCCCAAAGAGTATAACAGAATCAGGTCTAGAATATAGAGTGTGAGATGATATCAGGCCAACCTTTGGGACCTTCCAGTGCACTTGTTTCCCTTCGGCAATTTTTTTTTTTGGTCAAACATTACCAAACAGAACTGGGGCCCTAGATAACATCCACTTCCATAGAAATCAGATGTGTGACTGGAAGGGACCTTGAGAGGTCATCTAATCCAGTCTCCCACACTGAAGGAGGATGAAGTATCACCTATCCTAGACTGTCCCTGATAGATTCTTGTCTAACATGCTCTTAAAAGCCTCCAGTGACTGAGATTCCACAACTACTCTAGGTAATTCCTTCCAGTGCTTAACTGCCCTGACACTTCAGACGTTTTTCTTAATGTCTAAGCTAAGTCTCCCTTGCTGCAATTTAAGCCCATGCTTCTTGTCCTGTCCTCAGTGGATAAGGAAAACAATTTATCCCCCTGTTTATAGAACACTTTTATGTCAAAGACAGTTATGTCCCACCTCAATCTTTTCTTCAGGCTTAAACCCAATGATTGCAATACTTTCCTCATAGGTCATGTTTTTAGACCTTTAATTTTTGTTGTTCTCCTCTGGACTTTCTCCAGTTTATCCACCTCTGCCCTATAGTGTGGTGCCCAGCACTGGACTCAGTACTCCAGTTGAGGCAGTTATCAGTGCTGAGAAGAGCAGAAGACAGTCTTCTTGTGTCTTGCTTTCAACAGCCCTGCTAATACTTGGACAAAATGGAGGTCCCAATGCTGATTAAGTCCAGCTCATGGGAGAAATCACTTTCTGTAAAAGTGTTGAACTGATTTTTTTTGCTGATAGAGAAGTTCAGGATACTTCTCTGCCTTGTCTGCTTTCAAAAGCCCATAAAGAATGGATGTATCAAAATTCTAGCTCTAAAACCAGATAGAACTTAACTCTCTATGGTTGTAGAGAACTTGCTGCAAGCTGGTATGGCCATGCATAGCACGGTAGCTCTTTCCTCTCCAGTGCTCTCTGCCAACAGACACTCCAGTCCCACAGTGGTCTGCATCTTCTTGTGACTCAGCCCTCTGGTCATGATTAACTTCACCTCTTCAAAGGTAACAAACTGACTCAATGGAAATCCAACATCCTTAGTTCTTTGGTCCTCAACTTGGGGGCCCCCTGGTCCCTAAACCTTCACCCACCCCATTACATTAGGGGTTATTACACCACCTTCCTTGGTGGCTGGTAGGGGAACCCAAAGCTGCTGTCTTGAGTCTGCCCTATGTTCCAGTCCAGAGACCCTGGAACCAGCAGCCAAGGTCTGCTCTATCAAGACTCCTGGCTGCTGCCTCCCTGAACTTCTTTCTATTATAACCTGTCAAGCAGACTTCTCCCACAGACCCTCTAGTTTCATGCTTCTTTCCGTGCTTGGCCTCACAGCGCTATTCCCTGGAATCCCCCAACAAATCCCAATCCAGAGTTGCAAATTTAAACCAACTTCCACCTTCAGGCCTGACTTTCCATCATTCATAAGTTTCCCCCATTCTGTTTCTTCACTGAACACTTCCCAGCGCTCTTTCCCCTTGCAAGTCCAGATCTAGCCGTCACCATTAGAGCTTGCTACATCCCCAGTGGCTGCTCCCCATCCCCCCTGGCCTCTTGCTAGACTGCTCCCTGCATGAGAGGCTTAAAGTCACCTCTCCCCTCAGGGTCTCTTCTTCAACCTTGACAGTTTCACCAATCCTTTCTGCTTCAAACTTCCTCTTTTTATAGCAAACACCTAGTTCCTTCCCAGTGGGTCTTATCTTTAATTGGCCCCACCCTTCAAATGAAGCAAGATGGGTTCATTGGCTTCTCTTGCTCCAATTAACTCTTTCAGTGCAGGGATGGAGTTTATACCCCATCACATCTCCGTGTGTGGTATCAAGGCTTTGTTTTATTGGAGTAAATTCATAGATTCTAAGGACACAAGGGACTCTTAGGGTCATCTAGTCCTCTTGCATCACCCAGGGATAGGGAATGTCACCCAATGATCAAGTGTTCCACTGGTTAATGGCCATTCACCCAAAAAATTGTCTTAAACCTTTAGTCTGAATTGGTCTAGCTTCAGCTGCCAGCTGTTTGATCTTGTTCTGTCTTTGTCTGCTGGATAAATGAGCTTACTGCGATCAGAAATCTTCTCCCATGTCAGTTCTTCTAACAAATCCTGATCAAGTCACCTCTTTAACCATCTTTCATACACTAAGTAAATCAATCTTTTTAGTTTCTTGTTGGAAGACAGGTTTTCCAGACTTATCTAGTTCGTGTGGCTCTTCTCTGAATGTCAACTTTTTCTTTAGTGTGGACACCAGATACAGCATTTCTGTAATGTACATGTAGCTAAGACCGCTATTAAAACCCTGAGCAAAATTCATCTCCAGGTACACCTGTGCAATTTCATTACATTGATAGTGGAGCACATCTGCAAATGAATGCAGAATTTAAGCCCTTCATTTGAGTCAAATTCTCAGTGTTAAGGGTCTGTCCTCCCTTCAGAGTGAACTCAGGTTCTTATGTGTTGTGCATTGAGGACATAGGTTACAAAATGCTTATCGCTCTCCCATACAATTCCCCTCATATGCCCAGAAGGACAAACACATTATCGTATTGGAAAAGGGAACTGAATCATAGAGCCTCTCAGGAGCATAAAGAACCCTGGGATATGCCCTCAGAAGTCCTAGTGAAACACATGGAGAGTGCAGCGTCAGTCTGAACCCAGTAACTCAGGGGGTGCTGCTCACATCTGGCCTAGGATACCCAGGTCCAGATCACTGATGATTTACCCTACAATGAAGCCATACCCAAAACACTCAATACAATCAGCTGTGTTCAGCTAACCCCAAAACTCCAAAAGAGAGCTTACCAAAAATGTTTGCTGAGAACAGGCATGAGAATTTCAGCCCAAGGATGATTTTTTTTTTTTAAGTTAATTGCCTGAAAATAAAGGCCAAAAACCAATGGTGCATTTTGCCTTAATTATTTTATTTTGTTTATTGCCCAGTTTATACAGAGTGCTTAACCACCCAACTCTAGGCTTGTGCACACATCAGAGAGAACACACAGCTCATTGATTTAATGGATTTGGGCTCCAAAATAGGTCCACGTCTCCTCTTCCTGGGCAAAAACCTGAATGTATAGTTGAGTACTGTAGATACAGGGTCATATTTTGCTCTGTCATACTGGTGTAAATCTGGAGTAACTCCACTGCAGCCCATGATGTTACTCTGAACTATAATACTACAAATGAGATGAGAGTCTAGTTTGAACTATTACCTACTCTGTTGTCTCCTTGTTGAGAGGCTAGACAGGGCCGGCCCAAGGGTTTTTGGTGCCCTAGGCTAACTATGATTTTGGCGCCCTCTCCCCCACATGTTATATGAGATAGCATGTAAAATTCCCTTTCATCTAATTTGGTGCCCCTTAAAGCCTGGTGCCCTAGACACCATCTAGTTTACCTGTCTGGTTGGGCCACCCTGAGGCTAGAGCTAGAGAAGTGAGAGAGCCAGGCAAGAACAGGAAAGCAGCTGTCCACTCTGACAGAAAGATGGCATCTAGAATTACCTGGGAGTGAGGAAAGGCAGGATCAGGCCCCATTGACCTAGTTTTTCACTACAAAGAACAAAGGGAGTTTTTCCATTCCACCCTGCAGAAAAGGCAGCCAACAATTTTTATTTATTTATCAAACTAATAGGAAGCAACTTTAATACAAACAAGAAGTAGTACTTTTTCCACATAATGCACAGTTAACTTCTGGAACTCATTGCCAGGGGATGTTGTGAAGGCCAAAATTATAGCTGGTTTTTAAAAAACAAACACACACACACAAACAACTTGATAAGTTCATAGAAGACAGATATATAAATGGTTATTAGCCAAGATGGTCAAAGATGCAACCACCTATCTGGGGTGACCCTCAGCCTCTGACTGACAGAGGCTGAAGAAGCAAACAGATGGATCACACTAATGGCTCTATACACTCCCACTAAAGGTCTGGTACTGGCCAGTGTCTGAGGCAGGACAGTGGGCTAGATGGATCACTGATCCAATCTAGGAGGGCAGCTCTTAAGAATGTGGCTCTGCTATAGCCTGCCTTGATCCTTGTCCCGCCGAGGAAACACCGTGGTCACTTAAACAGCCCAGTCAAGAAGCCAGTGTACTGTACAGCAGCATAGCTCCCTTTAATCAACCCTGCCAAGGAGCACTTGTGCAGTGGTTTAAAGGCTCTTACCTCCCAGCCTTTCAAAGTCCTCAAATAAAAGTCTGTGGGTGCTAGTGGCTCTGTCTACACAACTTCAGGCTTCTTGATGGCCTGGAGATCACTGCAGGCTTTCTCATTTGCTCAGGGTCTCTTTGGGGTTTTCCTGCCTAGAAAGCTGAGTGTTTTGCCTAATTGAGGCTCCCAAGGAGCACCCCGTCTCTGGAGTCTCCTTCCTCAGAGCACTCCTTATTAGGCCCAAGTGCTCCTTAATTAATTGCCTTCCAGCTACTTAGGCAGTTAACATCCACAGGTGAAGCTGGACCCATCAGTCAGTGAAGCCTGTCCCAGGTAGGCTGGGCAGCTGAATCCCTTAAAGGGCCAGCCCTATGATAGCCCCTTGTACACCAGAGAAAATGAGGTCCAGTGACCACTAAGGCCCAGATCCTTAAAGACATGTAGATGATGCTCCATTCAGTGCTGTACTCCTTGGTAGCCCACCGGACTCAGCCCCAAGTTAGGTGCACAGGCTCCCCATTCAATGCATGGTGAGAGCTAGGTGGCCAAGGCAGGGATTTTTAGAAGCTGGCCAGCTGAGCAGGGAAAAGAGTGAGATGTCAAGAAGAGATGTAGGGCAAGTGGCCAGGGGCTGAGGCACCAGGGTGGCTGATCTGGTGCAGCTGGTTTGTCAGAAGTCAGCGCTGATTCCAGTCAGTCCTTAGCCATGAGTCAGATTAGCTGGTTCAGTAATCCCATTCTCTCTCCTGCTCACCCTATGTTTGTTTCTTTGTACCCCCAGCTCCCCTTGTGGGGCTGTTGTGCTCCCCTGCCTCTGCACCTCTAAATGACAGGATCCTGCTGCAGGAGCTGGCAGGGCTTAGGCCTGCTCAGAGCCATGCCTACAAGATCGGGCCCCACAGAGAGGTAGGGGGTTCCCTGGCTAGTCTAAGAATCCTAACCCTAATGAGACTACGGATTTTTCTCTCATTATAACAGGTGATTTGATCTCACCTTCCTCTATGTGCTGTTCCCCAGGGTTTGAATCCTAACATGTGCTTTGATTTGCTGTTACAGTCTGACCTGATCCTATATCATACACTTCGCTGCATTTAATTTCCTCCCATTCTGTAAATTCCCCATCTTCAAAGCGTCTGATGAAGTGGGATTTTCTCCCATGAAAGCTCATGCAATAAATACATTTGTTAGTCTTTAAAAGTGCCACAGGACTCTGTTTAAGTGGGATTTAGGTACCTAAAGAGGCAGCGGGCACTTCAGTGTCTGAGGATCCAGGCCTAAGTGCCTTGCCCGGGGTCACAGAGGAAGCCTGGGGCTTAGCAGAGAATTGAACCTAGGATGCACCCCAGCTACTGGCATTTTTCAAAGGTCCCTGCTTTGCTCAGCTCTCAAAGGAAAGCAGCAGTAGGGGAAATGTGTTATAATTTCATGACAGTCTGAGGATTTCGCAAGCTTGTCATCACACAACAGTCCTTCTCCCCAGGAGTGTTCTTGGCATTCCTCTTTCCTGGGGCTAGTGACACTCCAGGGGTGCTGAAATGTACTTGCATGCAACATGGCAACCTCCGTTCGGCGTGACCTCGTATCTGCAGTACGCACCAGGACACCATTTTGTTTGGCAACCAGAGGGAATTGTCTTGAGCGCACAGTGCATCCTGGGGCATGCAGTGCTGGCTTTGTACACATTGACAGGATGCCATGGCCTGGGATGATTCCTTTCCAGGGCTGTTGAAATATGTGAGTGCCCTGGAGGCTGCGAGCCCCTGCCCATAGGGTGCTCTAAACCAGACTCCCTGAGTGGCATTTTGGTGAGGTCACACTTGATTGGCCATAATGAGATGGTAAGAAACTCACATGGGGGGAAGATAATCAAGTCTTCACCTTGTCAGGAGTGTCTGAACCCATCCTCACCCCCTTTGCTAGTCCCTTCCCCTGAGGGCTAAGCTGGTCAGCGTGAAAGATCAAAAGGAGAAACAATTAGCAAATGGAAGAATTTAATGATGCTAATTAAAATGTATTCAGTGCAGCCCCTGCTTCTGGACCAGCTGCTTTGGCAGGCGAGCCAAAATCCGGGTAGCGCCAGCCATGCCCTGGAGTGTGGCGCTGGGAAGTAGGACATCTGGCACCCCACTACCCCGCCTTGCAAAAAAGGCAGGTTCAAGGAAGCCTTCATTTCATTTTGTACCGTTAGCTGGGTTCACGTGGGAGCCCCTCATTAGCTCCGTCTCTGCAGGAGCCTGCTGGGACCTCATTAGGCATTTCAATTAGAGGACAGCCGGCGTTGCTGGGGGAGAGGAGAGCGGGTGTTTGATCAAGATGGCTGCAATTAGCCATTGGCATGGAGGTAGCAGAAGTAACCCTAATTCCAAAGCTGAAAAACTCCCAGAAGCACCCACATGCTACCCTGCTCACCAGAGGTTAGAACAAGTTCTCCAGGCTCTTCATGAGACACCGGCCAGTTCTCAGCACTGGGCTCTACCACAAATACCTGATCAGTGAGGAAGGGGGTGTAAAATGCAGCCTAGCTCTGTGGCTCAGCAGTAGTTAGGAACCTCGCTGCCTTTGAAATCAGTAGGAGCTGGGTGCCTAAATCCTTTGGGACTCTGGACCTACATGTGTTTCTATGAGTCAAGCCGAGGCGACTGCAATGGGTGGGTGTACATCTGGCAAGTTGTTTCTGTTTTGGTGGTACAAAGACAGTGTGTCTTTAGCGATAATCCTTGCTAAATTGTTCATAGATAAATAGGATGGGCTGGGTTTTCATTTGGGCCACAGCTTGGCCTGTGTTTTTGCAGACTCACCTATTCCCATAGTAAACTGGAGGTGCAAATGCCACCACTTAGAGACAGGGCCTCAACGCGTAGCATGTTTTTATACTGAGATGGTTGTCCCTGCCCCCATCAACCAGTCCCCCCAGTTTCCCCCATGTTCTTAATAGTACAGACCATAGCCACTTACATCAGCTCTGGCTTGGGCCATCTCCCCTTCCCCTACCCAATCTGCTAGCATCTCTATGGCATGACAGAGACTGCTTCCATGGACAATTAATATCAGGGAGGTATTTAATACTTTTTAACATCTTTTAATATTAAGTAATAATTACTAACACCTAGCTCGGGACTCGCACTTTTCATCACTAGCTCCAAGTGTTCGATGGAGAAACTGAGGCACTGGCCTGAGAAATGAGTTGCCCAAAGTCATCCAGCAGGCTTGTGCCAGAGCTGCAGGTAGCAGCCAAGTTTTCTCAGCCCAAATCCAGGGCTCCATCCACTAGACCAGTGCGTCTCAACCTTCTGTATCTTATGTCCCACAATCACTCTATTAAAGAATCTGTTTCCCCCCCCCCCATGATAGAAACAAAAAGCCCACTTTTTCCAAGAAGGACATCCATATGTTTACAGGCATTCTGTTTTGCAGTAGCATTGTTGGGAGTAAATTTAATTGCTATGGTTTTAAAACCCAAACAAACAAAAATAACAATTCCATGAGTAGTAAGTTAATTGTTACGAAAACCCTGCGTCCCACCTAGCCTACTTCTGCGTCCCAGTGGCACACATACCACCAGTTGAGAACCTCTGCACTAGATAACACTTCCTAATTGGAAATGAGAAGGCAACTCCATGTAGTTAGCCAGCTCGCCCCAGCTGCCCAGAAAGCGCTCCACCAGCCAGTTTGAGTTGATGGTTTAGGCCACCAGTTTAACCTGGCTGACTAAAGGTAAGGACCTAATGCCACATTTACCCACCGAAGCAAGGGACCCTGCTGTTAGATGTGCTGTGCACCCAGTATGCCTAGAAATTCAATAGGCATTGCAGGTGCTCAGCATCTCTGAAAGTCAGTCTTCTGCTAGAGGTCTGGAGCTGGATCGTGGCACTGAGTGATCGCCAAGACAAAAATCTCAGCCTCTTCTACAGGCAACGTTGCAGGTTGTGGGGAACAGACTCTCTTGCTGGGTAGCTGTGTCTCTCTGTTGATGTCATTGTGACAGGCTCCTTCCAGTGTGCTGGAAGTGACTGGAAATTCAGTTCCCAGGTTGTGACAGTGGGGGTTAAAGTGTTGTGTGGCTCCCTGAATCTCTCCTGAGAAATGCATTTGGCTTGGTTTCAATGGGAACGCAGCCAGCGGGGCTGCAAACTGCTGGGGGGGCCAGAAAGATTAGAATGCTGTCCTTTAACAAAACCCAAAGGCTTGAGAGGCAGGGAATTCATTCTCCAGGTTTCAGCACCAGTCTTCTCTGTTACATGCCTGCTGGTCCACCTGTAAATTAACAATGCCCCGGGGCGGATTATGGGTAGATATTTCATGTTGGAATTTCTCAGCAGCCAGTGCTCAGCTGACTACTGACAGTAGAAATGGACTGGATGCAGAGCCCCTCCCAGTCACCAGCACCCTTCGGGCACCTCTTTTGCAGGCTTCTTCCTTTTGCTGCTCCCCTGAATGATGGACATTGAGCGCATGAAAGTTGTTCTGTGCCATGCTGAGTTTCCTCTCTTGATTCATGAGGCAAGGTGGCACTTCTGTACTGGCAGAAGCAATGACTGTTGCCATTATATCATACCAGTCTCCAGCAAGGATGCCATCCAGGATCCATTTCCTAACTTCAAATGTGCCTGCTTTAGCCATATCCTTCCAACCTCCCTCCCATGGTTCTGGTTTTCTTACAGCAGAGAAGTCTGTCCAAACTCACTTAGGGCTGCAGGGACTGACAGCCACAACCCCAATCCCACTGGGGCAGGGAATTTCTGGAGAATCCTGGGAACTGAAAGATAAGGGCTCTCAATGAGAAGCTGCTTGGCCAGTGCAAAGGTGATGTGCCACAGACTTTTAAAAACGGAGCTCATCGAACTTCCTTCTGCTCACGTGGTGGCTCCTGGCGTTCTTCCTCAGCAACCTCCTCTCAGGTGCCTGAGAGCGCTTTCCTCTACTCAAATTTTCATCTACTGCCTTCCAGAGGATGGCTCTCAAATGTCCATGTCCCCTCCGCCCCCCAAATCCCAGACATCCGTCTCTCTGCTTCCTCATCCCAATCCTGGACATATCTGAACTTCTCATTCCTCCTGACCTTCTTTCCTTCCCTTTTATGTCACTGCTGCCACTCAGCTTGAGCTGACATCTGGACTCTTGCTAAATCCTGCACTTCTCACATTAAGGCGCTGCCTTTCACTCCTGCCCATAAATCTGAGTCCTGGCCTGGAATGTCCTGCCTGGATCCCTGCAGCTGCCTTTTCTTAGCATCCTGGCTACTGCCTCTTCCCTCTATTCAGAAAAAGCTGTAGTCAAAAATCTTCCTCCACCCTCACTCTGACTTTGTTGCACATCCACTTCCTCACAGATCATTTCCCTGGCTTCCTTCCTGTTTCTATATCACATTCAGCCTCCTTGTTTTCCCTGTCGAGGCTCCCCAGGACTCTGGCCCTGCTGACACACCAGCCTTTGTTTCCACATATATTCCCTACACTCATGCCTCACTCTTGGCCCATATCTTTCAGCTCAGTGCTCCCTGGCGACTCCTTATCGCACTCATTACTCTGAACCTTCCCCCGCAGACCCCAGCTCTGTGCGTAACTGCACCAGGCAGCTATCTGACTGTAAGGTAAGATGGACGCTTTAGATGGTGATAAGAGAAATCAGAAATGGCAGCAGCACCTAGAGCCTGGTTCAAGGCCATGGAGGCCTCCTCCTTTTCTGCCATGTAACAGATGAGGCTGCCTTTCAGAGTTTGTAGGCAGATCCAAATCGATTTTAGGGTTTCATCCTGCCACGTGGGCACCGTTCCCATATAATCAATAGCAATAGTGAAGTCCCTAGTGGGTTTCACTGTATTTGGCATTTCTTCCTTTAAAGGTCAAAAGTCTGCTTGGGGAAGGGCTTTTAATGGGGGACTTTTTCCTAGATTTTACTTTATTTTTATTTTTGTGGAGCTGGCAGAAGGGCCTATGTCAGTCTTTAGCTCGAAAGACTTTTCTGGCTTCATCTGATCTCCTCTCAGAGTTAGTTCTGTTGCCAGTCCCCTCGACTCAGCATACATGGCTCCTGCTGGCCTGAGTTCCTAGCCCCTCTAAGATTAGGACCAACTGGACCCAAGAAAGAGTTATTTCCTCACTGAGAGACAAATGAGGTTGCTACAACAACGCAGTGCTGATTTCCCACCCTAACTAATTCATTTACAAGTTATACATCCACTTTACATTAAATTGTTCAAATTACTTCCAAGCAGGAATATTTGTGCCACTTTCCTCACTACTGCCTGAGCACTGCCTGTGTGGATCCCCATATGTGCCACCTTAGATCTAGCTAAACAGCAGCATCCCATCTCCTCATACCAAGGGCCCCTCACACAGGGGGCTTAACCTCAATTAGCAATCATCCCCTTTGCCGCTTCCCATAGTCTGTATCCATGTAAACATCTCCTGTCCCTTCTTTGTTTAACCAAGAAAAAAAATCAGTAAATTGTGGGGATGGTTCTTATTTAATCCAGAACCAAGGCTGTGTATTCCACTGGCTGGTGATTTAACTGACACCACATCTCAACTAGGGAAGACTCATTCCCCCACCTCTTTCTAATACACATGGAGGAAAATGAGAGCCTTTTGTGAAGGGAAAAAGCTCTGGTATGGGTTCTGGAGTAGCATCACTGTGCTAGCTAGAGCTGGTCAGAAAGTCTCTCTGGGAGGTGTAGTTCAGGAGCCTCATCATCCCATTGACCTCTTCATTCTGGGCTCCCTGAGTGGACTACACTTCCCACTCTCTCCCCTTAGACAAGAGTATCAGTGCACTCTGGGGAGAGTCCTAAGCTACGCTGACAAGTTCCTAAGGAGTAGCCGTCTTAGTCTAGGTCAGCAAAACAAACAAGGAGTCCTGTGGCACTTTTAAAGACTAACAAATTTATTTATCGCATGTCCTTTCGTGGGAGAAAATCCCACTTCGTCAGATGCTTGAAGATGGGGAACCTACAGAATGGGAGGAAATTAAATGCAGGGAAATGTATGACACAGTATCAGGTCAGGCTGTAACAGCAAATCAACTCAGCCATGCAGAGCACAATGTCATCCAGAGCCTCAGAAACAACTCTGGCATTATTATTGAGGCTGACAAGGGGGGGCTGTCATCATCTTGAATAAATCGGATTACAATCAGGAGGCTTATAAACAACTGTCCAACACAACACTACAAACCACTCCTCTCTGACCCCACTGAGGACTACCAAAAGGAACTACAGCACCTACTCAAGAAACTCCCTGAAACAGCACAAGAACAAATCAAGACAGACACACCACCAGAACCCCAACCAGGGATATTCTATCTACTTCTGAAAATCCATAAAAAAGGAAACTCGTACACCCCATCATCTCAGGCATTGGCACACTTACAGCAGGCTTATCTGGCTATGTGGACTCTCTCCTCAGACCCTATGCTATCAACACTCCTAGCTATCTTCGAGACACTACGGATTTCCTGAGAAAAATCCAATCCATTGGTGAACTTCCAGAAAATACCATCCTGGCTGCTATGGACGTAGAGGGTCTTTACACCAAAATCCCACACAAGACGGATTACAAGCCATTAGAAGAATCATCCCAGATAATGTCACAGGACACCTCATGGCTGAACTTTGTACTCACCCACAACCATTTCAGATTTGAAGATAATTTATACCTTCAAGTGAACGGCACTGCTATGCCAACATCTTTATGGCTGACTTAGAATAACGCTTCCTCACATCTCATCCCAAAGCACCTCTACTTTACTTATGCTACATCAATGATATCTTCATCATCTGGACCAAGGGTAAGGATGCCCTTGAAGATTTCCACAGAGATTTCAACAATGTCCACTCTACAATCAAACTTAGCCTGGAGCAATCCACACAGGAGATCCACTTTCTGGACATTACAGTGCAAATTAGAGATGGCACATAAACACCACCATATACTGAAAACCTACTGATCGCTTTAGTTACCTAAATCCCTCGAGCTTTCAATCCAGACATACCACACGATCCATTGTCTATAGTCAAGCCCTAAGATATAACCGCATTTGCTCTAATCCTTCAGATAGAGACAGACACCCTCAGGATCTCTATCAACCATTCTTAAAACTACAATACCCACCCATGGAAGTGAAGAAACAGATTGACAGAGCCAGACAGGTACCCAGAAGTCAACTACTACAGGAAAGGCCCAAGAAAAAAAACAACAGAACGCCACGTCATCACCTACAACCCCCAAGTAAGACCTCTCTACAGCACATCTACTCTCCACGAAAAAATGAACCTTTCCGGAAAGTCAAAACCCAGTTTTTCATAAGTCAGTTGTGGTAGAAAACTTTCAACCCACTCTATAGCTGGCTTCAGACCATAGGCTTCACAGCAACTAGAAACAAGACAGGATTAAAAAAAGTGGACATTCAGCTTTAATGTATTTGTGTCTGAAGAGGACAGCCCAACAAGGACAGTTTCCTTCCCTCCTCTCCAGTAGAATGTGAAACAGGGTGGGCTGGCCTGGAGTTGGCCTGAAGGCCAGTTGCTTTCTCTTGTAGCAGGGTGTAATCCAAATCGAACCTAGCTCAGGAGGGCTGCAAAAATATCCTAACAGATGTTCCTTTTCCGTATGGGAAAATGCTGAGTAAAACAAAGAAATATTCTCCTGCTGAAGTCCAACATCTGTTTGAAGCTGTCTGGCTCGGGTTCAGGCTTTAATTATTCTGACAGGTCTCTTCATGCCTTTAATTTCCCATGAAATCTAATTCAAGAAGTTATTTGTCTGCAGACTGCTGCTCGTGTTGTGTGGAGTGAGGGTTCACATGACCCAGACATGCCTTGCTGAAAATCAGCTTCTTGGGACAACCGTAAAAAAAAAAAGTGACATTTTCCCCCTTTTCAAAATTAGAATGTTAGTTAAAAAGTGCATTTTTAGCAATGCTCTAATCCTCACTTCTGGATTTCACCACTGCACAGTCTACTAGCAGGGTGTCATCAATTAAGGCATTATGGCCACACCAGCCTGAGGGGATTGGCCTGTGACGGAATTTGTCCCTTCCCCGCAGTTAAAGCTGTTCTTTGAAAGCGAGGGAGAGTCTTTAAATGACTTCATTTGTTTCGGGAAGGAAACTCTTAGCGATTTCAAGGCCAGGTTCAGGCAGTGAGGGGTTCCCAAGTGAACAAGGACGTGGCCCAGCCCCACCTTGACTTAGCACCAGCGGATGTCCCCCCCCCGGCCCTGAGAGATTGGTGGGGCACATTGCTCAGCTCAGAGGCTGGATTATATCTGTTTTCGGGAACTGGGCCTGCCACACAGGTCCCACTGCTGGGGTGAGTCATGGAGTGTAGGTGCTGTACTGGAGTGACTCATGTCTTGGCGTCAGCCCTAGGGCACAAAGCAGGACCTGGACTGAGCCATTAGCGGGATTATGTCCTTGTTACCTGGTTACATATGAACAAAGGAATTCCCACCACAACCAGGTGTTCGTGAAGCCCTTTGGAGTGGCAACATCCACAGAGCAATCCCTTTATTATTTATAGTAGTCGCACCTAGCAACCCCATGAGTGCCTGGGAGAGATGAGTAAACAGGCTGGATCGACAAGGGAGGCCAAGAGTCACGGACCAGTCTTTGCTTAGAGAGGCATCCTAGGGAGCATACTTGTCTCATACAAGAGCCAAGGGAATTGGATGTTTTTTTGGTTTTTTTTAAAGAATGAGAAAATAAGAAGACCGGGCCCCTTCTACAGAACACAGTTGATGAAGAGAAGCAAGCCCCCTTCCTCAGCAGCTTCCTAGAAGAGGGGATCCCTGGAAAAGAAAGGGGATTTCCCAAAGGGGTTGAGGAAAGATGTGACCCTCTCTAAATAAACAAACAAAAGAACCCAACACAGAATCCCCAGAGTAAGAAAGCACATGTGACAGGTGAAGAGAATGAGGAGCAGAGCTGAGCAACAGTCAGGGTTTCCACCCCACAGAAAAATAAATACTTCCATGTTCATTTTCATCCTGAATCAGAACAATAAAAATACTTATTCCCCTCCCCCCAACCATGGAATGTTCTGAAAAAAACATTAAATGTTTGGTTTTGAGCCAGTTTGATATTAAACTGCACCCCCAACAGGGCTGCAGTACCTCAGGGGAGTTGTGGTTTGGGTGTCTTGGCTACAGGCTGGACTCCCTGACTGGACTACATCTCCCAGGGTGCACCACCCAACCATCACAGGGGGAACTGCAATGCATCATGGGAGCTGTAGTCTTGGTCAAGGACCCCAGCCCGCAGGTGAGAATGGAGGCATGAGACACCCAAACTACAAATCCCATGAAGCACCTTTAGGCTGATGCAGTTTAATTTCAAAACTGAGAATTGAAAAATTATGGCAATGTTATTTTCCCACAGAAAGTTTTGGATTTTGAGGAAGCTGTGTTTTCCATCAAAAAAATCATCGACAGAAAATTCTCAGCTTGTTCTATTGTTAAGTTAATGTCAAGAAGTGAATGAGAACCTGTTATTTAGTATAACATGCCCTGGGAGACAATGGCTCATCTTTATACCTATTGCATAGAAAACAACTTGTGTTTGTTTTGTGTCTGTTTTGGAAAAAATGAAGGGTTTTATGGTTACATCTAGAGCCTAGTTATTTCAGTCTGTTATCAGATGTCACCCCAACACACTGGCTGCAGACACAATTGAGCAAACATTGCTCTTGGCACCTTGACTTTTGCATTGCCTGGTTTTCTGTGATTCTAATTATGCAAATGAGTTGTATTAAATCAGGCCTCGACAAATGCTAGGTGCCAGGTCACCATGATGCCTAGGATTTTGCCCCTGGTGCCTAAAAGCACCATGGCAAAGGGCTCCCATGCCACTGCCGCACTCCGGCCACTGAAAAGCCGTGGCGGCTTCTTTTGACAGCCAGCATGGCAAGCTTAAGAACCCATTCTGCCAAAAAGAATAAAAGCTGTTGCTGGCAGGTCTTTCGGTGGCATGAGAAGAGGGAGAGCGAGCGGTGCTCTCTCCTATCAGCTCTGCTGTCTCTCCCTCTTTCCTGCTCCTGCACCACCAAAAGAGCTGCTGGCAGCGGCGGGGGGGTTGTCTTTTCATGGCAAGCATGACACACTAAAGAATTCCTGCCACCCCCACCACTGATAAAAAGCTGCTGCTTTTTTCCGGCGGTGGTGGGCGCGTATTCTCTGCTGGATACCTAAAGGTGCCTGAGGTTTGGGCTGGCCCAGCTGTCAGGCAGATTTGTTGAGGCCTGCATTAAATTAACAATAGGATTTTAGTATGTGCCTGACATCACATGCTGGGCAGGTTCAATGCCTAGACAGACAGATGGACTCTCAATTCCGTTCTGCAATTTCTTTACATGCTGTTTTGTGTTTGTTTTTCCTTGGAGCAGTGAGTGACATTTTCTTCTTCCCTTTGCAAGTCTTGGAAAAGAGCAGCACCCAGAAAGTGGCCCAGTCCGGCTGCCCTGGGAATGGAAATGACTGCCTTGCTGAGCAGGGGGAGTCAGGCTATTTTTTGCCTTTTGACTGTTTGCCCAACCGTTGCTGAAATGGGCAACTGCAGTCACCTTCCCAGCTCACTGCTCAAGCCACAGCCAGACCAGAGTGCTCCACTCCCAGAGCAGTTGGCACTGCCCGGGAGAGAAATTTAGGGAAGGGCACCAGCCTTCCTAGAAGTGGGCCCCTTACTCCCAAGTGTCTGGAGCATAACTGCCAACAGACGCCTCCTTCCTATTCAGTGTCTTCTGAGGGCTCAGAGGGGGATTCTTCCTTCCTCCATCTCAGCAATACAAGCTTAGCAGGCTCTTGCATGGAGGAGCCCGTTCTAACAGGGTTTAAAGCATCTGGAGATTGGGCTGTAATGAGGCCCTAAAATACATACGTCCGTCCTATGTATAAACTCTTGATGCCCCTTGCCTGCCAATGGCTGGAGAGGGAAGCCCAGCCAAGAGATCCTGGGGATGGAGACTCAGTTTCTCAGAGCGCACCCTGGATTCAGATAGCCCCCTCTTCCACACCACCCTCTGTCCACCTTTCCGAGACGACAGATGCCGGCTGTGTGATAGTGGCCAGGGATGTGGGGACAGGAAGAGGTTCTGGCCCAAGACGGTGAAACGGACAATGCCCCAAGAGGGAGCAATGCTGGCCAGGTGGATCTCATTGCTCGGGTGAGGCTCCAGATTGAACAAGCTCACACAGCAAGTTGCAGCTGCAGTTTTATTTCCTTTTGTAAAAACATGATTAGAGGGGGAAATTTCCCCATAGACTAAACCCTTCCGCTCCCCTCTCCCCACCCAAGAACCATGGGAGGAAATGGAACAGATTGTGCTGGCACTGTCCTGGTAAATCACACCCCCTTCAGGCTGGGGGCGCTGGGGTCTTGGCCCTCTCCAGGGTGGGGGAAGGAGTAGCTGGCCCTTCCTTGGGGCAGGGGTCCAGGAGGCACCTCAGCTTTGTTGGATGCTCACATTTGTTTCTGGGACGGAGGCTCGCCGGGAACGGCTGTCAATGGGACAGCCCCGTTGCCTGGCTGGTATGTGCCCAAGTGGGGCACCACTCAGAGTTAGCGACAGCCACCTTGCAAATGTGCTGAGAGAAGCTCCGTCTTTACAAGTCCACGTGGCCCAGGCAGTGGCAGGAACAAACCGCTCGGCCTCGGCTTGCTTTTGGCTCTTGCGGGATTTCTGATGTTCTTGGGTTTGGTTTGTTTTCAATAAAAATGTCGGAAGATCGACTACTGGAAATAGCTCTGAGCAGAAAGCACCTTCCTCCAGAGTCCGCTTACCAAAGAGTTCAGAAAGGGTCAAATATTGACCAATAATGGTTTGGCTGCTTTTGAATCTCGATTGTGGCTTCAGCAATGTACAGTAGGGGCGGGCGGGGGTGGTTACGCCTTAGTCAGCTGGTTTGGTGACGAGGGAAAGTGGCTGGGCCTGAAGCACTGCTAAGGCAGCCTGCGGGGAAGGAATGGCAGCTGGGAAGGCAGGCGGCGAGGTCAAGAGAGCCGTGTGGGTCATCGAGGCAAACGGGATGGGTCTGGAGAGGAGAGGTGACGGACTGCTAAGGCTGGAGGAGGCGGCGGCAGCCTTACTGGACAGAAAAGCAGCTGAATGGAGAGACAGCTGAGCCCTGGCTTCTGGTTTGGTGGTGAGTGAGAGGGGCTGAGCTTGTTCGGAGTGGGTGGCGGCTGGGGCAGCGGGCGATGCCAAGGCTGTTGATGGGGTGGCAGGTGAATCCAACATGCTGCCATGGGAGGAAGCAGGACTATCGCAGGGTTTCTCAATGGGCAGGTACTGCACACATGGCTTTTTACTCTTGGAGACCAAGGAGCCTGTAAGGGGCAGAAAAGACACCAGTGAGCTGCACTGCAGAGACATCGTCGGCCAGTCCCTAGGGCCCACGGTTAGGTGTTGTGGATCTGCCAAGGCCTGGAAAAGAAATCCCCATCTGTGGCCGGGACCAGATTCATGAACTGTTAGTGCTCATGGGCAATGTAATTCCACAGCCTGTTCTTATCAGTGCCCGCACTACATGCGGCAGCCTTTCAATACACAGCTCTAAGGGGGGGTCTTCACTGCAGGTTAACCTGGGTGACTGGCTTAGCACGGGGGTGAGCAGCACCCTGCAGCCCCACCTGAGTCAGTGTCCCCCTAGCCCACGGACCCCAGAGGTGCTGCAGTGAGCTGGGATCCTCTCAGTGACTTGCAGATCGTGCCCGTCGTGGGCACACAGGGAATGGGAGGGTGTGTGAGGACTATCGGCACCAGTGACTTAGCCTGGGTCCTCACTACGAAGCAGGTGGGTTACCAGGGGGCCAACTGAAAGCCTCATTTGGGCTTAACCCCCGATCCCAGCTGAGCCGAGTGAAGGCACCACCACACTTGGGGAAGAGGGCCGTGTGTGAGTGGGACCAGGGCTGGAGGGAACCGCATGAAGAGCCTGCGGTGAGACCAGCGCTAAGAAACTGAGTCGGGCGCTGAATATTTTGCTTTCCAGCCACACACTCGTGCTGGCATGCTCCTGGGGCTGGAATGGAAGAACAAGCAATGTATTCCACAGCCATTTAACAACGCGGGCAGAGCAGTGAACCCGGGAACCAGAACTGTGGTGTTGGCATTTCATGCTGTGCGCCTCAGTAATGCTTTCACCTAGGGCTCCAGGGGCCCTTTCGGAAGTGACTTAGGTTCCTGGATCCTATTGAATTTCAGTGCCACATCTCCCAAGTCAGTTAGCTGCTTTGGACTACTATGCCCTGGACTCACTTTCTGGGGCTACAGTTTTCCAACCTGGTGCACGGGCAACTACACTTGACAGGGACAGTTAGCCTCTGGCTGGCTGCATGTCAGACCGAGGGAGGGGAGGGAGCTGTACTTACTTTCCGTGTCCTGGATCTGCTGCGGGGGCTGTTTCTCTCGCTTTCTCTTCTTCTTTTTCCCCTGGAAAAGATCAGCCCACTTGCAGCTTTTGTCATCGACTAGCAGAAAAACCCCAACCCACCCGTGTGCCATATGCCGATTACAGAGTCACACACAGGCTGGTAAGGCCCGAGGGGACCATTACGACCATCAAGGGAGCTGATTTCTGAACAGCGCTGTCTGCAGACTGTCACTGCAGTGGGGATAAGTTCTGTGTGAATCTCCTGCCCCTCCAGCAGTTCTGCGAGATGGCAACTTACGTAGTTATCCCGGGCGGACCAAGTGGGGTAGAGCTGGGAGTGAAGCTGTCGTTCCTTCCGGGCTAGCTCGTAGTACTTGGCTTGTTCCTCACGGGACAGCGAATGCCACTAGGCAGGAGAAGGAGGGAGTCAGAGCCGAGACTCTCAGGTGGTTACCCCCAGCACTCCCGCCAATGAGAAGCTGAAACTCACCAGCCTGGGTCCCTTACACAAACCCAGGTCCCAAAGGGGAGGAAGGGGTGGGTTGTTCCCCTCACCAGCTCCTCTGAATCGTGGCACCAAGAGTGAAGGCGCCGGCTAACTGTGCTGCACCTCTGAGGAGCAGTAGTCCAGGCCTGGGGCTAGGTGTGTAACTCAGAGCAGCCTTAGGGTGCTCTCATCCATAGCTGCTGCTCACAGCCCAGAATAGCAGGAGCACACGGCACACGGGCCATGTCCCAGCAGGCTGACAGGAAGATCAGTGGCATTCACTGGCTCCCAACCAGCTGGTGAGCTGAGTAAACATGCTACACTCTGTGGCGAGGGATCATTCTAGGCAGGACCTCTATGAGAGAGACAGGGCCAGATTTTCCAATGTGGATAAGGGACAGGGGACAACTGCTCCCCTTTTACCATCTGGCCTGGCTATAGTTAGCAGCTGAAGGCAGCTGGTGGCCATAACAGGGCTCCACATGGGAAATGCTCAGACTGCACAGGGGTGGCTGTCGTAAGAGCACCTGGCTGGGAGGAAAATTACAGAGAGCTAACGGTGACCCTATGGTGTGGGTCCCACATTCCCACCCCGCCACTTGTTGCTTTTCTTTCTGCACTCCCAGCCCCTGAGACTCACAGGGGACATGCAAACACGTGTGTGAAAGGCCTTCAGGAAGCAGGAGGTAGCCTGAGGGCATCTCAGTGGAAGGCGATTGTCTAATGAGCCCAAGACCCTGTCTAGACTAAGGAAATGTGTAGCGATGTAGTTCTCCCGATGCAAACCCCTAATACAGACAGGCTGCGTGGGTCCAAAGCAGGCTCCTCCAGTCAGAGGGGTCTGGCCTACCTGACTCCAGGGGTTTCCACCAGCATCACTTTCATGTACTTATCACCAGCGTCAATTTCTCCAGTGTAGACAGGGTCTCAGACTCACCTCTGGTTGGGGCCCATTCAGCCTAGGGAGTGGGGAAGAAAGGACAGAGGAGAAGGGGCATTTACCCTTCGTCCCAGAATCTGGTTGATGGCTGCACTCTCCTTCAACGTGCACTCCGCCACGACCTTGGCCCTCATCTCCTTCATGTACAACATGAACGCGTTGAGCGGCTTCTTTATGTGGGGCTTTTTCTCCTCTTCCTTCTTCACTGGGATGGGGGATTTCCTGGAAGCATTACATGGGCCAGTAAACATCTGCAATGACTGCCAGACACTTGAATCTCTGGGGGAGATCTTTCCATTGGACAAGGTGAGTGCAGATCCCTCCCCTCCACGGCCTGTCCAGATGTCACGCTAATTCAGAGCTAGTCACCCTCTGGTTTGATTCTTCAAGGTGGATTTTATAGCGTGTCTTTCACACCACAGGGAAGAGCGAGAAAAGAGAGCAGGGATGCTTACTGGGAGTGAATACACACAGGATATCCCAGGGGATGGCTAAGATCGCCAATCTGGAGAGTGAGTGACTGGAGAAGATACAGAATACTCCACTGGGCTGCTAGAGGGAAATTCAAGGTACAAGCAGAGAGGAGAGCAAGAGCTTCACACTTAGCAGGAAAGGAGAAGCTTGGAGAGAAATGAGGCTTAGTAGATTGGAGCACAGGGGGTGTTGGTTCAGGTGGGCATGAGAGGATGCAGGCAAACAGCATTGCTAGAGGTGGCGGCAGCAGTGGGAACACACGTGGAAGATAGGGGGAGAGATAGGAGAGGACGATCTGAGAAGGAAGATAAATGCGGGCAAAGGCACCAGTGGAAAGTTACAGAGGTGGAAATCCAACAGACCAGGGGGAACAGGCAGGAAGCGCTAATATGACGGTGCCCCAGTCAGTAGCTCACTGGGGAAGGTGGGGCCTTAGGCAGTAACAGCCATTTACAGAGTAGTACCAGGGGAACAAGGAGGCTGCGAATCAGTCGCTTAGCTGGTGATGGGTTAACCAATGGGACATCACAAAGGAGAGGGCCAGAGAGCTGACGTCAATTCAGCCCTAGCCAAGCATGAGCTGAGCCAGGCAACTGTGGCAGAACTCTTCGTGCAATGAATTCATGTGGAATATCTGCTTCCAGGAAACAGCCTGGAGAACAAGCCTTCCGCCTTGTTCCCCCAGAGTTCCCCTTGTCCAGATAATGTGTTAAAACAGACGGATTGCGAGGGAAGATAACCGAATCTGACCTACGGCATAGCAGGGGCCATAGGACTGCTGTCAATCAATTCCTGTTTGAACCGGAACCACTCTGAGGAGAATATCCATGTTTGCTAGGCAGGTCAGTTTCAACATGACCCCAAGTCCTTTCTGTGGTCACTGGTTTCCAGGGCAGACCCCTATCCCCACGTGTGACCTGCACTCCTTGTCCTGCCATTCTGACACACGTTGCTCAGCTCCCCAAGAGATCTAGGACTGAGGGCCGCCCAGTTCACTGTCCTGCTTTTCACCTGCCCCAGCCAGCCAGCGCTGGGCTGCCCAGTTACTTACGAATTCCCTCCAGGGCTTATGCTGGCCTGCGGGGGCTCCTGCTTGACGATTGGCGAGACGATGGTGGGGTGTGGGATTCCCGAAGGGTGGAGGCCATGTGCGGGAGGCGGGACCATGTGGGGGGGGAACCGACTGGACATCAAACTACATCATGAGAAACAGACAAGCAGAATGCGGGCGTTACAAATAAATGCTCCACCAGTGCCAGCCACACAGGGCGACTCCCTCACTCATCCACAGGTACCTGCCCTCTCCTGGGGACTTGTCAACACCCTACTCCTCTCCTGCCCCCCGGCCACACCCTCCACACAGCAGGGGGGCAGATACCCAGTGTTGAGAGATGAGTCCCAATAAGAAAGAGTTAATGCTGCTTGTGTGGGGGAGGCAGCTGAAGACCTGGTGAGGATATAGGACCTCATCACACCCTGGGCCCCACCAAGACCACATGCGTCTGGCTGGATAAGTGTGTTTCTTTTGGGGGCAGAACCGTGCAGCGCTTACCCATCCTGAGTCTGGATGAGTCTAATGTGTGCTCTGTGGGACAGTGCAGTCACTTCAGGGCAGAGCCGTGGCAATTCCTCTGGCAACACACACTCCCGGGCTGCTGCAGGCTGCCTGGGAGCTACCAGGGGGATTTTTATCTTTAAACCCTAAATCATTTAGGATCAGCTTACTGAAGATAACACTCCTCAAAAACCATCCAGCCACAGCTGCTGTCACAGCAAAGCCTGGAAGGGATCCAAACCACGTGTCTAGACTTGGGGGCGTGGCGAAGCCCAGGAAAGCATCACTTATGTTTTCTCAATCTGCTCTTGCCCAGGACAGACCATCAAACATGGAGTAAGAGCCTCTTGGCTTATGCTGTGCCCTGGACTACAGCCTTAAAGCTGTGCCAGCTTGGATCAGTACTACAGGGGAGCAGTTTACTGCACAGGGGGCAGTTAGCGTCACCCAGGTTCCACTGTCTGGGCCGATATGGTTTTGTTCTGTAAAGAGGCTTGTACTGCCCTGATCCCCATAGTAACTGGGCACCTCCCAGTCACATGAAGCTGCTGTAAAAATTCCATCCCGGGATATATTAACAGGAGTGTCCTACGAAAGACACAGGACGTCACTCTTCAACTCTCCTTCGCACTTGTGAGGCCTCTGCTACAGAACCAGGCCCTGATTTTGGGCAATGCACTTTACAAAAAGACAGACAAACTGGATAGAGTCCAGAGGAGAACAAGGAAAATTGTAAGCAGTTTAGAAAACCTGATCTATGAGGGAAGCTGGAAAGAACTGGGCACATTTAGCCTAGAGAAGAGAAGATGGAGGGGGAACACTGTGACAGTCTTCAAATATGTAACTGACTGTCAGAAAAAGCAGTGATCAGTTGTTCTTCGTGTCCACTGAAGGCAGGACAAGAAGCAACCAGCAGTGAGCAAGACTTAGGTTAGATGATAGGAGAAGTTTTCTAACTCCAGTGGGCATTAAGCTCTGGAACAGGTCACCAAGGGAAGTCGTGGAATCCCCATCAGTGAAGGGTTTTAGAAACAGGGCGAACAAAACAGCTATCAGGAATGGGCTGGGGGGGGGGGGGGGGGGGGGAAGAGGAGGAAATGAACTATTTGATCTCCTGAGGAATCTTCCAGTCCTACATTTCTATTTTCCCCCCAATGATACAAGAACTCTCCCCACTCAAATAGCTAAGAAGAAATACCACAGAGCTTCATCCTCAGAACCCCATCATGATCCCACTGACGGATGGAAAAAATGCCTCAGAGCCAAGATGCAACCCCTCCTCCCCCACAGGTAACAGCTTTCAGTGGTTCTGACGTGCACCTGGGAGCATTCATGGCCTCTGACAGTGAAGACAAATTCACAGGACCTGCCTGTGGAGGTTATAGGAGCCACTGGAAAGGGGCCTTTCCTATTCAAGCTTGCAGGCCACAGGGATTCAGGGGTTAGGCAGAACTTAGCCTGTTTTCCTCTGGCTCTTCCTTGTTCTGTGCTTGTGCCATCTACTCATCATGTATGCATTTCCAAAGAGACCCCTATTACCATCACCCTGTCCTCTCCAAGGGAGGGCTTTTCTCTCCTTAGCACCAGGGGGCTTATTAAGCCTTTGCACCCCTTTATTCCTGGTTCTGGTCATGACTGAGCTCTGCCCATGGCAACACCCGTTCTGCTCCAGTGTGTACCCACCTGGACATTGAGGCATTCATAGCTAGGGCAGGATATGGGTGTCTGAATCCCCCTGGAGGAATGGAGTACACTGGCTGTCCTTGCCTAAGATGGACAAGCAAGGAAAAACAAAACCTTTACTGGAAGCAGAAAAGGAAGGCAAACCATCACACACAGGAGCCCCCCAAGAACCAGCTCCTCTGATTATGTCATGAAGGTGCTTGTCAGAGCTGTGTACTTAGAGCTGACTTCTGTACTTAAAAAGCAGGATTCACCCTCATTGTTAGGTATGACAGACACAGCATATCCCGCACAAAATTAGAGCACTTACTCTCCGAACACAGAATACATTTGCTGAGAACTTTTTGGTAAATCCATTAACTATTCTGAGTTCAAATCAGTTTTAAAATGGGTCCTTTAAGAAGTTTAACTCTGACTTTGTATGTGCATTGAATTACCTTAACAACAAAATAACACAAGACTCTTCAAACCTCCTGTGTAGTTAAAAGCTACTGAAATCTTGTGTGAAGGATATGTCTGAAGAATCCCGCCCCGCAGATTTATGGTATATTTTGCTATTATTTTTCATAATGGAAAGTTTCTTTTTTAAGCAGAGGCTGAAGAATAACATTCTATCTCATTCCACCAAGAACTGTTCATTTGCAAAATACGATTCATCTCTTATCGTTCTTAATGGAACTGAGACAAAGGGCTTCCCCTCACTTAAAATGCTCTTCTACAAATGGTGTCCATCTTCCATTGTTCCTCTGGATCTGAGGCCAGCCTGCTCTAAGCAAAGATTAGATGGCCTCTATTCACCTGCTCCTTAGATGACAACGGCCTCTATTCACCTGCTCATTTCCTCCTCCTGACAGCTGAAACATAGGGTTTTACTTTCTCCCTGGAGACATGTTGGTTTCGCTCCTACTAGGAACAATGGGAAGTGGTGGCCATTTTTAAAAGAGAGCATCTTCAATGAGGGCAGCACTGGGGTCCTGATGTCACTGAGAACAGCTGGATGTGGCGATTTTGAAAGAGATTTCATTCTTCAGCCACTGCTGACACATACCTTTCCAGTTATTAAAGAATGATGGCAAATGGGAACACACCCAACGCATAGCAGCAGGAGAGAGAGGTAAACTAGGTTTGTGTCTAGGAGAACGTGGGCTCTGTGTGACCAGAAGAAGGTGCGGGGGGGGGGAGAAGGGGAGAGTGGGCAGGAAGAAGGGGAAAGTGTGTGTGTGTGTTTAAATGTGAGTGTAAGAGAGATGGGAACTGATGGTTGGGGTTATGCAGAGGAATGTGGAGGGAGAACGTGATGGGTTCCTTCCTTCCTAGCTGCTCTACATTGCTTTGGCAATGCAAAGCTGCCATAAATCCAGTTCAGCTGGCCTTCATGTTCAGGCTGCTGTGCACTGCTCCAGACCAGCAGACAGTAGCGACGACACCCGTGGATCTTCTCTTGAAAGCTACTTACTTGGCTAGATAAAGGACAGAGACTTCAAACCTTCAAAGCATTAGAAATATCACATGGAAATGTTATTTTGGGCTCCTGGTTAGGGTTCAGTATGCAATTTTTAATACATCGTTTAAAGACCAAGGAAACATCCACAAAATTATGTTAATGTGGGGCCAAGGTTAAGCATATCTGTTATTAGCAATGCAGGATAAAATACATTACAGGGCTGTTGTAATTATCACAAAAACAAGCTCTCTCAACCCCACAATTCAAACTGAAGACTAATTTTGAAAGAAAACCAAACATTTTTGAGTACAGAAATGCACAGGGCTCCCAAACAACTGTATTCTGCCGTGTATGCACAAAAAGGAAGAAAAAATCTTGTGTCTCCTTAAATATCAGTTTAATTCAATATGGAACCACAAATACTAAAATGCATCATCACAGCAGATAGTATTACAGAAACGTATGTTAAAGGAGGCAAAATATGTGAAGGAAATTAGGAGGGTTAAGATGAATTTCAAAAAGCAGAGAACTAAAGGTATAAAAATCAAATGATAGAAATTGTGTAAAAGCCTGAAAGAGGACTGGTGGATCCATTGGATCATATTCATCAAGGTTAAGCGGCATGATAAAGGAAGATGCAGGCACTGCTGAGGAGCTAAATGACTTTTTTGAATCAGTTTTTCCCTACTGAGTATATTGGAGCAATACCTAGCCTAGTCCTGTTCCTTTCTGGTTACACGGATGAGGTGCTACTAGAGACTGATGTGTCAGAAACAAAAGTGCTGGGGTGAATTGATAATTAAACAGCAGTAAGTCACTAGACCCAGGTGAGAGTTTTGATGGCATTCAAGTATGAAGTGGCTGTGCCGCTAGCAAAGACAAACAAAGGCTTATTAAAAACAGCTACTGTGCCATTGGATTAGAGGGCTGGAAATGTTATGCTACCTTTTTAAAAGCTTCTACGGGTGAGCTGGGAAATAACAGATCGGTCAGCCATACCTCTCTACCTGGTAAATTTGTTGAAATGATCATTAAAAACGTGGAAGAGCATGATATGATAGCATCTAACCTAAAATTGTCTCTCACTACTCTGTCAGAATTCTCTTAGTGGCAATAAAGTAGGGAATAAAGAAGAGATGACATCATTCACTAAAAGCCTTTGACAAAGTCCCCCAAGGGGTTACCACAGGGTGACACAGGGCGAGAGTCAAAATATCACAGACCAAAAATTGGTAGGAGACAGGAAAGGAACAACGGGAGTAAGGGAACAAAAAGAGTTAACAGAAGGAGCAAAAAGGCACTGTGTCAGGGTCAGATTTGTTTCATATATATGTGTTGATGATCAGGAAATGGGGGTGAACAGTGAGGGGGTAAAATCAATACACGACACAAAGTTCTTCAGTTTGGTCAAATCCAAATAGGACTGTGAGGAACTTCAGATCCAGGTGGTCGGGCAACAAGATGGCAGATGAAGGTCAATGTTGTTCAATACATACAAAGTATCTCCTATTGAAGGGAAACACTGTCATACACCCACGGAGTTCTGTACGAACCCAAAAAGGGATCCTGGGTCTCTGCCTGCGACTCAATGGAGAGCTCTGCTCTGCATGCAGCTGCAGTCACAAAAGTAACCAGGTTATTAGGCTGCTGCATAAGAAATGAGATGGAGAAGAATAATACAGCAAATACTAGAAATCCATTATAGAAATTAATGGGGCAACCTCATCTGGATGCTGTGTACAGAACTGGGCACTTCATCTGATAAAGGAAGTTGCAGAACTAGAGGGGTTCAGAGAAGATGAGAATGATCAAAGGCTTGGAAAAAATTCTCCTATGAAGAGACTGAATTGATGCGGGTTGCTTCCCTTAGAAAGGAGATGAATAAGAGGAGACAGGACAAAAGCATATAAAATCATGACTGATCTAGAAGGGAGATTGGGAGCAACTGTTCTCCCCATCTTATAACACAAGAACAAGGGGTCGGCTCCATAAAATTGAAAGATGCATAATTCAAAACTGATAAAAGGAAATACTTTTTCCATATGCGATAGTCTGTGGAACTCATTGCCACAGGAAGTCTTCAAGGCCAAGAATTTGGCACTATAGAAAACAGGACTGGACATATAAATGAGTAACAACAAAAATCAGAGTTAGAATAATAAATGACACAAAAATCCTGGGAGGGATAGCAAATCTTAGGCTGCAGGATTAACCCAATCTTAACAATTAGGAACTTCAACAATGGGAGGGCAGATTACCCCACAACTATCTACAGTGGGGGGGGGGGGGGGTCTCTTGCAGCCTCCTGTAAAGCTTTTAGTGCTGGTCACAATTAAGGACAAGATGCTGGACCAGATGAACCACAGGGCTGATCCAATCTGACAACAGCTTTGTTCCTTTGCACTGCATCACTTCAGGGCAGAGCTAAGGTTGTTTGGATGTCCTATCTGCATTTCCACTCCTTAATATGTTTGGATATCTTAAGTTAAGGTTAAACTCTGAATTCCCTGTGTATCTCATGCTGGTCTGGGGACAACACACAACTGCCCCGTGATGTATGTTATCCTAAGTAGCTCTGACGTAACATAGCTTCTGCTGGTAACACTTCAAAAAAATAGTGATTGTCGAAGCGAGTGGGAACTCAGTGGTACCCAAGTTGTATGGAACCTGGAACCAAGACAGGCCCAGAGCGCCACGGCATGGAGCTAGGATGGGTCTGGTCGCAGCAGCAATTCTAATTCAGTCAGCTGGGAAAGTGCAGAACTCTACACATGCAGAGGGGAAGCAGAAGTGAGGAAGGGGAAGGTTAAGGAGTGATTCTTGATCCTTACTGTGGTACCAGCCAGCCCAATGCATGAGGGATTTGGCCAACGGTGCCTGGAGACAGCGGGTAATAAGGAGACAGTTCTGAAGGGTGAGGTGGTCGTGGAATTCCTATTGCGGGGGAGGGGGAAAAAACAGACATTAAAACACCATCATGGCATTCCTGGCTCATGCCATGACCTTTAACACCGCACAACCACACATGCCAAACCTGCCATGGAACTAGGGTGCAAAGCTACTGCCCAGTTCACATCCCTCTCCACCCCGCTGTGCTGTCTGCCTCCTCTGCTTCTGGCTGCCAGGGAAAGTTCTGGGCATGGGAAGGACAGAGGACGTGAGGTCTCTCTACTGGTTTACTGAAGGACTTGCTGATTTCTGCACAAAACAAGAAGCCCCCTGGCCACAGTCAGGCTAGCCAGGCCCCAGACAAGAAGCAGGATCAAGCTCCTCCAAGGCATAAAGGAAGCAGGGATGGTGCCGCAGCCCACAATGGGCAAGCAAAACTGATGGGCAGGTGGGATCCTACTTGTACTGGTCTGGGGCCCGCGGAGGACTAGTCCTGCAACTGAAACATACTGCCACCCTTCTGGTAAAGACACATGGGGCCGGCACTAGTCTAGGAGAGAGTGCTTTGGGCTGAATGGCATATCCCCTTCATACTGTCACCAATACCCTCTGGCAGAAGGAAACAGCCCAGATGTTCTCCGAAGAGAACAGATAAGGGTCTGATGGTAAAACGAGTCCCAGGCTGTCTGCTCCCTGTCTGATACTAGCTCTGAGTGTCAGCCAATATCTTGGAGGTGGATGGCCTGTGTACCGCTGCTTCACTCAGCTCCTCTGCTGGGAGTGTTTTCCGACAGAGTGGGAAGCAGCGAAGGAAAGCTGGGAGTAGAAGCACAGGTACCACTTCTAGTAGAAGTGCATGTCACGCCAAGCGAGCTAGCCAGAGAATCACTGAATTAACAGCTGCTCCCTCAAATGGCAGGTCAAGCACCTTTATTTGCACATTGTGAGTATGGCCAAAGGCTCCCAGCCAAGTGCATCGGCTGATGAAGCCTGCCAATGCTGTGTGCAGCGAAGTACGGGCACCCTTCCAGGTATGACTAGCCTGGATCCTCTTTGAATGGAAGGTGCTGGATCCAAAAATAAACATTGTATTTGCCAGAATGGCTTGATAACTTGCAATCTTCATGGCTAACCCAGCCAACAGGTACGTCCTCTACCAAAAGTGTCTAGCTTCTCTGTGTCCTCCTCACACCAGCTGGGTCTTGTCTCTCCAAGGCCAACAGCTATTTTTATATCTGCACTGCTAGGACCACAGACCCCTGTGTGTAGTTTGTGGGATCTGGTGCATTCTCCTTTCTAATCTGTGGACGGCCCTCCTTGAGTCAGCCATTTACTGTCAGATCACACTGCAAGAGTTAGAAGCATCAAAAAGGCGATGCAACAAAGTCACAGATCTGGACAGGGACCGCTCAAAGATTTCTATGGTCTCTGCTTATATTCTACTACTCTTCCCCATCTGCCTCCATGTCCGACTGATTCACTATGGGAACTCCCTGCTTCTGTGCCCAACAGCTCACCCGTCTTTGGGTCAATCTCTGGCGAGAGATGGGAAGGTGGCGAGCCCGGAGAGAAATGTTCGTTGCTGTAGGTGATGAGTGGGGTCAGAGGGTGCATGTGATGTGGGTGCTGCACCACGGGCACTTTGTTCGACTGCAAGAGAAAAAGAAGAAAGCATTTATTTGCACTTGTAAAGAAATGGTGCGTAATCATCCAAGCAGAGCCCGCTGTGGACACAAAAATTTGGATCTGCATTCAATCCGTGAGTGGCAAGGATGGTAAACAATACAACAGCATCCACAGCTGCAGATATCTGCAGAGATAAAGCAGCTATCCAAGGATGTGCAGGGCTCTATGAATGAGGCCTCTGTTTTTAAAGTTACATCAACCCCAGTCCTCACCCAGCCAGAGATCTTCACAGCCTAGGTGCCTTATGCCACCCGTACCAACTGTACAACAGCAGGCAATTCATTTAGATCTTGCCATCACCACATCCCCAGCTGTCTGCATTCTGGATCCACTCCCCCAGTATCACAGCTCCTTCGCTTCTCCCAACTACATCCTGTTCCCCTCAGTGCGCGAGAATCATCAGCCTCTACAAGCTTGGTCGCAAGGAGGGTGCCATGTCTACACTCTGTGCACTTCACTGTGGGCTGGCGGGGCTCACTTCAGCTGCTTCACCTGCAGAGCCTGCAAACACTCCTTGCGCTAAGCCCGTGCACACCAGCCATCCCTCTACAGCACATGTGCTGTGCGTGGTTTTCAAGGGGGCATCTCTGTTAAATCTGAACAATTCTTCTCAGCCCAGTCTTGCTCTGCCTCGCAGGGGATCTCGGGCCAGGCCAAGCTCTCAGGTTTCAGGCGTGACCTTTCCCCTGCAGCCTGCAGAGAAGTGTGACGTTAGTCAATCTCCTAGAACTCAACACGCCACAAGGGATTTTACTCAAATATACAAGAATGAAAAATTCACTTTGGGCAGCGGCCAGGCCTGGAAAACATCAGACTGAGAGGTGAATGCTTTGCAAAGCTCATGGCGAGTGGGAACAGGGGTTATAATGACAGCAAGTTTTGTAACCTTACCAATAGAGGATGGAATAAATAAGGGCTGACAGGGGTTGGGGGTGGGGAGGAGACAGGGACCAAAGGAAACACTGCGGGGGATGGGGGGAAGCTGACCAAATACCAACATATCTAATCTCTCATGCACACTGAGGTTTCCAGTGACAGGTTTTGAATCATGAACTCTCACAGCACAGTGAGTCGAACAGCCTCAGGCACAAAGTGAATCTGTCCAGCTGCAGGACTGAAACAATGATCTCTTGGAAGAAGGGCTGGATTCTCCAGAAGAAATGGAGAGGGTTATTTCCTAATTCCCTCTCGGCTCCCTCCCACAAGAAAATTATTTTGAACACTCCTTAAAAGGTAACCTGCAAAGGAAAAAAATTAACCAGGTCTTGGGTCCTTTTTAAACTGCACTAGGACAGGTAGAGACGTTTCTTTTTTTCCCCTGCTTGTTTCTGACATTGGAAATACAGATCTTGTCTTCCCCGGAAGACTTTCTGGCAACTGGAAAATTAGTGAAATTGCAACATCGCAAAAGAAAGCAACTGGAAGCTGACCAAGTGAGAGGAATTAGGAAATGGCCATCTCACTGGCCTTTGGGGAATCCAACCCTGAGTCCAAGAAATCATGGTCTCAACCTTGCAGCTGCATTTTGAGTTAAGCTGATTAAATCTCCTTGGGTTTTATTTGTTTTTGTTAACCTCTAGAGGAAAAACCATCTTTGTTCATTTCAGAACCCGGGGCTTTCAACAAACAGGTGAGAGTTCACAATAAAGAGCTGATGCCTCCCAATAAAATTCTCTAGCAAAACTGGGAGCCCAAAGCTGGTACAACACAAAGTGTTTAAGAAACAGCACCAAACTTCCCAGGCCTCTTCCTGCAGCTTCCAGCAGAAATTAAGGGATAAGAACAATGGGGAAAATTCCTTTGCAGCCACTGACAGCTATTAGTATCTGGCCTGGGCTTGGCAGAGACCCACTGTGGAGGGAAAGACATACAGAATGGGAGTCTTGCTAAGTGCTGGGACTAGAGACGCCGCAGAAGGGACTGTCTGAGAATGCAGTTTCTGCCACTCCTCCTCAAGCATGGGCACATGGGAACCCATCCACCCACTATCTGCAAGGGTCAGGGACAAAGGCCTGAGATCTCAGACCAAAATGCTCACTCTCAGATGCCTGTGGTTAAGACATCTTGAAGTCAAGCAGTACTTCGGCACCAGCATAAGAGCGGCCTGATTCTCCAGGGTTTGGAGCACACACGTAGTCCATTAAAGGGTGTGGGGCTTGTGCTCTCACTGGCTCTGACGATCAGGCCTCTTATTTAGATGCCTAATTTTAGGCCCCAGATTTGAAAACATCATCCCTTAACGTACCACTGCAACCCTTTGTCTGCTCTTATTTGTGACTCAGGCTTATCACTTGGTACCGCCCCAGGTGTAGGCTGCCACAAAACCCCCTTCCTTTTCTGTTCTTCGCAGCCTCATTGCCCCGTTGGTCCCAGGATATGAGAGAGATGAGGTGGGTGAGGTGTCGTATCTTTCGCTGGACCAAGTTCTGCCAGTGAAAGAGACAACAAGCTTTTGAGCTCCACAGAGCAGAAGAAGAGGTAAGAGATATTACTTCACTCGCCTTATCTCCCCTTTCCTGTTGTCACTCAGAATTGATGCTAAAACTTTCCAAGGTCAGAAGAGATGTTTACAGTCACCTGATCTGATCTCCCGGACAGCACAGGTGAAAGAATGTCACTCAGTGATCCCGGCATCCAGCCCTATAACTCCTGGTTGAGCCAGACTATATCTTACAGGTGTCCAGTCTTGATTTAACCACACCAAATGATCGAGAATCTATGCACCCGAGGGGAATTGTTCCATTGGCTAATTGCTCTCACTTTAAAATCTCCTCTTTATTATGTGGTTTCAGGAGGATGTCTGTGGCCTGGAGGAGATGTAAGAGACCCCAACATGGGGGTGACTGTTGGGTGCAGAGTCTGCCAATGATTCATGCCTGGCCAGGTGCAACTGCAGGAAGAAAACTCAAGCTGCCCAGAACATGCAGGCAGGAACCTGCCAGCCAAAGCTGTTCAGGAAGGCGAGAGTACAGTCAAGCAGACAAGCACTTACTAAGTGTGCTGGTGACGGAGATCTGCTGTCTTTCAGCGTAGCACCAGCTGGAACGTCAAGAAGCGGCCACTTCATTTGCAGGTACTGGAAGAAACCCAGACATAAAAAGATGAAACAGCAACTCTGGGAAGAGAGGGGATTCCCCTAAAACTAGCTGCTTCCCCCACAGGGATTTGTGGGGCACATAAGAAGTTTAGCAGTTCTGACACCACAGGGCCTTTTGCCCTGGCTCTGGTCATTCACTTCCAAGGCCCATGGGAGGGTTACAATAGTATGCTAATGCCAAAATATAGGCACACAGGAGCCAGCTAGAAATACTGCAGCCCTTGAGGAACTGCACCACATCAGCAAGGAGTAACTGGAAGGCAGCAGCATTTTGCACTGGGGTAATTCTCTTGCTCCAGCCTTCCTTCCACCCACTCAACGGGGTCCCAAGGCCACATCCTCGCAATCGGTGACTCTGTTCCCTGTTGAAGGTACAGAAAGGGAGCATTTCTCTGCCCGTGAATCACCACACGGTCGCGGCAGGGAGTGCCATGCACTCAGACACAGGAACTCTAAGCTGCACCACAGCGTGCGCCCTTCTCACAATTGACCAGCAACAAGTCCCCCTAGCGGGTCATTCCAGAACCTCCTGCTCTTAAGTGGCAGGCTGTGATTAGCTTGATCAGGGATCGGCAACCCCCAGCACACATGCCAAACTTGGCACGCGGGCCGACCCTGAGCAGCACGCAACGCCACTCAGTCTCCCCCTGCTGGCCCTGCCCTCCAGCGGGGCCTGGGACCACAAGAGCCGCTTCCCCACTGGGGAACACAGCCAGCAGGGGACAGAAACCATGCGCATGGGGGCAGGGCCAGCAGGGAGGCGTCATCCCTGGCCCCACCCCAGCACCTACTGAGGGTGCGGTGGGAAGAGCTGGCACGGGGGCTGGCAAAGGTTGCCAACTCCTGAGTTAACCTCTTGTCACCCCGGGCCAACAGGATCTACAACCTGAGATCCTGCAAAAAACAAACAAACAAAAAAACCAAACCAACCAACAATACAATAAAATTAAAGAAGAGACTCCCCCGCTACTATAATAACTCCAGTCAGTTACTGTATCAGCAGAATTCATACACAATTTTTGCCACTAGAAGAGTAAAACACCTTGCTTAACTCATGTTTAAAAACTCGTTATAGACATATAATCTCTTTCTAACCTCGCTTAAATTTACATATTAAAACCTTTATTTTAAAAAAGAAAACTTGTTTCACGTTGCTGAAATTCTCTGTATGACAAACTGATGAGAGCTTTAGTGTCCGCCCCCGTCCCCCGCAGCGTTCTAGAGCCTAGGACAGCCAGGCAGCAGACAGCCCATCTGCTCACGCTGAAGATATTTTTTAACCTGGGACCTCTCCAGGGCAAGGCCTGGGCACACTGTTGGTGCTAAAACAAGGGGAATTTGAATCAGATACACCCCCAGTGGAGGAGGATTTGGCTACACTGATCTTTACACTGTGCGGAAGTTTCTGCAGCCTTCATAGAATCATAGGAACTGGAAGGACCATGAGAGGTCATCGAGTCCAGTCCCCTGCACTCATGGCAGGACCAAGTACCCTCTTAAGCCATCCCTGACAGGTGTTTCTCTAACCTGCGCTTAAAAACATCCGGTGATGGAGATTCCACAACCTGCCGAGGCAACTTCTTCCAGTGGTTAACCACCCTGACAGTTAGGAATGTTTTCCTACTGTCCAACCTAAACCTCCCTTGCCAAAATTTAAGCCCATTGCTTCTTGTCCTATCATCGGTGGTTAAGGAGAACAATTTTCCCCCCTCCTCCTCGTGACAACCTTTTACGTACTTGCAACTTATGTCCCCTCTCAGTCTCCTCTTTTCCAGACTAAACAAACCCAGTTCTTTCAATCTTCCCTCACAAGTCAAGTGTTCCAGACCTTTAATCATTCGTGTTGCTCTTCTCTGCACTTTTTCCCATTTGTCCACATCTTTCCTTCATTTCCCTGCCCTCCTCTTCCTCTCTGGTGGAGCTATTCTGAATTGGGTGGTGCTGTTAAACAGCTGTAAAAAGGATCCTGCCTGGAAAGGGTCTGGTTTGCCTCTAAGGCAGTGGTGTGGCGTGGCGTCTAGAACATCACACTACAATCGGCAAAGCTATTGCTTCATTTCTTCTTTTATTCTGCCTCTTCCCTCATTTTGCAAGTTGTCTAAAACAGTGGGGTATACAGGAAAGGAAGTAACACAATGCACTGGACTTGATGATAATTACAACTTATTTGTACCTGATTAATAAATACTACCAGTAACCCTTTACTCTTCCACAGTGCTCTTCGTTGAAGATTCAAAAGAGCTTTACAAAAGAGGGCAGTCATTCCCTCAGTTTCACAGATGGGGCAGTGGGGCACAGAACAGTGCCATCCAGCAGGCCAAGGGCAGAACAGGGAATGGAAACCCAGTCTCCCGAGTCCCAGCCCAGAACTCTGTCCGCTCGGCCACACTGCCTCCAGTGCAGCCAATCCCAGATGTCATAAAATCACGAGTCAGCATTCCCCCACCCCGCCCCAAATCATGAGTGGCTTAAAAATTTTAAGATAGTACATTACAGGCACTGTTTATTTGCCCCTTCTGGATGAGTTTTTTTGAGTCTTAGGGTGTGAGATCACATTTTCAAGCTTTTCTTACCAACCAACCGGAGAAATTTACTTCTCTAAAAACTAACAAACAAACAAAATAGAACAAAACAAAGAACAAAAACCCTAAACTCCGAAGCAGAGATTCTTATGTATTCACATGACTCTAGCAGCCGAGGCTTTAAGACAAACACCAATCGCCACAAGAACAGCAGTGAAGTGTTGTTACTATTATTAAACATGCCTTTTACAGTTGTGCCCCAGGGCTAGACAACAGTGCGGCCCTTTTGTGCTAGGCACTGTACAAACAAGGCAATAGACGAGAGCTAGCAATACAGAGGTTTTGTGAATGGACATGGGCCAGTGAGCTGGTCACATGTGTTCCTGGAAGTATTCACTATTCTGGCTGTGAGTGGTCACCTAGCTACCCTGCAGCCTGAGAGGACTTGAGCCAAAACTATTTCTGGGATCACGTCCAAGCTCTAATAATAATTGCTGTTTGTGATGCTCTTCCCGCAAGGGCTTTGGGGGCTGACGGCAGCTGCCACTCTGCAGTGGCAGGCGTCCAGCCATTCTGGGCTGCTGGTCTGCCAAGCAGTCGAGACCGCAGAATGGCAAGCACTTGGCCTCAGCGTACAGGAGCAAACCACTGATTTGTGTGTCTCGCAGAGCACTTGCTGGGTCAGCAGGGTCACTGCCACCATGCCACGTGTGGATTTGAGAAGCACCACCCTGCACACTCTCTCTGCTGATGCTCCCTTGGGTTTGTGGCCTCAAAGAAAAGGCAGCATGTCAGAGCTGTCTGCTACACACAGCGAGCCTCAACCACGGGCTAGTATTCTCCCCGACCACACAGCTCCGGCTCGCACCTCCATCCCCTGGAGCCATAAGTCTAAGGAGGGCTAGGCTGATCTCCTGCAAGGCCGTCTGAACTGGAATGGGCTCCCGTATTCTCCACTTGTTTGGTTTAGCTGAGAGAACACAGCTTGTCCCAGGGACAGGAAGGGAAGAATGGATCATAAATCCAAATGCTCCACCAAGGTCTCCTCTTTCCTATGCAGACTGTACCTCATTTCTGAGAAGGAGGATGGCCCAGTGGTTAGTCGTCCTAATAGGAGTTGGGAGATTTGGGTTAAGTCTCTCTACTCTGCCACAAAGGCGAGTCACTTAGTTCTGTGCGTCAGCTCCTCGCCTGCCCAACAGTAACCCCATTTCCCTGCCTCTCAGGGATGTTGTGAGCATAAATCCATTACAGGCTGCGAGGTGCCCCAGAACCCTGGTAATGGAGCTGGATTAATATTTCAGACAGGTTTTGAGTGCGGTAGCCCCAGCGTGATTTTTAACTTTCTCACTACAGCCCTCCACCAAAATCTTGATGGGATGTACATTTGAGCTGCCAATATAAGGAGTATATTGCAAGGGATTCATTTTCTCCTTCCTCCCACTCACAACCTTAGCTCCACTCCTGTTGTGACAAGACAGACCCATGTTTACACTATCGATTGGTTTGCACTGGTCTGTGCATGGGGTTGGCAGCAAGCTGCTGCCTGTCATGGGGCAGGGCAAGTGAGGCAACGCCCGACGGAGGACGGGTTCTATTGCCAGGAATTTGTAAGCACACGGCATAGTAGATGGAGAGCAACCTGGAAGAAGGGCTTGGTTTGGTCACACCTGGGAAATTCCTGAGTCACAAATCAATCAATAATGATTTTAGGGACAGCTGCAGGGGCCTGAGGCGGCAACTATGGGGGGGGGGGGGGGGCAGTGTGAGGGAGCAAGTCCATGGGGAAGGTGGGGATGTGGCGTCGTCAGACTGGTACACTGAGGTGGCAGTGTAGTGTAGGGGGTGAATTGTGTCGTCGGTTTGTGTGATTTCTTTGGTTTTCCACCATGTCTGATGGAGGGATGTGCTTTTGCACAGCTTTAACTGCAAGCTAACATTTGGGGGGCTGAATTTCCCAGGTTTTACTATAAGCACAGAGGTATATCAATAGGGATAGCTGCTCATGGGGACAAAGCCCCTTGTTCCACATGTTTACTGGACACCAGGCTCATTGGGGGAGGGGGACAGAGGCGAATACGGCCATGTACACACGATCACTTTATTGCGCGATAAGGCTCCTTACCGCGCAATAAAGCTGGTAGCGCACACACGATCATTTTCCCTGTTGCGAGGCAACACCCTCTTGCCACGCAACAGTTAAACCACTCAAACGAGAGTTGTAAGCATTACTGTGGAACAGCTGTTCCGTGGTAATGCTCATGTGTATCCATTTTGCGCGTTAGACAGCCTCCAGAAATGTCCCAGAGTGCCAATCGAGACCACTCTGGGAGATTGGAGCTCTCAAATATGTCAATTTCACTGCTCTAGCTGAGCAGTGAAATTGACTGTTATGGGAGCTGCCAGGGGCTGGCTGTGGGCAGGGCATGGTGGGACAGGTGCCCCCCATGCACTGCTCTTGTATCGCAAAGGAGCGTTCACCCACGTGAACGCTCCTTTGCGATATAACCAGCACGTGTGTACACACCAAAGCGCTATATTTATAGAGCTTTCCTTGTCCCGCAATAGCTTATTGTGGGACAAGTTTGTCGTGTGTACATAGCCTCCAGTGCTCTGTGCTGGGTGTGGTCTGGAGCCACGAGTAGGGAATTTTGACTTGTATGTGGTGCAATAAGGAAAAAGTGCTGTGGAGACCGGGGACGGGAGAGGGAAAATGCAGAGGTGTGGAACCTGATGAGCCACAATTGTCTTCTGTGCTTATGTGCTCCCCTCCCAGATAAAGTCCCACTAGTCCCCTGTGATGTCCCCATGAAGCTGATCTTCCTCACGCCCAAATAATTGCCCCCCCTCTCCCCCCACCGTCCCTTCTCTCTGCTTCTACTGCCACAGTCAACAACCCTGCCTTGGGGAGCTTTTCATTCCCCAATGCAGGCTCAGCTGCCTGGATGCTGGTCTCCCAGCCCTCCCCTCTGGCCCTACAATGGAGCGAGCCTGCATGCAAACGGTATTTTAAAAGGGCCAATTTTACAAGCTGAAAACAATTATGAGCCAAATCAGATGGAAGGGAAAAAACTGAAACAGAAAAATGTCAGTGATAATTGGGAACTGCTTAAGAACATTTTACTTACTACATGTCCCAAAAGCCACAATCTCATAATAAAGAAAGAATGCTACAACAGTTTAAAAATCACATCTACTTGGCTTAAAAGGGAAGTGAAACCAGTAACAGAAAATAAACAACAACATGTAACAAATGGACAAAAACTAATCACAAGAAATACAATGAGATACTAGAAACTGTGGAAAATTGACAAGGGAAGAAAGGGATATAAAGAGAAATATATGACTAGCAAAGTTAAGGACAGTAAGGAGCAAAATATATCAGAAGCAAAAATATCTTAACAATGGTATTGGTCCATTACTAAATGGAAATGCTAGGATTGTGAATAATAATGCAGAAGAGGCAAAAATGTTCAAGAACATTTCTGTTCTGTCCTTGAGAAAAACCAGACTACGTATTCATATTATCGGATATATTTTCCATTATATCAGAAGCAAAGGAGGGTGTTAACAGCAACAATTAAAGTTACACATTTTTTAATCAGTAGATTCAGATAACTTGCATCCAAGAGTTTAAAAGAGCTTCCTAAGGAGTGCACTGGGTCATAATGTTGATTTTTAATAAATCTTGAAATACTGGGGAAGTTCCAGACAACTGAAAAAAAGCTAATATTGGGCCAATATTTTTAAAAGGTAAACAAGATGACCTGGGTAATTACAGGCCTGTCAGCTCAGCAGTGATCCTGGACAAAATAATGGAGCAGCTGATACATAACTTGATTAATGAAGAATTAAAGAAGGGTGATGTAATTAACGCCAATCAACATGGATTTATAGAAAACATTTTATCAAATTAACTTGATTTCTGGAAAGCATTTGACCAGATGCCGATCAATATTTTGATTTAGAAACTAGAAATACACAAAATCAACTCGGCACACCTTAAATAGATTAAAGCTAGCTAAATATTAGGTCTCAAAATGTAAATGTAAATAGGGACTCATCTTTGAATGATGTGTTTCTAGTGGGTCCCGTGGGACCAGTTCTTGGCCTGACACTAACATTTTATTCAGTGCACTGGAAGGAAACACAAAATCATCACTGATCAAATTTGCAGATGACAAAGGTTGGGGGAGTGGTAAATAATGAAGAGGACAGGTCACTTGATACAGAGCCATCTGAATCACTTGCTAAGCTGGGCACAAACAAATAATATGCTCTTACATACAATCAAATGTAAACTTACCCATCTAACAACAAAGAGTGCAGGCCATATTTACAGGATGCGGGACTCTATTCTAGGAAGCCATGACTCAGAGAGACTTGGGTCACAGTGAATAATTAGCCGAACATGATCTCTCAGCGCAATGCTGTGGCTGAACAGGCTAACCTAACATGATCTTTGGATATATAAACAGTCGGTTATTTTCTCTCTCTGTTTGGCACATGGGTAATAGCTATGAGATTAATGCATCCAATTCTGGGGCCCACAGTTCAAGAAGGGTGTTGATACACTGGAGAGGATTCAGAGAAGAGCCATGAGAATGACTAGAAGACCAAAAAACCTGCCCTAGAGTGAGAGACAAGGAGCTCAATCTGTTTAGCTTAACAAAGAGAAGGCTAGCAAGGGACTTATAAAAATTTGTAAAGATCTATGTGGGGAACAGAAATGTGATCATGGAGGTCCCTTCAACCTAGGGGACAAAAAGGTTGATGGCAATTAATGATAGGAACATCCTAACAAGGGCAGTGGTGTATATTCCACCCGTCAGTTTTCACACTGGATGTTTGTCTAAAATATATGCTCTGGGTTGGGGTTACTCAGATCTCAGTGCTTCAGGAACCAAACTAGCAATCAACCTTTCCCAAAGAGCTACAGCAGTGTGAATCCACTGTTTCATTTACTCTAGTACTAAATATTCATATTTAAACAGTGTGACGGGGTAATACTCTATCAATTCCTCTCACAGCAAACTGATCAACCAAGTATTATTTTACCAACTACAATTGTGCAATAACATAGTAAAAGCATCCTGATCGGTCAATAATTAAAGCCCAGGGTTTTATTATCACGTGCTGCAAGGAGCCAGAGGACAGTTACAGCAGCCTCAGTGTGAGTATCACTGATCTAATTCAACCCCAGTTTTTGGCCTTGAAACAGGAATGAACTCAGGGAAATCCTATGGCATGAGCCATGCAGGACATCAGACTTGCTAGATGATCCCAATGGTCTCTTTGGGCCTTGAAACGTATGAAACTGCTTCACCAAGGTCCCCTATCCACACACACTACCCAGGACCTCCCTCTGGCCAGCACATGGGGATGCAAACTCCTCATGCTACCACAAAGCTCCACTGAACCCTGCTCCCCCCAATATGGCCCTCACCCCACGACTGCCCAGAGCACCTGAGAATTGAGGAACTAGCAATTATTCTACTCCTCCTCCAGCCGAGCCCTCAACCACCCCCCATTTTCCCGTGCCTCTTACAGCTCCACTCTGCCAGAGCTCCAGATCACTTTCATGCCTTGCCAGAAACCACCTCCCCTCATGTCTACCCAGGGTCTCTGTGCTGAGCAGAGCTGGGACTGGGGGAGGCAGAGAACAGATGTGTGACAGCCACTATTTGGGCCAACACACTGGGGATTGAACCAGGAACTTCCTGAGCTTAGAGCAGGAGCTATAGCTTGAGAAAATGAGCCAGCTCTCCCTAAATGGGACTGTCAGAGAATGATATCCTCTGCGGTTCAGCACCTGTAACATACTCTCACCAGCACGATACAGAAACAGCCTCATACATGGACATCTGAGCCACATCTGCTCTTCCTTGCAGAGAGGCAATGGCTGCTGGTGAGTAAAGGGAACCCACTTATTTTTTTCCCCTTGAAAACTGTCGTGCCCCTGAGCTGTTCTGAATAACTGACATGTGAGAAAAGCTTGGAGTTTACAGGGACTGTGCTTCTTCAGCTAGAGAAATCCAAAAAAAACCAAGCTACTGAACATTTGATTGGCCCTTGAAGAGGGAGTGTCTAAACTTTGGAACCTAACTCAACAACTAAAAAGTGAAACAGCTGTCGTGAATTAAAATCCTTAAGAGCAAATCTCACTGTAACCTTTATTAAAGCGTGGCCTGGCTACTTCCCTATTGTCTCAGCACTACTGTTTTCTGTCTTCTATGCCATGCACAGTTATGATGGTCCTGTGTGCTCAGATATAGCCTGGAGATAAATAAAGGTACACTGTATTGTATGTTGCAGCAGAAGGATAAATCCATTTCACACCAGGCAGTTGGATGGGGCATGTCCTGTGAAATGCCAGGATTTGGGAATGTGGAGTGGATGAGTTACAGCTGTGCGCTGGAATTTCCCAAACATACAAATGCTCATGATGTAAAACAGCTGGGAGGAAATCCCAGGATGCCATGCTCAGAGGCAGGACAACCAATAAGCTAAATGGAAGATTAACCCTTTGGATGATAAAAGGAAGTCGTTGCCCCTCTCACAAACAAACCACTCTGCTAACTTTGATGGGCAGGGCTGCATGAACTGCAGATCTGTTGTGCCAGGAACAAGGTCCAGGCAGTCTCCTGAAAAGCTCAAGCTAGCAACTGCAAACCAACAACACAAACATAAGGAGACAAATTCCAAAGGGGTAGCCGTGTTAGTCTATTGTAGAAAGACAAGAGAGTCCTGTGGCACTTTTAAAGACTAACAGATTTATTTATCGCATGAGCTTTCGTGGGAGAAAATCCCACTTGGAGTAACTGGCTTGATTTGGTCCTGTGATGGTGTCTTTTGTGTAGACATGGGGGCAAAGCTGGCAACGTGGACTTTTGCAGGGATATGTTCCTGCTTTAATGTTTCTGTTGTTTGGTCTGTAGTTGCTCATTCACCTGCTCATCCATCAATGTGATTTATGACATCATGTGCCAGAAATGCCCCCCTGCCTTCAGGGCCGTCCCTAGGGAGGAGCGGGGCCCCAGGGCCAATTGGCTCCCACCCCACCCTACACTGGAGGGGGGAAGGGCGGGCCAGCCCGCCCCGTCCCCGGGACCCCAGCAAATGTGAAGCAGGCAGGAGCTGTTCCGGCCACAGCCCTGCCACCAGTGGGAGCTGGCTCCAGCCAAGGCAGCTGCCCCGGCCCCGGTCCCTGTCCCCAGGCTGCTGCTGCCGCTGGCACCCTGGCCAGGGACCCGAGGCTGCCAGTGGGGGCCGGCTCTGGCCATGGCCGGGGACCATTGCATATGGGGCACGCGCTGGCCAGCCCAGAGAGGCTGGCTGGTCCCCGTGCTCACACCCCATGGCCAACAGCTCTGCCCAGAGGCTGGACAAAGAAGCGCTCTCCGCCCCCCCGCCCCCACCTTTGGTTCACCACCAAAGGCAGCGTGGAGCAGGGCAAAGTGTGGCTGTGGGGGGGGGGGCTGCAGCATGGGCCCCGCACTGCCCCACTGGGAACAGAACAGGGCGGGGCCCATGTAACCGCAGAGCCCAGGGAGATCGCCCCATTCGCCGCCACCCCCCAAGGACGGCCCTGCCTCCCTTATAAATTGGACAAATAGGACAGTCTTTGCGCAAAAGAATAAATGGACACAAATCTGACATCAGAAATCAGAACATTCAAAAACCAATAGGGGAACACTTCAATCTCCCTGCTCCCTCCATTGACGACTTGTTAACAGAGGTGCTCAAACAAATGAATAACGAATCACAGCTTCAGAGAGAAACTGCAGAATTGGAACTTATATGTAAATTTGACTCTGTTGCCTCAGGGTTAAACAGGGACCACAGATTTTACTCTCATTACATGTGTTTTGACCTCACCTTCCTCTATATGCTCCAGCTTTTGAATCCCAACTACTATTCTGATTTGCTGTTACAGCCAGACCTGGATCCTGTGTCATACACTTCCCTGCATTTAATTTCCTCCCATTATATAAATTCCCCATCTTCAAAGCATCTGATGAAGTGGGATTTTCTCCCACGAAAGCTCATGCGATAAATAAATGTGTTAGTCTTTAAAAGTGCCACAGGACTCTCTTTGTTTGGCTGGACTAGATGAACACGACTACCCCTCTGGCACCTGTAGGAAGCCACTGGGCCTGCTAAGACAACATGGAGTGAAATGCCAGCAGGGCGAATCCCCAGTTCTGCATGATTTCTGTGCCAAATAAGAACAGCACCATCCCTCAGCTCTCTTGGTGCCTACCCAAAACCTGCACTTGGGTGAAGAGCAGCTGGCCAAACGGAGCCCAAACCAGACGAGAGTGATGCTGGTGGGCAGGGAACACTTGGGAGAACTTGGTTCCACCTTAATATAGCCCACTGTCAGAGGCACCTGCTTTCAGCTTGTTAGCTCATCCCGAGCTCCTTTCAGACTCCTCCTTGGACCCAGGTGTTCCAACAGCCGGGGGACAAAATAAATCCACTTAGCGCTGGGACTGGCCAGGAGACTATGCCCTGTCCCACCAGACACAGCCCTGGCCACAGAAACATTCCCATTCAAGTCTGCATTAAATCTACTGATGGAGTGAAATGCCCTGATAGACTTCCCAGGGACCACAGCAGCGTGTCTGCTTAACAAAATCCCAGCAGCTCTTCAGTTCACGCTCTGTTTCCCCAGTCACAGCCCTTTGTCGAATCAGACATAGTCACTCTCCCCTTCCACAACCATAAGCCGCCAGAGCTGTTACCTCTTACTGAACCTGTGGACAATTAGGGGACACGTGAGAGAGCAGGAGCCTGGACTGTCTGTGGAACCTGACCCAGACCTCATTGCTACAAGATATCCCAAATGTCAACATTCAGAATGTAATGATGAGCTCCCTTCTTTGACTCAGCTTCCCTGCAGTAAGTTCTTTACACATACAATCTCCAGAAGCTAATTAAGACTCTTTCCTTCAGGCGAGAGAGGGACTTATTTCTATTTTCAGTTACTTGACCCATGCCTGTTTCCCATCCCACTCTGGACGGGTTTATCTGTTTACCCTGTGAGCTCTTTGGGGCAGGAACTCTCCCTCACCATGTGACTGTGCCATGTCCAGCACATTGAGCCCTCACTCAGTATCAGAAACACCACCACTAATGAACACAGGGAGTCCAGGCAGCAGAGGGGAATGTGGCGTGAGGACAGAGATTTGGAAGTAACCACATTTTAGAGTCATTCTCACTAGCAAGCGACTACTTCCTTTCTGGTCTCTTCAGTAGATCTTGAGCTCTCTGGGCAGCACCGAAGGCATCATGAGCATTTACTGAAAAAGTAATGAGCAAGCTCAGTATCGAGAGGTCACGTGCTTTGGAAGGAGCTCACAGGCAGTTCTGCTGTGGCTCTAAGATACAGAGGAATGTGAAGAACTTTGGGAACTGAGTCCCTTGTTTAGAGGATCCTGAATCTCAGGTAGACGTGCTGTAACTCTAACCAAACTGAAAGCTAAAATAGCCATATGGGGCCAGACAGTGACTCAGGCTAGCAGCCACCTGTGCCACTGTGGCGGCAACGCTATTTTTAGCACGTTAGCTCGATCAGAGCTGGTGTGTGTATGGCTATCTGAGCTAGGAGTGACACCTCTGCTCTCAGTATACACGTGCCCCAGGAGTCTGTGCAGCAAAACACCTTTAAAGCGGCCATAATCCAAAGGAGGCATTGTGGGGAGAAAAGGAAAAAGAGCTTCGCCCACTGTTCACCAGCCATATGCCCAAACGTTCCAGGAGCAGTAGCAGCCCCATAATTCTGTGTTCAGAGCCGTAACATTCGCACGCCTCGATGGACTGCCTTAAAAATTGCTCTGCCACATAAGGTGTGGGGCTAGAGCAAGTGGTGTCAAATTGAAATCATGCAGCAAGGGATTCCTAAGACACAGCCCCTCTTTTAAAAGCAGCAGGGTTCTATAATGCTTTTTTTTTTTGCACACAGATTAAAGGCAAGTGGAGAGGCAGATCTGCACCAATCTCTAGCCCCTGGCTGCCCATGCAGTTTGCTAGTGCACACCGGTGGGCATCCACAATGAAAAATTTAATAATACATAATTCATAGCTGTTTATTTGGCTTTGCAGAGCAAGCATTCTTCAGCCCCAGGGTGCCCAGTGCAGGCTCAGCTGGTAGGTGGCTCTTCGCAGCCCAGACTGAGCACAAAGATGAGCATATGCCACCTGAGTGATGGAGGTCCCAGGACACCCACCAGCTCGCTAGCAGAGATACTAGGCTATAAACCCAAAGACCATGAGTTCAAGTCTCCTCCGCAGGCTCCTTTGAAAGTTTCCATGCACCTTGCTGCTTTCATTATTAGTTCACTGCTGAGCCAACTTGCATGTGGTCAAACCAGGCAGAACAAGGATCAGTGCCCACGTCCCACTTGTTGAGCCAGGCTCCTGTTGGAACGCTTGGATCAAATGCAAGGTGGACGTGATGGAAGAAGATGGAGTGTAATGACTGCATGCAGTACAAGGGACGGGCTCTAGAAAGACAAAAAGATGATGCTGCGCTAACGGCACCACCAGGAGACTTGGCTTCTGTCCCAGCCTTTACAGCAGATGGATGGTCGGCAACTCAAAAAAGTGGCCAGCCTTCAGAGGTCTTGCAGAGAACTCCTCCCTAGACCTGGAAGATTTAGCAGAATGGGGGCCATTGGTTCAAGGTTGACTGGGACCAGTCAGAACTGGGTTGTGTTCCTGAATCTCTCTGCAACCCTGCCCAAGCTGCTTAATTTCACTTTCTCTGTGTCTCAGTGTCCCCATCTATGGCCTATTTGACTCTCCAGGGGCCTCACCAACTACTCTGCCTGACAGAGTTCAGGAGACAAATCTTGCTGCTTTTTGCTGCTGAGAAGCCTGCTATGGCTCAAGTGGGATCAGGCATTCTCAGTCAACCCCCAAGCTGGAGGAGGTGTCAGGAAGAAACAAGTAGGGATGTTGGGAGTGGGTTGTAGGCCTACTGCCCAGTGCAACACCTGTAGAGTACAACTGTGAAGCCCTGAGCAACCGGGCATACGGGTATCCTTCTCCCCACTGGATCCTGACGTAGCTTAGGCAGCCTGGAACTTCCCTCACCACTGGGGTGCCCCCCGTAGGAAGATAAGGGCCTAGGAGGGCAGCGTAGCAAGATTCCATCAGCCATGCCTCTTCACTGTGCCCCCACTTCAGCAAAAAACAAGGGAAAGGTGTGGGTGCTCAGCCCTGCCCTGGGAACTTCCAGGCTGGAGGAGTTTAGTTCCCAGAACTCAAGCACTGTCAGCCCAGAAAACACAGTTACAGTGACACACAGCCACAACCTCTGAACTTCGTCCCTAGGGAGATGGCTATACGAATGACACCTCTCCTCTCCAGCTAAACCTGCCTTTGTCTCTGTGCTCAGCACAGCTCTCCTAGTCACACCATCTGCGCCGCACTGCGGAGGGAACGGAAGGGAGAACAAGCCACAGGTGCCAACGTCACTCACGTTGCTGAAGGCACCACTGGAAAGTGCTCGAATGCTATGGTGAAAAGGACTGTTCAGGTACCAGAACTGAACAGATCAGAGCTCATCATGTTCATTGCCCTTCTTTGAATGCACTCTGATTCTGCTCTCTCATCTCCTGAGTTAGGGCGACCACACTATTCCAGAAACGGGCATACCATTGGTGGATAATGGAACAGCATTCTGATATTTTTAGTAATTATTTTTACTGCACTGCTTGTATGCTAACACAGTGCTTTTTGGGGTTCTGGGACACATGGCTCCATGCAAAAAACTAGGTTAGGACAGTGTTTCTCAACCTTCCCTAAACTGTGGAACACCTAAAGGTATTCATTACTTTACACAGAACACCTGATGAAAACTTCTTTGAAAAAGCCAGTATATACCGGCTGTAGTGTTCATAATATCTATGTACTATGCATTCCTGTGAAAATGATTCAGGAAACCAAATTAAATATAATTTTACAAAGGTAACATTAATTTATTTCTAGAAAATAGATATATGATTATGCACACAACAAAAAATGATGTTACTCAAATTTTAATGGGAATTTTGGGCCTGCATTTTCAAATAAAGTTCCTTTAGTCTTGGAGTAGGGCTCCTCAAAGAAAGTCTTATTGTGGAAGTTATGCCAAGCAATTTTGATGCCGGTAGTAACATTAGCAGGAAATGTAAAATGCCCCAGGAGCAGGGTGGCAGTGCATGCTGATGAGCACCTGGAACTTTTGTTGCGGTTCAGGCATTTTAAATCTCCCAGGCCCGAGTTGGCTCGCTGTTGTGCCTTCCCCCACGCCTCCCACACAGTGTCTCTCCCTCTCCCCCACTCCCTGCAATGGGGAGGGGTCAGGGTTGGTTGTAGAACACCTTCACTATGTCCATCGAGCACCAGTGTTCCACAGAACACCAGCTGAGACACACTGGGTTAGAAGAAAACTGCTAAAGTGGAAAATCAAGCACTCAGACATTAGGAATGCCAGAGTTGAGGATGTTTGCGCTACCTCCCTTCTGCCCTCTTGTGAGAATGACTTACGATACAGTCTTTAATTACATCACAAAAACGACAACACACTTTTTCCACAGGAACCCTGGCCTCCTTGAGCACATAGGATGGTTGGTGCCCAGAGAAAGAGGCAATTGTTCAATGTTTCTTTTTATCCTCACCCATATGTGGCTGCATGTCCTCCATACGCAGTGCTGCATATTGGATTTTTTTTAATTTCCACATCGGCTTTCCTATGCAAGTACCTCACAAACATTAATTAATGAATGCATCTTTGCAGCACCCCTGCAAGGTAG
>ML685810.1:11142468-11171147 GCA_007922175.1 Pelusios castaneus
GAGACACAGAGGGAAAAGTTGTCACAAGCTTCTAAATGACTTAAGTGATTAGGGTCCAGTTCTACTCAAAATTATTAAGGCACTTAACTCCCATTCACACCATTGGGATTTAGGTCCTAAATATCTTTGAGGATCTGAGCCTAAATCCCATTTTCAAAAGCATTTCAGTAATTTAAGAGCATAAGTGGAAAGACTTCAAGTAGGTTTCTAGGGAGAAGAACTGGTTTGCTCTACACTTCCACATCAAAAGACGAGCCACTGGTACATGGAAGACAAGAGAGGTGCAAAATGCCAGACTATATTTTCCAGACACCTAAAAATAATCGCTTGGCCCTGGGAGGAGGCGAGAAGTCTGAACGCAGGCTGGACTCTCCTATTGTCTGACAACCACCTATTTGGAGATATCCACACGGACTCGCTACAAGCTGCAGAAGGGCAAAGGGGAGCTCCGTGCCGGCCCCGATGAAGCAGAGACACTACCTCAACAGCTCTGTGCTCCCCCTGGTAAGAGCTATTTGCAAACCCTCAGGCTGCGTTCACATTCCTCCATGGATGCAGAGAGCTAACATTTTAAAATGTACGGAGAGTGCTCTGCCAAGAGGAAAGCTCTGGAATCTGGGAGGTTCTGGATTTTTTTTCTTTGAGAGGAGGAGTTGGAAAGCATCCCATGTATTCAGCAGCTTCAGAAAAAGGAAGCAGGGTTTGTGTATGTTAAGCACGGGACAGGAAGAGCACTTATCTCATGCCTCTAGAACACACAATGAGCCCAAAAGGAACCGTGAGCAGAAAGCGCTACACTTTCCATGGCACACGCTGCCCGGATGGGCTCCATCCAAGTAGAAAACAATCAAGACCAACAACTCCAGGGCAGACAGGAATGGGAAATGCAGGAAAGCCCTGAGCTTGGCAAGAAGAGACGACAGCAGAGGCACCCCAGGTACCATTCCATTGGGCAGAAAGTGGTCACTCAGTTCCTTCCAAGCTAGGGGAGCTCCCTGGGATGGGAACATCACTCCAGCTGCCAGAGCCAATGCGTTCTCATCATCAGCCTGCCCTACACCAATCTCATCCCCAGAGCCTGCGTGGCTTCAATGCTCCCGCTCACACTGCCTGTAGGGCCCTCAGTGCTCCTCTGCCAGATGGGCCCAGGGGTAGGGGGACACAGCACTCCCTCCACCAGTGCTGAGCTCTGGCGCCATCAGCCCAAGAGCCTATGTGGCACTATAAGCCCCACCCAGACCAAAGCATAACATGTTCCTGTACCACCCTGTGCTGCAAAGCATGAGACATGCAGTGCCGCTAGAAGACAGAACACCAGTTCAAAAGCACTCCTATGCCACATCCCCACGGTGTCTGAAACACGTAACCTCGGTCACCCATGTGCCCCCCATCCCTGCACTGACACAAACACAAAGCTCTCCTGCCCTGAACTCCAGCAACGAGGGGAAAGTACAACCCCCATCTCTCTCGCACACGCACGTACACACACCCTTCCCTACTCACCATGAATGCTGGTCCTGTGTCCACACACTCACCAGCCCTGAATATCCCGAAGTCTCTGGAATTTCCCCCATGCAGCAAAACTCTGCCCAGGTCTGGGGCCTGCTCTTCCAGTTCTGTGTCACCCTCCAAAGCAGGCCCAGAAGCAGGAGACATTCCAGAGATGAGGCAAATCTGCAGCTGGTGATTCTGCGCTCCTGCAAAGCCTGACTGGGCCAGGGGCACACTAAGGGCAAGCCTGGGGACTAACCTGCCCACCCCTCCCCTGAATAGGGGACACCCAAATTTCCACCTCCTGCCAAGGCAGAGCCAAACCTGACCTTACGACTTCCCCAAGCACATCCCAGCCGTGCATTCATCCATTCTGCCCAGTCCGCCAGCCACAGGCCCTCAGATCTCCTGCTGTGATACTATCATTTGCCATGCCAGCAGCTGGACCTGCAGCTTCACTTGCTCATCTAATTCCGACCAGCTCTGAGAGCAACAAATCCATTCACTGGGTGTTTCACTGAAAGGGTCCAATGGATTTGGCTGGGGCCACCAGCTCACAGTTCAGAGGGTTTTGCTGACTTATCACACAAAACTAAATGGGTTTAAGCATGGTTTACACCAGTTTCCCTGACCCAGGCCACTGGTGTAACTGGGTCGATTTCAGTGGCACTGGGGCAGATTGTCCCATACAGACAGGACCCTAAGTGAGAGAGTACTGCAGTACCTGTAATGGGCCAGGTTTTCAATGGCAAAATTTAAATTAAAAATTCATTCAAATTCAATTAATTAAACCCAATTAATTAATTTTATTTACAATCCCTTTGAATCCAATTAATTAATTTTTAATTTATTTTTAATTTTAATTAAATAAACTAGTGGCCCATCAGGGTTTTAAAAACTGTTGTATGAAAAGCCCTCGGACCAATAGCCTAGTCCTCATGTGGCCCTCATGGTGATTTGAGTTTGAGACCCCTGCCCTAACCCAAACCCCTGAGAGCAGTGGTAAATGCCAGCCCACGCCCCACCGAGAACAACTTAGCTCTTTGGAAAATCCAGCCCTGTATTTCCCTCTTACTGCTACCGACCTTGGGGTCTGGCAGGGACTGGGGCAGAGCTGAGAGTGAGCAAACTGGGCAGAAAGGCCCTCTGGTAAGACAGAAGCAGGGCTGGTAGGCTGGAAGATGCAGCCTTTAGCTAAGGGAGTGTGCCCAGCTTCTGTTCCCAGCACTTCCAGCCTGCTCTGACATGCAGGAGACCTTTTCCCAGCTTGACCAGAAGTGGAGACTGCGACCATCTCTTTTGGACAAGAGGCCTTCGCGCAGTTATCCGCGGGCAACACCTCAAACTGGCCCAGACACGAAGCAGAGTCGTGAGGGCAGGAGGGAGGCATAAAGCCACCGTTACCCTCCTTCCCTGGCGGGGCTGCCCACACAGTCCCCCCAGGCACAGTTTTACAGAGTACAGAGAGGGACACATTGCTACCAGTGGATTGCGGGTAGAGAGGGGGCGGGCATGGCCCTCCAAAAGCTGCTGTAGACAAGAGCCCTGTCCAGGAGGGATCCTTACCCCCCATTGGGGGGCCTTATGGACAAGGACAATACAGCTGCACATTTGGACCCTCCAGGGAGAAGAAGCCAGGAGGCTCCTGCGTTAAATGGTGAATCCTTGTTCTTTATGCAGAATCGGGGCTGGAAATCTGTAACCAGATCTCATCCTGTAGAGCTCCTAAAAAGGCCAATTGTGGAGGAGGCAGGGAGCCAGGGTCGTCATCTGTACGAGGAGCATGTTTGGTATGCAGCTGGCCCCGTGACCCTGCACCAGCTCCAGCTCCAGCAGTGACCTGCAGTACACTCTTCGCTTACACTATCGTGGAAGTAGTTTCCTAAACTGCTGCTTTGATGTTCTCTCCAAACCCCCAGATCAAAGCAGCGAGCTAGAGTGGGGAAGTCCCTGGATCTGGCTGCTGTACAGCTCCAATCTGTTTCAAAACACTGAGTGGTGATCTGAGTTCACTCTCCTTTACTGCAGAGTCATTTTAAAGAGACAAACACCACCCATCTCCCTGTGGCTGCAGTCACACATCCCGCTGGTGAGTCAGCTTCCCGCTGGCATCCCAGCAGCCATGAACCCACAGGCCCAGAGAAGACGTGCAGGAAGCTCTTCCCAGTCGAAACACCCTGCGTTCATCATTTTCCAGCTGGTTTATTTATTGAGCCTCCCTCTCCCTCCCTTTCCCCCAGAACACTCCGATCACAAAGGGGGCTTTCTAATCTATTTTGTAAGTGGAGAAGCTGCTGGGGAACGGGGAGGGTGCCTCTAGGAGGGCCGTATAAAGGCTGCTTCTCATTTCAAACAATTTAGAAGGCCGGGAGGGGGAAGGGAAAAGGAGGGAGGTGGGGCGGGGGGAGCTTCTCAAAATATACAAAGAGGGGATCTAGCTAATGGTTCAGTGGCAATGTGGAAAACTGAACTCCCCCCCGAGCAAGAGACAGTGCCTCACACAGACACTCACTGTACAGCCATGTACAAAAATGAGTTAATGGCATATTGAAGCTATAAAAGTTTCAAACTAGTTACATTCCAAAGAGATTAGAACAGGCCCTGGTTGCTGGTTCCCACCCCCAACGCTCCCCTCCCCAAGGGGAGGGCAATGAATAGGATTTTAACCATTTCTCTCCCCACCTGCTGTTGAACCGCACACATGGCACAATGCTCCCCACTGTCTGTGCATTAACCTGCCATTCGCCAGACAGCTTCCCCTCGGCTGGGGATTAACACCCACCAATTCAAACAACAGTCCTGTGGCCCTGCTGCACTCCTGCTCTTGAACAAAAGGACACAGAGGCTAGGCTATGGCCTGCCCTGTGCTGCGGTAATCACTCTGCCACAGGCGAGCCAGGCTCTTGCAGGAAGAGCTCACTGCAAACATGGGGGTGGATGGACACGCTACAGGATTCGCTAATGCCCAATTAGGAACTTTATCGACCGGATTTCCTGCCCCTTCCACACACAGGAACAGTGTGAAGTCTTTAACTCAAACACAAGACACTAGACAGTCTTTAGCCGATCTCCCAAGTTCCCTAAAACCAGGAGCTTCCCTGGCTCTGCCACAGCATGAATGATAGTGGATAACATCCCCAGGGGAACTGCCTATGTGAAAAGTAACTTGAAGGAAGCATTTCATATATTTTTAGCATTTTTTAATGCTATTAGCAGTTGGAAACAAGTCAGCACCACATGAGCTGCCAGTTCTCCACAGACCACCAGCACACACTCCACAGACCACCATTTGACAAGCATGGCTTTATGCCATCCAAGCCACTACTTCCGCCAACTTTCCTTCAGGGGCATGGGCAGTCACCTGTCAGATGCCAGCAGAACAAGCAGCCCTTCATCAGTAGCATCCATCCTGCGCTACTAGTCCATTACCTTTCCATTAACAAGAGCCTTTGCCCTGGTGGTGCTGGAAAGGCTGAACTAATTTTCAGTGGAGGTGGGAAAACTTTGAAGGGCCTATAACCGAGGCCCTACTTGAATTGTGAGACAACTGTCCAAAAACTGCAGCTGACTTGCGGGCAAGTCATGGAAAATTATGGAGAAGTAATATTATTATTTATGGTTATTAAAGTCCATTATTACTTCTCTGTGATTTTCTGCTGACAGCTGCCCAGGTCTGAAAATGCAGGCTCTTGCTGGCAGCAGCCTGGAGCTCCCACTGGCGGTCCCCCCTTAGCCAAATGATGGTGAAAACCTAATATTGCAGAATTTGCAATTTCTGCAGTATCGCAGATTAAGGAGGGCCTTAGCCATAAGAGAAATACAGACAGAAGCTAGTGAGGATTCCAAGGAACCTCAGACTAAAGATTAAATTACTGTGTCATATTTTCATTTTAGACATCTCTATTTTCAGGCATATAAATATGGAAGAGGGGGTGGGATTACAGCTGGGGACTGACACGTCAACACAAAAAGGGGGTTTCTTAGAAAACTTTGGTACAATTCCATTGGGGCTGTTACAAAGTGACTGGGGGGAAATCCTTTCTATATCTAAGTCTGTATTTTGACACTCATCTCGTACCAACATCCCAGTAAACTCCCCAAACTGTTATTTATGGTCAACATTTATAAGGCAGAAATCACTTTCCCCTAATAATCTGAATTGCGATGATCTCCTGGCACGGAGAGAGTTTTTATTTCAACTCTTATCCACCTCTTGCCACAAAGTATCATTGATAGTGATATTAAATTCATTCTGCAAGACAGAATTATGTCTTCTCTTAGTGAGGCATAAAACTTGAATGCAAAATAGCTGTCTGGACTGTATCATCATCAAGGTATTGGAGAAATCAAGCAAGGTCCTAGTTTGCAAGGTTTGGATCAGGCACACAAAGCTGTAGTGAAAGATATAGCGATGCCTTTAGTGTGACAAAGTGGGATTTATGTAGAGTTGTTAATCTTATGTGTGCCTCAGTTTCCCCTATACAGTGCATTTTGTATTCAGTGGCTGGGGGGGGATTAAGTTTGCTCTCAGGGTAGACTAGGTGTCACTTCCCTGTTTGGGTGGAATGAAGACTTGTTAAGAAGCTGGTTGAAACCAACACAGACCAACAAAGCTAGCCAGTGAGACAAGCCAATGCCCAGTGAGTCAAGGATTTCCTCATCTCTCAGCATCAGGGAAGCTGAGCAAAGACCCCCATTGGAGAACAAAGGACTGAGGTGAGGTGGCTGCTGAAAGGAGTCAGGGCTCTCACCTGCTGGGATCCGATGAAGGAGATCAGATCGAGACAAAGCTTCAACAATGCTACAGCGTGGCTGGGCTCTGGGCTAAAAGAATGGATTTGGGCTATGCTTTTATTTTCCTTTCTCTGGGCTAACCTAATGCCTTTCTGTGCTGCATTCCAGGTGACAAATAAAGCCACCTGTCGACAATGTGGTCTGAGTGTCACCACACGTGCTGGGTGAAGTGCATTCATCCCTGAAGTGCATACAAGTCTGTACTGGGAGCAGCTCAGTGAGACTCATTAAGCAGACCTCACAGTCCAAAGCACCCAGAGGTTCGACCTACAGAGGTGGTGAAGCCGCACGGTCTACCCCGTGCAGGAAAAGTGAGACCCGTTGGGAGGTCTGGCCTGCTAAGGAGGTTCCACCTAGAGACTGTATCAAAGCTGGGGGCACAGCCCGTTTCACTTTAGACAGAACCTAGATATTTGCAGCTTTGCCCCCACATCCCAAACCAGTTTGAGCAGTGCTGGGCCAAAAAGCCATCCGACTAGAATCATTCCCCCTGGATGACAATGACATACTCTGCGCTACCATGTAACCAGCCTCTCTCTGTAGTGTTTAAGAGGGTTTCAGGGAGGTATTCTTTGCTGAATTTTAACTCTTCCTTGGATGTATTCTTTTCAGCTTGAGCTGTTGGGTGACGCTGTTCTCCAGTTGCATTAGCTTGCCCAACTCTGCATTTGTTCTGGCGTAAAGTTTAGGGGTTGATTCCTGCATATAAGACTGTGGCTATGTACACACGATCAGATTAAAGCGCAACATGGCAATCGCGCTATAAAAAACACGTGACCTTTATTGCGGGATAGCGCGTACACACGTCGCTCCTTGCAACGCAACAGAATTCTTTGCAATATCACGGTGTAGCGCAATGAATTCTGGGCACCTATCCCACAGTTCAATTTTCCCTCAATCGGCACTTGGAATCATGGGATGAAGGAAAGGAACGCAAAGCGCCATGGGTAAACTCTGTTTCCCATGGTGCACTGTGTTCCCCATGCGTCTTCCTCGTTGCCAAGAGCAACTCGCGCCTATTTTCAACAGTGCAGTGATGCACCGCACCACTTGCGAGCAATCACAACGGCGACAGCCTGGATCTTGCTCTGATCTACACTGTCGCCTTCAGCATTCTAAATACATCTCGGCTGGTTGCTCAGTACGCAATGAGCTCCGAGTCAGACAAAGACACTTAGGAGCAGGGGCTGATTGATGCCATGCAGAGCAACAGCACCGCGTTGCTCAGCTCCTTCACCGATCATCTGCACACGGTGCAACGCCGTTTCTGGTCATGAGAGACGAGCACCGAGTGGTGGGATCGCACTGTTATGCAGCTGTGGGATGACGAGCAGTGAGTACAGAACTTTTGAATGCAGAAAGCAACTTTTCTGGAACTGTGTTCAGAGTTGGCCCCTGCCCTGCGACTTAAAGACACCAACATGAGGTCAGCCCTAACCGTGGAGAAGCGTGTTGCGATTGCTGTCTGGAAGATGGTGACTCCTGACTGCTACCGGTCGGTTGCAAACCAGTTTGGAGTCGGGAGGTCCACCGTCGGATTAGCCCTCTCACAAGTGTGCCGAGCCATCAATCGCATTCTGCTACGGAGGACAGTGACATTGGGCAATGTTAGTGAGATTGTGGACGGCTTTGCTGCCATGGGATTCCCTAACTGCGGTGGAGCCATAGACGGCACACACATCCCTATTTTGGCTCCAGACCATCTCGCAACCAAGTATATCAACAGGAAGGGCTAGTTCTCCATGGTGCTGCAAGCACTCGTGGATCACAAGGGGCGTTTTACGGACATCAATGCTGGGTGGTCGGGAAAGGTGCATGATGCCCGCATTTTCAGGAACACTTGTCTGTACCGGAAGCTGCAAGGGGGTACCTTCTTCCCTGATCAAAAAATTACAGTGGGGGATGTGGAGATGCCCATAGTCATCCTCGGAGACCCAGCATACCCACTGATGCCATGGCTCATGAAGCCATACATCGGTAACCTAGATCGCAGCAAGGAGTGGTTCAATTACAGATTGAGCCGCTGCAGAATGACTGTGGAGTGTGCCTTCGGCCGTTTAAAAGGGCGCTGGTGATGTTTGTATGGGAGGCTGGACTTGGCGGAGGATAACATCCCTGCTGTGATTGCGTTGTGCTGTGTCCTCCATAACATTTGTGAAAGTAGGGGAGAAAAGATTTCCCCCGGGCTGGGCTATGGCGGCACAGCGCCTCGAGGAAGCATATGAACAGCCAGCCACTAGAAATATATGGGGGGCCCAAGGAGAAGCTGCTTGCATAAGGGAGGCACTCAGGGAGCATTTCAATGATGTCCTCCCCTAGTTAATTTCCAGGACACATCAGGTGCACCTTATGAGACTTTCAATGTGTACAAATAAAGCCACACTTCAAATTATTTGTCACTGTTTTTATTAAAACCTAAAGGGAGGGGGGGTTACAGGTGGGTTACAGCAGGTCTCTAAAAAGTAGCTCTGGGGGGGACTGGATGTTGCAGTGTACCAAGGGGATGGGTGGCCTTCAAAGAAATTCTTTGAAGGACTACGGGGTGTGGGAGGCAGACACTGCTGAACTGTCTGGAGTGGAGCCCGTACATTAATTGCCTGGGTCTGCAAAGCAATCATGCTCTTCAGCAGTTCTGTTTGCTCCTTCGAGACGCTTATCAGTTCGTCCCTGTGTTTCTGCCTCCTCTGTTGGGATTCCTCTCTCCAGGCTCGATTCTCCCTCACGGATTCCTGTGCTGTTTTCAGCAGGTCCTGAAACATATCCTCCCTGTTTCTTCGAGCACGCCGCCGAATGTTTCTCATGCGATCAGCTGGGGTAGACACCGGCCTTGTGAAGGTCGAATCTAAAAAAAATAATAATAATAAAGCTGTTGTTAACACACAGCCTAGATAACCAATGTAACCTTCCAGTAGCACATTCCACTGGAAGGTGCAGGGCAGTCAACATCCTATGCTTCGCTGAAGCGGACAAGGTACGTCCTAATAGAAAGCTTACTGGGGGCTAACATTCTGCACAGGGCACACAGATGGAACCCGATCTCTCTCTCCTCAGAGTGCCCCTGCCATATCCTACATGCCACCAGTTGCAAGCCAGGACCGTATGCTGCTGCACTGTGTGCTGCCATGGTTCCCAGGGCTGTGCTTTGCAGCTGGCGAGGCAGAGTATCCGTCTTTGGGAGCGTAGACACAAACGCTCTCCCATCTAACCTGAGTAGTAGGCTCTGGAGGTACATCGAGGAAACCTTTACTGACCTAAATACAGATGATTTTTTGACAATCACTGCTTGTGTTGATGCACTTCTAATGAATGCAGAGTAAAGAGCGTGCACAGCAGGGACTGAGACAGCAAGCACCCCCGCCCCGGACAATGATATTTTAGCAGGAGCCATAGCTGCACGAAAGAGAAACTTACCAGAACCCCCCTCTGCCGCCTCAGAGGACACGCTGCAATTCATGTCTTGGGTGGATGTCTCAGCGGGGGTGCAGAAGAGGTCCTGGCTACACGCTGTTGCGCTTTCCTCCAGGTCATCCTCCATCTCCTCCTCCTCATCGATCACATCCTCATCCTGCTCGGGTCTGGCATTCACTGGATATGGGGGGGCCGATGTGTCCACGGGATTCTTTGCAGTGGTTGTGGGGTCCCCACTGAGGATGGCTTCTATCTCCTTATAGTACCTGCATGTAGCAGGCGCTGGTCCAGAATGGCGGTTTGCCTCCTTCGCTCGGTGATAGGTTATTCTTAGCTCCTTCACCTTTGATCTGCACTGCACAGTGTCTCTATCATAACCTCTCTCTGACATGGCCTGAGAAATTATGCCAAATGTATCATAATTTCGCCTGCTGCCGCGTAGCTGCGCCTGCACAGCGGACTCTCCCCAGATGCTGATCAGGTCCAGCATCTCTGCCGTGCTCCAAAGGGGTGCGCGTCTTCCACAATGGGCCGCCATTGCTACTGATGATCGGAGCTGCACTCCACTCCACGAGGAAGAGAACAGGAAGTGAAACAGACAAGAAATTCAAAAATCCAGGGAATCTGATCAGGGTTGGGACTGTTTCGTCACGGCCACAGAGCGGGTGGGGTGAAGACCAGAGAGGACGACTTTGGAATGCTGGGACACTTCTGGAGGCCAGTCATTGCGCGGTAAGCGTACACACAAGTGGAAAGGCGCAACAGCTGTTCTGCGTTAACTGCTACCACCCTCGTCGAGGTGGTTTTTGTATTGCGCTACAACAAGGCAGTTAACGCGCAACAGCCCTATTGCACGTGTGTACGCTGTTGTTGGTATCACGCGGTAATGATTGTTAATGAGCGATAAAGTGATCGTGTGTACAAGGCCTGTGAAATGTTCTGCTAGATTTCTTCTTTCTGGACTGGTGTAAGGACATGGGCAGTATCGAGGACCAGAGCCAAGGAGAGCTGGAGACGGAGTCAGACCTGGGGGTGAAGCCTGAGTCAGAGGATGAGCCGGAGTCATAGTCATGAATCAAATCAAGAATCGAAGCTGAAGTCAGAGTCAGAGGCAAGGTGGAGGACCAGGAATCTGAAGTGAAGCAGGAATTGGGAGCAGGAGAGGATCTGGGACAGGGAAAGTGGGAAGAGGCTGGGTGGCAAGAACCAGGAACAGGCAGGAAAGTGGGGCTCAGGAGTCAGGTAGGTAAGCAAGGTCTGAAGTGACAACCAGCCAGGGATTCACCTAGTTGCTTGGACAATGACCTGTGCCAGTTGGTAGGGCCAGAATCTCCCCCAATCAGGAGCTTCGTGGGTGAAGCCCTTGGTGAACAGGCGCTCTGCCATCCCTCCTCTCTAACACACTGATTCCAGCGAGCCAAGCAGGGGGGACGGGCGGGGGGGGGGGGGTCTGAGCAATGCCTGGGGACCCACGATCAAGACCCATGATCACTCCCAGCTGGTAGCTTTTTGCTGTTATTTATTGGTAGCAGCTCACAGGCAGATCAGGATCACCGGGAGCTGAGCACTGTACAGACTCAGACAGGTTTGCCACATTCCAGGTTTGCCAGAAGAAGCTGGTGCCTAGTGAGACTTCAACTTATACCAATTTCTCCTGTTCCTCCTAATCTCTGTCTGATACACAATAGTTACACAATAGTTCCGCCTTCTGACGGTTGTAATGATTTGGTTGTTGTGGTTAATGTGGGGTGCTGGGAGGTGTCAGTGGTCCTGGCCTGGCCTATGTAGGAGGGCACATGAGGTTATCTGGTGGTCCCTTCTGGGATTAAACCTATAACATTTTCTTTTGGAAAAGCCCTGGTTTTAGCTCAGGTTGGGACAGCTCCCTTACTTTCCCTTTGTTTTCAATAGTCTGCTCCCTGCCACGTACCTTGCCTCCACTTTTTTGCGCTCCAGTTCTCTCACATTGGGCACATGGTAAGGGACTGTGTTGATCTTTGAATGTGAAGATGAAGTCATGTTGATCTTTAGATATTAGACTGATATTGTGAATGGTTTGGCTGAACTATATCGTTAGGGACATATCAGTCTGGGTTTCTATGCTGGGGGGTTTTGGTGTGTCCCTTTGGGATTTTCATAGAATTATAGAATAATAGGGATGGAAGGGACCTCACGAGGTTAACTAGTCCAACCCCCTGCTAGAAAGCAGGACCACTCCCCCTAAATCACCCCAGCCAGGGTTTTGTCTAACCGGGCCTTAAAAATCTCCAAAGATGGAGATTCTACCACCTCCCTAGATAGCCCATTCCAATGCTTCACCACCCTCCTAGTGAGAAAGTTTTTCCTAATATCCAACCTTGACCTCCCCAGCTGTAATTTGAAACCATTGCTCCTTGTTCTGTCCTCTGTTACCCTCGAGAACAGCCTAGCTCCCTCCTCTTTGGAGCACCCCTTCAAGTAGTTGAACGTTGCTATCAAATCTCCCCTCAGTCTTCTCTTCTGTAGACTAAATAAGCCTAGTTCCTTCAGTCTCTCCTCATAAGTCATGTGCCCCAGCCCCCTAATCATTTTTGTTGTCCTCCACTGGACTCTTTCTAATTTCTCCACATGCTTTTTGTATTGGAGAGCCCACAACTGGAGACAGTATTCCAGATGCGGCCTGACCAGTGTCGAATAGAGGGGAATTATCACATCCCTTGATCTGCTGGCAATACTCCTACTGATGCAGCCTAATATGCCATTAGCCTTTTTGGCAACAAGGGCACACTGTTGGCTCATATTCATCTTCCCATCCACCATAACCCCCAGGTCCTTTTCTACAGTGCTGCTACTTAGCCAATCGGTCCCCAGCCTGTAGCAGTGCATGGGATTTTTCCATCCTAAGTGCAGGACTTTGCACTTGTCTTTGTTGAACCTCATGAGGTTTCTTTTGGCCCAGTGTTTCAATTTGTCCAAGTCTCCCTGGATCCTGTCCCTACCCTCCAGAGTATCTACCATTCCCCCCAGCTTGGTGTCATCCGCGAACAAACAGTCTATCCCATCATCAAGATCATTAATGAAGATGCTGAACAGAACCGGCCCCGGGACTGATCCCTGGGGCACTCCACTCGTTACTGGTTGCCAACGATACATTGAGCCATTGATTCTTACCCACTGACCCCGTTGAACTAGCCAGTTTTCTATCCACTTTATGGTCCACTCGTCCAACCCATTTTCCTCTATATTCTTTCTTCCATATAATTCCTTTGGTTGTTGGTGGAGTTTTCTGTGCTATGCATGTAGCTGACGTGGTGTGTTCAAAGAGAGGATACCTTAGCTATGGATTGACTGTTGGCACAGCTTATGTTCCTGGAAGCATCATCATGCTGGTTACTCATGCGGTCTTCCTGGCCATGTGGTCTGAACCACCAAAATTAAATCAAAAGAACTTAAATCAAAGAAAAACAACTAGTAGCTAAGAACAACACAGAGTGCCTGTAGGAAACTGAAGAGCTTCCCAAGAGCCATCCAACATATGCACAGGGCTGTTCCGGAGACTCCGAGCTTTTACTAATGGTTTTGTCATTGTTCATGCTTGACACCAAAATTGCTCAAGTAGCTAAAAATGCATTCTTCCCAAACTACTTCTGCTCTCTGACACAGATCTGGCCAAAATGCTCCAGGCCTTATTTTCTTCAAGACTAGATTTCTGCAACCAGGTCTACTGCAACTGGCTCCACCACTACATGCAGTGAATCCTAGAGAGATTATAACAATGGTGTTCTCTACTGACTCTTTGGCCACTTTTAGACAAAGTTAACGGTGTTGCAGATAATTCTCAAACCTTTTCATGGAATGAGACCGGGCTATCTCAAGGACTGCTTACTCCTGGCTGTGCTACAACTAGAACTGATTTTCTAGCATCTGACAAAGTGGGATTTTTCTCCCATGAATGCTCATGCAATAAATAAATTTGTTAGTCTTTAAAAGTGATACAGAACTCCTTGTTTGTTTTGTAGAACTGATGGGTTTCCATGCTGAAAACTTTCTTGACAGAGGCCATGGGCAGTGGAACAACTTCACACCCGGCAGCAGGACATCTCTGAATCTTGACCACTATTAGAACACAGCAGAAGCCCCATCTCTTTTTACAGGCGCCTCTGAGGCAGCAAGCTCTTGAATGCCTGGCGCTATCTTCCATGAAGACAGACACCAACGAGCCACTTAGGCTTTGTCTACACGAGCACTGATGTCGGCAAAACATTTGTGGCTCAGGAGTGTGAAAAGAACACCTCTTGAACAACATAAATTTTGCCAGCATAAGTGGTCGTCTAGCTGAGCGCTCTTGCATCCATATAACAAAACCACCTAAATGAGCCATGGTAGCTATTTTGGTGGGACATAGCGCTGGGCACTGACAGCTTACGCTGACTTACGTTGCTCAGGACTGTGTAATTCCAGCTACAAGGGACGCAGAAGGAACAGAGAAGTTATCTAAGTAGCATGCTCTCTTTATACACCAGCTGCCTTCCCACGTCCTGCCAGATTCCTAGAGATTACAACTCCACACTGACAAGTCTGAACTGTCCCGAAAACCTGTCCCCAATCCCCACTCCCACACCCATTATGCATGGGCTCTGCCACCCCACCCCCCAGTCACCAGAGGCCTCTTTGCTCCTTTGTCTGTTTACACAGCTGTGAAATTAACTGACAGGTCGATATTCCCCTGCCCCCACCCCAGCTACTCCAAGCCAAAGAGCTGCACCAGATCCAGTCGGGTGGGATCTCTGCTAAACATTCCATGTTCCTGGAAGACTCAGTGCTACGGCACAGTCCGCAGTTTCACTGGGATGTAACAGTGACAGAGCACAGGTCTGCATCTTCATTCTTTTTCTTTTGCAAACCCAAGCTAACTGTTGTTTTACACCACCTCCAGCTGCAGCGAGAGATTCTATCTCGAAGTCTCTACACCACAAACCAAGAATCTGACTTCAAAACACAAACAAACAAACCAAAAAAGGGAAAACTTCTCCAAACTGGACCACGGCCACAGCACTGGGAGAGTCCAAGGCAAAAGGAAAATAACCGACATTCCTGAGCAGCCAGATAGTGCTGAAAGGTTGCACCTCAGAGACAAGTTCCAGGGGGGTGGCCGTGTCAGTCTAGTGCAGCAAAGCAAACAAGGAGCCCTGTGGCACTTTTAAAGACCAACAAATTTACTTACCTCAAGTTTTCGTGACAGAAAATCCCACTTTGGAAGTAGGATTTTCTCCCACAAGAGCTCCTGCAATATAAATAAATTTGTTAGTCTTTAAAAGTGCCACAAGACTCCTTGTTTGCTTTACCTCAGGGGCAGTTCTACACCTCTAGCAACTCATCTAGGGGCTGGCCTTTGAACAACAGAGTTTTGTCAACAGTAAATCAGTTGTGGAGGGGTACACACTACAATGCTCCCCACGCTGACAAAGGTCCCCTGCTTTGGCAACAAGGCAAAACCACCTTGAGAAGAGGCACAGAGCTTTTTGAAGCAAAGCTAGAGTGACAAAGCACTGGTGTAGCTGCCGCGTGCTGTATCTTGGCTCCTGGAACTATCCCACAATGTCCACCCTGACCAGTCGGCCACTGGTTTGAACTCTGCTGCACTGCCCTGCATTCCAGCTACAGAGGCATGCACCCTGCCCCTTTCAAAGCCCCAGGAAATTTTGGAATTGCTCCACTTGGACAGGCTACCGCCCAGCTGAGCATGCCGGCTCTTGCCTGGAACACATGGGAGGTGGTGGATCATTCTCCTGCGTCTGTGGGGAGAGGAGGCTATGGGAGAAATCGGAGGGAATCAATCCTGCTCCCCATAGCAGGCATGAACGCAGTGCAGGCTGCTGCTGGGGTGCAGGAAAGAGATACTCCTGATGTGCTGTGTAGAGCCAGGGACGGAGGTGGGAGCTAATATCACGGTGTCCCTCTGCCCTCCTGCCTGTGTACAGTCTCTGGTGAGCTGAGATGGCGGGACAGGGAGACACTAGTTGTCTGTGCATTAGCTTCTGGCTGCTCTCTCTCTCTCAACCCCCCTCTCCGCACCCCATGGGTTTCTGGTGTTTGTGTTCAGCAACGTCAGTTTGGCTGACAAAGTAGCTCAGAAGTGGCTGTCAACCTATTAGGATGCCAACGGAACGATGGGATTCATAAACCTTCACTGTGTGATGCTGTGCCTGCCCCATGAGGCCTTGCCCTTCCCAAGGCACCCTATGTGCAGTGCACAGGAGGCTAGCTACCCACAGTGCACTGCTCCGTGTCGATGCAAGAGCTGGTAGCGGGACTGGACTCCACGGACACCAGGAGCACAGTGAGGATGTGCGACAGTGTTTAAATGACAACAATGGTGGCTAAGCTGGCGTAACTTGCGTAGAAAAACTCTAGAGTAAGGCCTTGGATTTAAGGAGCGTTGGTATTTAAGGAGCATCGTCAGCACCTGTTTGCTCACACAAGCTAACATCTGAAAAGTCTAACACAGGCGCTGTCTTTTGCATATACTAGGCTGGATGAGAGTAAGGGCATGTCTGCATGGGAGAGTTATACTGGTATAAGTCGAGTTGTGAACTTAAACCTGCTAGCATAACCCTCTTAATATCACACCCTTTCTAGTATAAGATCCTGTCTACACTAACCATGGCACTCAGAGGTGTGACCTCCCCCACTCCCCATAGCTATGTCCATGTAATCCCCAGCAGAGATAGATGCCTCTGTGTCCAAAGAAGAATGCTTCTCCTTCCCTAGCTACCATCTCTTGGGGAAGAGAAGTTCCTACAGCAAGGGGAAAAACCCCTCCCATCACTGTAGTCTGCGTCTCCATTGTGGGGTTAGGGCAGCCCAGGATTGGAAGAGCGCAATGGATTTCTTTAATGTTGATATGCCCATGCCTCAAGTTCTCAGGACACTGGGTGAGTGCCCCACCTCCAAGTGTTCTGTCATGGGAAAATCAGGCCCATGCCCCATATTCTCTCCCCACTCGGTTTAGTCAGAGAGAAGTGAAGAAGCTATAATCTTCCTTGGGTTAGGGTCAGGTGCAGGGGTTTTCCACTTCAACCTCAACTTCACTGTTATTTTGAAAGGCTCTTGTGACTTGGGGTGCATATTCACCCACTCATACTCACACCCCCACCCTCTAGTACCTAGCATATTAAATGACCTGTTGCCAACCCCTCCGGCCACAGCTGCAAGCTCCAGCTCTACCATGTGCCTGGCAGACCTGTCTGGGCAGAGAGACACTGCATCCCAAGGCCAGAACAAACTCCAGCAAGCCACAACAAACAGGCAGTGGTTACGCCTGCATGCATCACAGAGCCTTGGGAAGCTCCTGAAAGGCAGCTGGGCCTCTCACCCTCCTGGGAAAAGGGAAAGAGACCAAACACTGGGGCTGCAAATCCAAGCATACCAGGGTTTAACAGGGTGGTGGCAACAAGTGGGTCAAAGGCCAGCCGGCCGGCCTGCTCTGGTTTCCATGGATATGTGGCCTATTCATACCATGCACAGAGGGCTCTTCACAGCCACTTACACACAATTGAGCTATTACTCAAAGCTCTGCAGGGCTGTTTCTGGAGCACAAGACACTAGGCAGGGGAGACTTTAATGGAGTTGATTAAAATCACGGTGGGGGAATTAGCACTGAATGGAATTAGTCCTGGAAGAGGTCGGGGGAGTCAGACTGCAATCCCAGCGCCTGCAGCCAATCACTGCCCCACAGAGAACCCTTGTCCCCACCTCATCACCCCACGAGGGGGACCCTAGATTATCCATATACATTCCCGCACACAGCAAGAGAAACCCCAGACCACATGACCCTGGAGAGGTAGGTTCCAGAGCCTATGTCATCCCCAGATCATTTACCCTAGACTGCCATTCCCCAAATTCACCTCTCCAGACAAATCACAGACACTATGTTCCAAATGAACCACCCCAAACCCAGACCACCCACCTCCCACATTCATTTCCTCTCACCTGCTATGCTAGATAGATTCTACCGCCTCTGTCAATCCACTTGACTCTGCAAAAGAACTTGGCACATGTCACATATCCCTATCCCCTTGAGAGGTACCAAACCCTACAGCCCCACCGCAGGAGGATCCCGAAAGGACTGCCACAATACCATTCCATTTCCTTTGCAATGGGTTTCTCAAAGTTACAGGGAGAAAGCTATGCAAATTCTGCTTGAAAGTGATGTGCTGGTTCACAAGCCCCATGGTTCACCACAGTTTGCATTTGTCCAGTTTAACAACAACTGAAGTTCATTGTGAATCCAGAGGCAAAGACCAGCTTTGGCAAAACCAGAAGGGAAACCCTGAAGCAACAGAAATGTGATTTCAGGGAAACGAGTTTATTTTATATGACACACACACAGAGTGACACCAAGAATTAAGGCTGCTGAAGACTTTCCATTCTAAGCATCAACATAGCAACATATAACTTTCTTCTTTCTGCTGAGCTTGGCACACTGACTTTCAGTTGGAGAATAATCTCGCCCTGGTGTTTCATCAGGAAAGGAGTCAAGCATGGAAGGAGTAGAGGGAAAAGAGGAGTTTTTGTTTTTTTAAAAGCAGTCCTAGCATCTGAGGGGGAAGGGCTGAACCCCAGACATCTGACAGTGATACAAGCAATAGTCCAGCGAAGTGATTAAGCACATAGTTTGTTTTCAATAGACTAACATTAGTAAAGTCCCACTGAAAGCAGCTTCTTTGGGGCAGGGACCATCTTTTCGTTCTGTGTTTGTACTACATTTAGCACAATGGTATCCCAGTCCACAAGTAGGACTCCTAGACTCTACTACGATACAAACAAAAATAAATACGCACGCTTAAGTGCTTTGCTGGACTGGTGCAACTGTCCCTGATTTGTAGATATCCCTTTCAATGTCTGGAGGAAATCAGAAAGGGTTTTGGTAGAGCTATATGAAGATTTAAAATGTAATTACGAGCACATGCACTGAACTATTATAAACAACAAAACTAACCATCTCTCTGTATTCTATCGTCTGTGTATAGAAACAGGGAGAAAAATCTCCACTCAGACAACACTTCAGGATTTCTCTAGCTGGGCACAGGTGCATAAGGAAGCGGTGTGAAATTTCATTTTAATAGGCAAGGGATTGTGGAATATGATCTGTGATGGTGCATATGGAAGTTAGTATGGCTGTAAAGGAATCCTGTCTTGTTTCGTGAGATGTATTTTTGTTCCTTCATTTTTCCTTGCATGGGGATGGGAAATTCCATTAAAAACAACCCCCATGAATTAGAACTATGAACAAATGGCAATGATTCCGCAGTTCAGTTTGAGAGGAGATTTTGGACAAAGAGACAGGTTTTTCCAAAGTGATCTAAAATCCACAGTCATACTCAGAAAGGCCTGAAATTTACTAGGAACATAGAATTTGCTGGAGTGGAATAGACCCAAGGTCCACCTAAAACAACAAGAGTCCTGTGCATCTTAAAGACTAACAAATTTCTTTGGGCATAAGCTTCTGTGGACTGTAACCCACTTTGTTAGATGCATACAGACTAACACAGCCTCCCCTCTAGAAGGTCCATCTAGCTCAGTATCCGATCTCTGAGGGTGGCAACATCAGATGCTTTCGAGGAAAGAGTAAGAACTCCACCGTTACCAGGGAGCCTAGGGAAGAGTCAGGAAGTACAAAATTTGGGGTCTTTTGGTTCTGGGGTACAATGTTTAGATCAGCTTGAAATTTAGTATTCCAGCTAAGGACCTAGAGTAGTTTGGGCAGGCCATTTGGTCATGAGGTTTCTGGTATACAGTCCCCACTCCTGCATCCAGAAGAGCTGCTATTACCTTTTCAGAATGCTCCAAAATACACATGCACGCAGACTGTGTTGAAAATAGCAATGCCACATCAGGATTTGGGGCCATTTGATCAAGGGGATCCCAAGACACATTGCCTACTGCCCCAATCAAGCGAGCACTTAAGCGCATGCATTTATCTTTATTGTTTGTTCTGCAACAGCACCTAGGAGCCCTAGTTGTGGACCAGGATCTCATTGCATTAAATGCTAAAAAAGGTGCTTGGAGAGCCAATTGGCAGATGATAGTTTATAAATGACCCCAGGTAGAGAGTAATGCAAATCTGGGGTCACATGATCAGGAGGTCACTGAGATAAAAGTCTGTCTTGCATGTGCTTTAGAATCTGACACTAAGCTCATCCAATATCTGGCACTAAGAGCTCACCTAAAAGGCATAGATGAGCTGGGATCCCCTTTTCCTCCAGTGGTGCTACCTCAGTGAAGTCCAGGAAACTTATCCACAGCCCAACTTCCTCCCACAGCTGCCCCTCAGTCATGCCTCTATCACTACCTCATTTTCTAAAAACCCCAAGTAAAATCCACACATCAAAACATAATTACTGCATAGTGAATATAGTGCATATCTTCAAAGCGTCTGACGAAGTGGGATTTTCTCCCACGAAAGCTCATGCGATAAATAAATCTGTTAGTCTTTAAAAGTGCCACAGGACTCTGTTGTCCTGCATAGTGAAGGTTATACAAGTGCTCAACGCTCCCCATATCCTTCCTGAATATGAGTTTAATTCCCAGAACTCAAAGGATGGCAATCTAGAAAACACAGTGTTAACACTCTCTGTAGCCAGCACAGCCACATACCCTTAACTCTGCCCCCAGAGGGAGGGCAATAGGAATTAAGATAGAACAACACCTCCCTCCCTAAACAAACCTGGCATTGTCTCTATGCTCAGTACAGTTCCAGGAGCCTGGGAGATCTGCTGGAGACTGACAGAAGCACAGAGATCTCCCTGAGGGACTTCTTAGGACAGGGATCAAAGAGGGCAGAGTTAAGGGTGGGTGGTTGTGCTGGTTGCAAAGCAGCACCATGATACCACATTGCCTGGTTAACCAACATTTGAGTTCTGGGCATTAAAGTCTCACACTTTAGAAGGACATAAGGGGCACAGGCCAGGGCTGCGTGCCTACGCTTAAAGAGATGTCTGTATATATGTAAACTGATATGGTGCCAGTAGATGGTGCTCAAGAACATGTAGCCCAGCTGCTGAGTTTTGCAGGATGAATGAAACAACTTCTTGTTGTGCACCCTGCATGGCCCCCTTTATGCAGCTCTTTACATCGGCTCTTACACATGTTGCCAGATGTAAACAAATTTTTACTGCTATTACCTTTTTTTTTTTGCTGCAGCTGACCTAAGGCATTGAGTCACTGCAGCCATGGCTCTGAGCAACATTCCTGCTGTGATGCAGATATGCATGGATATCTGTGAGATGCGAATGCACATGGATACCTGTGAAAATTGCATTCTTCAGGTCCTCATGGATCAGCTGTGAAGTGGCTACAGAACTGGAAGCATGGCAGAGTGGGTAGATTGAATACAGCATTGAGAAGGGACTGCTTCCTGTTCAGTCAGGTAACAGATGAAGAAAAAGATGCAACTAAAATGTTAGCTGTTTTAAGGGAAATACTTTGTGCCTAAATGCAATGAAACCTTGAAGAGGTATATTTTTTATATATCTGACCAAAATTAAACTATAGGTATTCAATTGCAAGTAGGCTGCCCCAGATAGCCTCTTCATGCAAATCTGGCATACTTACAGATGAAATTTATTACAGCTCAAATACTTTCAGGCACCAAAGATAATGAAGCAAGAACCCGTAAGTTGTGACAGTCAAAGGTGGAACTGCAGCATGTTATTTATATCTACCATAGCAGTGTGCAAACAAAGAAACAGCTACAAAAACTGAAGGCATTAGAAACAGTGGAAAATTTGCACCACAAACAAAATAAAGATAAATGTGGACTAAAACAAAAACAGAGCAGTGGTCTGCAGAGAGAGGCAAGCAATGTATGTACTGAGAGAAAAACAGGGAAGGAACACATATGGTGCCACATGAGCTTATTCAAAATAAATCATTTTGCAGAAGAGTTTGCAAACAGAACCAAAAGACCTCTGAAGCCAGTAGTAGTGGAAAAGGTGACAGAACATATTAAATAAACAACAGTGAAAGCACAACAAATACCAGGACCAAAGTCCTCCCCAAATCAAGACAGGACAGTCCATAGTTGCCAACTCTCATGATTTCATCACAAGTCTCATGACATTTTTAAAGTCCCAGCTCCTGAACTATGTTATTTTGGGAGAAGCTCAGCTTTCATGTTTTAAAAAAGATTCTAGCTCTCATTTTGGCAGAGAAAAGCTTGCAAATGTGACTGGATTATAATCCAAACATTCAAAAAATTAGAAACCCCCCAACATTTAAAATGTTGGAGACCAACCAGTTCTGGATTAACATGCCCGTAGGCCCAGGACTATAAGATTTTTGTGGGGCCCCTGGCCAGCCACCAGCCATCCTGGGGGCAGGACAGTGGGGTCTCTGGCATCCAGGGGTGGAGGGAGGCATACTTACATTGGCACCCCCCACCATCGGCAGGAGCACACTCCGCACATCCCATCTTCCCTCAGTGTCCCCCTCTCACATCTACTCCAGCCTCCTTCCCCCAGCCACATAACACCGCTGCCTCCCTCCTGTCTACCCCCTTCACACCAGCCACCTCTTCCAGTCCCTCACATCCCTGTTCCTCCCTCTGGCCCAGTCCCCCTCCAGCCTCCTTGCATCTCTGGCTCCCAGGAGTTGAGGTCCCTGCTGCAAATGCAGGCAGCAGCTTCCCAGGGTGCGAGAGGAATCCCAGCCAGCTCAGCTGGGAGCAGCTTGGAGCCAAACCCTCTCTCTGCAGCCAGGGGTGTGAACAGGAGGCTAAGCTACTCCGACCAGGGGGGTGGGAAGGTCTCTCCCACATTTCCTCGAAGTGGGGCCTCCCTGGGAGCAGGCTGGCCAGCCAGGGCTGGATTTTTGCAGGGTCCCAGGCAACAGCCCCTAAAGCCCCTGCATTAATCTGGCCCTGGGCCCAACCCATGATTTTTGAAAATTTGGGTTTGGCAACACAAGAGATGGAGTTCAAAGGAATGCATGCAAAGAGTAGCACCAACATCTACACAGTAGAAGAACAAGGAAAACTGCAACTACTGTTTCCTAACCACCACCAAGGGGGACAAGGCCCTGATGACCCAACTGAGAGTCCCACACCAACATGGATGGGAAAGCAGACTGGGGATTGGCAATAACTGTAATGGAGTTCATCTACTGGCACCGCTCAGGAGTTGGCAAAAGTGATGTCAGAAAAGTTGGCAGCACAGAATTCTCCAGAGGGCAAATGGCAAGAGACTGGTTTTGAAATACAAGTACACAAAGTGGAAGAGCAGTCAAGTTATGGAGTAATTTCAGAGACTCTGTAATTACAGTACAGTTAATCTCTCCCATAGCAATAAGGGTGAGTAACATTTGCTACCATTTCTGACGGGCTAGGAGACTCCAGGTACGCCTTCACTGCAACAAAAGACCTCTGGCTGGCACAGGTCAGGAACTTCGCAGTGTTGGGGCGGGAAGGGATATTTGGGGGGGGGGAGGGGCAGGGATAGGGAGAGGTTTGTGGTGTGGATCTCAGGGTCCAGACTCCAGCCCAAGTCAGCTAACACAGGCTCTGTGACTCAGTGCCACAGGTTTCTATTGCAGTGTAGACGTACTCCCAGTCCCAACATGGCTCACACAACTTGACCTTGGCTATACAAGCATTCGTCACCTCCTGAGCAAACTACAGTGATGCACTATGCCTATGAAGCCATTGGTTCTTAGGAAACACCAATTAACACAGAATGGTGCCATGTGTCCCTTCTGCAGCACGTCTAACCTACTCCCTGCTTTCTACATTGGCAGGTCACAGGGTATCGAGCCCAGGTGCTCAAAGGCCTCAATCCAACAGAGACTAAAGCTCCAGGACAAGGATAGAAGTTGACACTTCTGCTCCTCAAGCCCAAAGAAACTTTCTACCAGAAGAATAAAGCTTGTCTGTACAGGAATCTGAGCATCCTCTGGGGCTAGTCCCCGACTGGAATGAACTCCCTCAGGAATTAAGGACCATACCATGCCTCCCACTCCAAGTGACAGGAGCACTTCTCTGATATCAACACACAGCCATGTGGACACATACGAAAAGTAACATTAAAATAACAAAAGCCGTGTTAAAAACACTCCCACTGCACACGTAATTCTGCCACAGGGAGAGGATGAAAGAATGAACAAACCAGGTAACAGATGTTAGTCATATTACTTACTGCATGACTGGAAAGTGCTCAGATGTTCCAGTGAGGAGGGTGGCAGAAGAGCCTAAATAGAATAGAACTGACATTACTCAGTTCCCATTACAGTAAGAGAGATAGCTGTATTAAATGTAAACAGCTATAGTACCAGTTGATGCCACTCAGGAGCATGCATCTTAGTTCCTGGACTTTGAAGAATCCCTAAAACTTTCGTTGTGCACGGCAAGTGGTTTTCTTGCAGCTCTTACCATATGATCCTCCCAGAGTCAGTCCAAATAAAATTTCGTTTCACAGAGTACAGTTCAGCACTGGAGCTGAGTAAAACATTTTTCACTAAATGTGTTTTCATCAAAGCCAAAACACTTTGGAGGCGTGCTCTTTCAAAAGGTTTTGCTTTCCCACTGAAAAATGAAAATAAATTTCCAAACCTCAAAAGCTGTGGCAAAACAGAATTGTCCTCCAGTCAGATCTGTTCAATACAACAACAACTGCAGAGACTGTTCAGCTGGTGTAATTCCCTTTCCAAGCCATGGCAATGGGAGTTCAAACCTTCATGCTTTGGAGCCAACTCACAATGGGTGGGTACCATCTTTCTTCCAAAACTACCCCATGCAGTGCTTTTCGCGCCCCTTTGTAGTAGGTACATGCTTATTGCACAGACACAAGCAAACAACCGTTTCAGCCCCACAAAGCTCTGGGCAATCCTAACTTTCTTGTCTGCCATCTCTATTTCACACATTAGAAGCACTCACATGGTCAGTGTGGGCTGCCTGAATTGCTCACATAAACCCCACATTCACACTCAAGCATTTGTACTCATGGTTTGAGCAGTGAACTTTGAAATATGAGCTTTTCCATAAAAATCAGACCACCATACAAGACTCAGGAACTAACATCAGCCTTCCAACAACTTTTAAAACATGGTGATTCACTCAGCATAAGAGACTGTCGGGCTGAATTTTGGTGACCAAAGATTTTATTGGGGTGAGTGGGGGAGAAAAGAAGAAGAAAATGGATAAAAATGCATGGAAATCAAAAGCTTGCTAAAATAATGCCCAACTACACTATCCTGCACAATGCATTTTAATGTAGAGTATAATTGTGCTCTTATTTGTATGTTCACCATGTAACTCCATACCATTGGTGAACATGAGGAAAAAATATACATCTATTCACATTTTAAAACATTTCTTCAAGCCTGCAAGCAGACAGACCCAGTAATCCTCCCCCAAGTAAGCTGTTTAACATGGATCAATGAAGCACCAAGAGATGTAAATGTCACGTAGCTTCTTTGGGATCAATGTCAATACGTTATGGGTGTGGGCGGGCAAACTAACTCTCCTTTTGTTTGAGTAACTCTCAATTCATCTCCTGCAAGTTCTCTGTTTTAGAGAGATCCATCTCCTAGCAGAGGACTGTGTGTGGAACTATTGCCCCAAAAGCTGATTGCTGGGAATGAACGAACACAAAGTAGAGATTGTCCAGTTCAAACATTGTGTTCTCTAGCTAGACCTCAGAACCCTAATTTGACCACAAAAACGTGGCCTCTGGTGTTTCTGTTATGAGTATCGGATTCCTTCAGCTGGACTTGGCCGTTTACTGCCTGAACAAATTACATTAACAATGCATAGAAATGTATACAGGGCCTTAAATACACTATGGAGCTGAGACCAAAAGAAAGGCTGTGGTGTCCTAGCAACTAGCCTTCCCCCTCCTCCCCACAGGCTGGGCTTAGGCCCTAGCCATGAATTAAGAGCCATTGAGTTTTGCTCTTTTCTGCAAACAATTAGGGACGGAGAAGTCCCAATTACAGCTGGGATTTACAGCCAAAAAAACAATCTATAAATCACTGCACCCGTCCCCCCTCTTTCCAACCAAGTAATCTCATCCAGATGTTTAGCAGCAACTGCCAAAATGTGTGGTACATTGTTATCCAACAAAACTAAGGTTTTCTCTGCAAAATGTCAAGGGCTGAAGCACTAGGATTCATACAGGCAGAAGAGGCCTTTCCAGCCTCAAATGATCAAGTCCAACATGTGGTTATGATCAAATATTTCCCAAAAGGACAGAAGAAGGGCTCGATTTACTTCTGCAGGTCTCATCGAATACTCCTGCCGGGATGCACCTTGCTCCTGTTGTGAAGAGAACAGTCATTTATCTTGGTCTTGCCAAAACAATCCTCTGATCCAATACCTAAAGATGGGAGTTTATTGTCCTCATTTGGGAGTCTATGTTGCGTCCAAACACCAGCAGTCATGTCATTCACAGCAGCACTCTGACCAACCTACAGCAGCTGGCTTTCAAAGCCCCAAATGAGTTGACCCAATTGTGGACTCTGGAGCTAAAACCCATAAAAGCATTAAAAACCCTAAAGCAAGCTTTACTGGATTTTTGGTCAATTATTTGTTTAAACTCACATACAGGTTTATATTTCTTGTCCTATTGCTGCTATTTTATAGAGTCATAGGTTTATGGCCAGAAGGGACCATTATGATCATCTAGGCTGGCGTCTTGCAGAGCGTGGTCCTGTATCAAAACCATACTGCCTGCTTAAACCAGAGCACATCTGTTAGAAAAAAGAACACCCAATCCTGATTGCTAGCTAAGTTTTTCCAATGGCTCATTGCCTTCACTGTTAAAAATTTGCACCAATTTTCCAGTTTGAATTTAAATTGATTATCAAGGTATTCAGAGTAAACAGAATCATCTCCCTTTGAAAACTACCTTATCTTCCCACTCAGATCTTTCTGTCATGTCTGAAGCACTAGATTATGATGTTAGAATTAATTATTATGGAAAAACTGATGTCATAAGCACACCCTACTCTTATGTAAAGCACCAGGGAACCTTAAATGACCACAAGCCCACAAATCATCAGGACCTTGGCTTGTTAGGATGTTCGCTCCTCCCCCAGAAGTCCTGAGCTATTGCAGTGGTTTAGGCAGACTGAGGACCCATCAGTTCCACTTCCTGTAGAACTTTGACGGTCTCACATCAAAATACTACATCAACCCCACCCTCGTCGGCTTTGGACAGTGGGCGTCACTGAAACAACTGGAAAACAGGAGGTGGCTTGCGAGAAAGAAGAAAACTTCTGTTTAGATACAGCCACCTCTGGAGAAGGGAAAATCCAGAAGTACACCCAGATTCATAGGATTTGGTAAAATATTTGTTTAAGGTGCACTATTGTGAAGTAGTGTGCCATTTAAAACCCTTAATCTGCCCAACACAGAAATCTGCATAGCATTACAGACGCCTCTTACAGAAACAGATTTGGAAGCTACATTCCCAGAAATCCTTCCCTCCCATCCCTCTCAAAAAACACAGCCTTTGTCCTTCCTTAAGAGAGGTTTTCCAGATTCATTAATTAGGCAATAGCGCCTGCTTCACTGTAACAACCCTTTGCCTGGGACACAAAAAGTGTGTGTGTGGGGGGGGGGGGGATGCAACAGGATGTCATCCGAAGAACGCCACAAAGAAAAGCAGCAGCACACCTGGGGAGGAAAACTGGCTCCTATGTCTTGAACCGATGATGACGATGATATCTTTCGCCTCTTTTCTCCCATTCCTATTCCAGACCTTTCAGAGACATTGACTCAGTTTTAGACACGCTTCCTGTAGATCCGTGTTATTGTCTAAACTGGGTTCAGGGTTTAATATTGTTTAAGCCCAAGCTGACCTACCTACTGGCTCATCTAACCATTACCCACTGGGAGCAACAACAGACCAAATCCAACATCAAAAATATCGCTTGATGCAACAGCTGGATAACAACAGAACAACTGGGGAGTAAGAGCCAACTCTCCTGCCATACCTCTGAGCCCATGTACCCAGCAGACATAGAGAGCCAGATCAAGGGCAGACCCTTTGATCTGGACTGCCTGCTCGCTGAGAGGGATCAGCTGTGTTTATGAAGAAGGGCCTGCCTGCAAGATTTGGCTGGGGGTAGGCGAGCCCAATGTGTCTTTACATGCATGAAGGTGCCACATTCCTTAGTGGATGGACCATTAACTCAACTGGTCTGAACATTCCAAATGCCATGGAGACAGATGTTTTTGAGAGAGATAGGACGCAAACAGGTTAGGTAAAACCAAAAACACCTTAGTGCTCAAGTTGCCAGTGCACTCAGGTGTCATGTGCTCTGCATGAAATTCTTCCCTCGCTGCAACTCCCAAATGCTGACTGTGCAGAGAATGCATTGCAGTAATCGATCTCAAGGTGGCAGACCACAAATAACCATGAAAGGGTGTTTCAACATTCTCGAGAAGCACAGATGATAAAAAATACTCTTGGCAACAGCTACAGCCCTTATAATCCAATACCACGGGCATAACCAACAAAACTCCCAACCTACAAGTCTTTGAAACTGGTAGCAGGAATACCTCCTCCCATATGTGACATTGATATGCCCTAGCATTTTCTTCCAGTTGCTTCCTCCACCAAAATGCACTCTGGATTGAATTTTATCTAGGCAGTACCCATCCAAGCAACCAGGCTGAGGACACTGATGCCCAGAACATAGGTATTTAGATGCTTAACTTCCAATGTGTGTCAGGTGCCTGAATACCTTTGAGGGTCTGGACCTAAGCCCTTGTCTTCACTGACAGCAGCAAATTGATTGATCGGGTCTGTGAAGACCCACTCAAGCCCATCAGGATCACAGACAACTACCCCAGTCAGCAGAGTAGTGCTGAGTGGAACGGAGGGCATTTTCCCTTCGACTCAGTGCACTGAAGAAACTGTGGTAAGTAGGCAGTAGGTAGTCAAAGGGAGATACTAAAGGTACTTTAAATACTTTGCGTATCTCCCTTCAATGGCTGACGAAGTCCC